>CM068367.1:400978042-401179234 GCA_034769895.1 Magicicada septendecula | reverse complement strand
GAGAGAGAGGAGAAACGGTATGAAACCTTCCACAGTTGAAACCTGCTCTACAAAACGCTTCACACGAAGCGTTATGTTAAGAGAGAGAGAGAGAACACGCATGTAAGTAGTTGACAACACACACGCACACATAGTCAATATTTGCCAAATATATATATTTCTAAAATCATATATAGACCTCCCTAACAAGGAATACATTGAAAAATGAATACGGCGTTTTGACAACCACTAACGAGAGGAGAAACGGTTTGAACATAACGTTTGACAACGAGAGAGAGAGAGAGAGAGAGAGAGAGAGAGAGAGAGAGAGAGAGAGAGAGAGAGAGAGAGAGAGAGAGAGAGAGAGAGAGAGAGAGAGAGAGAGAGAGAGAGAGAGAGGAGAAACGGTTTGAACATAACGTTTTGACAACGAGAGAGAGAGAGATAGTTTTACTTACATTCAAATGTAAGAGAGAGGGAGAGAGTAACAATCATGATCATATAGTTTGAATTTCCCACCACAGAAAAGAAAGAAATGTTGGCAGATCTGCTCTATACACAATAATGTAAGATTGGTAACCCTGATCATATATTTTAATATATACACTATATAACACATATTTGAATTTCCCTCCTCCCGCCGCAGAAAATGTTGGCAAACCTGCTCATATAAAATATCTATACACTATAATAATAATAATAATAATACAAAGGTTGGTAAACCTGATCATATAGATTTAATATACATTATAACACGCGACAAATTTGAACTCATGCAAAGGTTGGTAACTCTGATCATATATTTTAATATACACTATAATGCATCAAGTTGGAACCACCCCACCCACCTCCACCCACTGACATGCAAATCAGCTTTATTAAAAAAATAAAAAATTATATTCACGGATGCAGGTGGTCCATTGAACCTCATCCCCCCCCCACCCGCCCCTTGATATGCAAATCAATTTAATTAAAAAAATAAAAAATCAAATAAAAAAATAAAAAAATTTATTCTCTGAAATTCGCGGATGCTGTGTCCATTGGGATGCTGCGGGTCCAGCGGTGGCGGCGTCATCTCTTAGATCATGTTTTTTATTGTTTTTTAAGAAAGGCGGCATTCCTTTGTGCGTTAGAACCCCCATTATACCACTACTTGTCGATCGTATTGTAAGTAATCGTATCTTCAGCCCTCTTCTTCGACCTACCTCTGGTATTATGCATTTTTGTCTCTAATAGTTGCCTGCTCGAGTTAAGTAATAGTTATAGAATCAACGTTTTACTTAACTTAAGGCCTACACAAGTTGAGCGCCAATTTATAACTTAACCCTTTCGTCTTCTCTTATTTCGTATATATAATATTTGTGTTATGTTGTGATTTAAATTAGGTATTGTATTAAGTGTGGATCGGTTTCTCTTATAGAACCGCAATGTTTGATTATTGGTGAATAAACAATATCTTCTAATGTGTGAGCTTATTCAAATACTAAGAATATCTCAGTATTCTGTATTAACTTAATGGTTCGGTAATAGTAGCGTTCAATAGCAGTTGATATAGTGTGTAATTATAATTTTCTTATTCAAGCCTAGTCCGCGTTTGAAGAGAAGAGAGAGAATCCTTATCTGTTTCTCGTTCTCTTTAATTCGACAGCGGCCCGCGAGGTAGCGCTGTGGTTCACAGACAGCTGAAAATTGTAGGTTAGTTATCCGTGTACAATAATTCCTACGTTACACTCTCTACATAAATTATAACTTGTTCATACTGCACTAAATATTATATAAATGATAAGATATCGTTCAATTCAGAAATGATTCTTTATTATGATTTTTGTATTTCTTGACAACAAAGTTCTTTCTTTACGGGATACAAAAGTTGATCGCATTGTAAGTAATCGATTATCGATCAGATTCAAGGTTATATATTATTTTAATTATTATGGTATTTTTTTAAACACAGGGTGTGAAGGTTCTTTCAACTATTAGTAAGGTCAGAAAATGCATAAATAGGATTACAAGCTATCACAATATAGTACTAATTTCTTATTAAATATTATTTAAAATTAGTGGAGTTTTACTGTCCGCTGGACATCGTTACTTGGTAAGGCCGTGTACAGCTAACCTCGTCGCAGTGTTTGGTCAATAACGGAATACAGATGAATTAATCCTCGCCAGTCTTCACTCCAAGTTCGAAATAAACGTGGATGTTTTGGTCCTGGGATGATGCAGAAATGCCGCTCCTTTTGTTCACCAATGTCCGATTCTGGTGGTTGCGGGTTTCAATGTATTTCGTGTCCAATGATGCTTTTTCTATTGAATTGTGGAAGATGACGTTCAAGTATTATTTGGTGTTTTGTTCTCGTTCTTTATAATACTGGATTATATAACTCTATCCAGGTAGTTATTTCTATGCATAGGATTCTTAATTAAGTTAATGATTACTCATTATATTGAGTTTTATTGGTAGAGTTCTTCCTTTAGTTTTTCGTCACTTTTGATGTATAGGTTTATTATTATTCGGTTATATAAGACTGTCGAATGTCAGTGAACCATATTGTTGTTATTTATTACTTAATTTTGTTCACAATTATATTGATTTACTTTAATTTGATCAATTCTTTTCTGAGTGCATTAAACTAATCCGTCTTCGTTCATGGATAATAATTCAATAATCGAATCAACAAATTTGATATCTCTCGTCGTCCTTGACAACCATCCTGTCTCCTCTTATTGGATATTATATATTATACTATAACCATTATCATACAATGTTCTTACACTCATTAAAATAATCCTTTACTAAATTTACATTATATTCTATTATACATTTACATATTGTTTGTTACTAAATTTTATACATTTTGCTGTCGTTTCCTCTTAATCTACTTACTCTAAAAAGTATTATTTTTCTGTTACAAAATATTACCTTTCGGTATCATTGGACTATTGCATTTTGAGATTTTATTTAAATTGAATTTATTTATATGCTATCAGCAATTATTATTAACGTCTCCTAACTCATTATATTCTATTTAGTATTTTTTACAAATTTCTTTACCTAACCTTTCTGACCTGACTTACTATACAATGTTACTGGTTTTAGGCCTATCATTACATTTTTATCTACTTCTGATTTTAATTTGTTACTACTTGCATTATTATAGAATCCTTCATTTGTTTATTATATGATTACACTAAACCCTTTTGTATCTCATTAACAATTATAGCCTTTCTGGCCAAGTTTACAATTATAATCTGCCTACTAACTAAGTACATGTATGCAAAACATTTAACTATATAAAGTTTAACAACAGCTCTATAATGATATATTGATAACACAAAAAATGAAATTAATATCAGTTAATTGATATTCTTTTAAAAGAACTACTCCACTTGCTACATAGAAAAAACAACATAACTATCATGATAATAATACGACATGATACAACGTAATAACAGGTACATTTTTATGAAATAAATCATGCACTAATTAATCATTCTCCTCCCATTTAAATCATCAATTATTATAAAACTGTCTAAGTTAGGTTTTACATTCGTCTGTCGTTTACACCTTTCACTGAACACTGAAGTTTGTATTTATTAACTTTATTAATTTTTTCTGTCTACCTTGTATTCTTATTGTGGGATGATTCAATTATTCAATAATGGGTTGTGTTTCTGACCTTTTACTAGTATGGATAATTATTATTTTTATTTTTATTTTAAAACTTATAAACTATTTATGTAACGTAGGGGACCATATTTTCGTTACGTTACATATGCTTCCCCTCCAAAAGAAGTTTAGTTTACCTGAATATAATTTGGGTCAAAATAAACTTATATTTTTTCATGCCTTGGAATACCTTCCTTTTATTCATTGTAGAGTTTTAATGGTAATTGATTGGATTTCTGAATGTAACATTTTTGACTAATATTCACTTTTCTCTATAGGACGAAAATTAATTAATGATTTTAATTCTCTTGCTTTGTTTTTTCAAATATTACTTGACAATGATTGGTCACAATAATCAGTAAAAATTAGTTTTAACACTCTCATGTTTCTATTTACTTCTATAAATGCGTTTCTACATTGATCTTCTGTCAGCTATCTTCTTTCTGTTTTCTTCCTTCATACTTTTGGAATCTGATGTCAATCTTCGCAGCGGTTTTATTATCCCTTAAATATTCAATTTCCCTAACATTCCCTAACGTGTGAGCTGGGACAGTCCAGAGAGGCACTTTTTGGCTACATACTCTTCTGGCCATACTACACTTCAATATAATACTGCTGGAATTCATCTACAGACAGTTATAAAAAATAAAATAATATGATAATAGTCTCTTCATTTGACTAATATTAAACACCTTTGGGATTCTTTACGCTGTTGCATTTTACATTTAATTATATATATTTCTTTTTCTTCTTGATTCCTTCTTATTTTCAGTAGCTATTTTCAGATAACATTTTTGACAGTCATTATTTATAAATACCTTTGACCTTCCTTCTTGTGACAGATGTTTCACCGTACTATTTCTTCCTTTATCATTTTCAATTCAAAGAAATTCTAAATTGTATTTGCATTAATTATTATCATTCTTTAGTTTCATTGTAATTATAGTCATTAAATTATCCATTGTTCTTCATATTTTACCTTCTTGTCTGAGCACATTACCATTGATTGTTTTTATATATATTTTTCTTATACAATTTTAAATCATATTGTTTATAAATAATCATGTAATCTATTCTTCAATTCTCTTGGCGTTTTGTCATTTATCTTAAATCATATTGTTACTAAGTATTTTGAGTAAGTTTTTCTTATATAGTTTTTTAATTTTTTGGGTTTTATTCTTAATATATTCAAAATAATTTCTCGTAAACACATAGTAAGACGTTCTTACTTATTTTAGAATTTTGTGGGTTTTGTTCTTAATATATTCCACATAATATCTTCGTAAACACATAGTAAGACGTTCTTACTTATTTTTGAATTTTGGGGGTTTTATTCTTAATATATTCCACATAATATCTTCGTAAACACATAGTAAGACGTTCTTACTTATTTTTTAATTTTGGGGTTTTATTCTTAATATATTCCACATAATATCTTCGTAAACACATAGTAAGACGTTCTTACTTATTTTAGAATTTTGGGGGTTTTTATTATTCTTAATATATTCTCGTCCGTCTTGTTAGTCATTGATGATTGGTGATGGTGTTTCTTCAGTTCTCACTGCCTCTGTTAGTTTAGTTTAAGTGAGGGCTTCCCTCATCCTCCCTGTTTTCTGGTGAGTTTGAGGCTGGTTCTGTAGTGGTTCCTGTCTGTCCCCAGGATTGTCGTCCACCGGTCTACAATTTTCTCCGTATTGGTAGTCGTCCCCGCGTTGTGACTGCTTATAATAGTTGTAGTTCATGTGTGGCCTCGGGTAATACCGTCTCTGATTATTTTGAGGTCGAGAGTATATGTTATTCACATTGTGTCGGTAGTTATTGTGTCGGTTGTCCCCATCTCCTCTATTATTCCGATTATCGCGGTAATTATAATGGTTATTACCCCGATAATTATTATTCCTTTGATTATTATTAGTGTTGTTGGTATTGATTCTGTTCTGGTTACCATTTTGGTTTGTTTGATTATTATTATTATTGTTTGAATTTTGTTGATGGTCGTTGCCAGTATATCTATTGTATTTAGTGTTTAACATGCGGTTCCGTTGATACTGTCCCTCATGTTCATAATTTTCTAAAATATTAGCCATGGCTTGTATAGTTTTAATCTGGCTATATATACGGGCGTTCTTTATCCCTTCCTCGTAATGGTATGAGAGCTGTATCACTAAACACTCCTCAGGAATTCTGGGCTCCAGATTATGGGCCATGCACACCTTGCCTAGGAAGTATGATGTGGGAGATTGTCCTACGTTTGCCTCATACCGACCATTGCTTAAATTATTTCTTACCATATTTTGGGTCGACTCCGACCAATACTTCTCCCTGAACTGTTTTTTTAAATCTGTTATATCTTGAATGTCGGGATGCACTGCCGTCCACCAATTGTCGTGGGTATCCTTAAACATTTTGTCGATCATTCCTCGGATAATATTCCAACGGTTCTTTTTATTCCGTGCTATCATCTCTTCTACCCTCTTCAGAAACTCCATGGGGTTACGCTTGTAATTCCGAAAATTGATTGACTCCCGGTTATCGTTGTTGGTGATATGATTATTTTGGCATGTTCTATCCTGCCATGAATCCACTTCTTCTTGTATCTGTATTTCGCGTCGACGGATTTCCTCGATCTTCTCTTTATTCGTACTTACTTGGCCTTCGACATTGTTTAAGTTATTATATACTCTCTCCATTCGTTCCCCAATGTCAGTCTGTACTTGTGCTATTCCTTCCTTATTATCCTCCTGTATTTGATGTACCTCTTGTTTAATCTTCTCACATGTTTCTACAGTCTCCTGTTGGAGTCCTTCAACACTCATTTTATTTTCATTTTTTATGTCATTGATTTTATTTTGTATTTCCTCACGGACTTGTATCACTGTTTCGTTGGTTTTTTCTAACTTCTCATTTGTTTCGGCTATTTCTTGTTTCCTTTCTTCATTGTTTTTGTCCACCTTTTGGTTAATTGTCACATGGATATTCTCAATTCTTTCATTAATCCGCCTTAAATTCTCTTCATTTATTTGTCGGATCTCTTCCTTCATTTGCCTTAAACCCTCATCATTCCTGTCAAACCTTTCGTTAATTTGGATTAAGCTTTCATTGTTCTTATCGAACTTCTAGTTCATCAGAATTATGCAAGATATCCGGGCTGTTTGGCCGTGGTCCCTGGTTTAAAACAAAACCAAACGTTTCGGCAGCTCCACTGGCTGCCATCATCAGTGGCATAAAATTTCTGCATTTTGGCTGTCTACGTGCAGGCCCACAGTACTGTGGTATAGACTAAAGCTGTCCTGCCATGCTCCCTGTACATATAAATTCAACAATTGTTGTTGATTAAATTGTTGAATTTATATGTACAGGTAGTATGGCAGGACAGCTTTAGTCTATACCACAGTACTGTGGGCCTGCACGTAGACATCCAAAGTGCAGAAATTTTATACCACTGATGATGGCAGCCAGTGGAGCTGCGGAAACGTTTGGTTTTGTTTTAAACCAGGGACCACGGCCAAACAGCCTGGATATCTTGCATAATTCAAATGACACCGGCCGTGAAAGCCTAAGGAATAATTCTTGTTCATCAGTTTTGAGGTTTCCTCCTGTTTCCTAAAATTCTCCTTGTTTTCCTCATTTATTTTCTTTAAATTCTCCTTATTTTCCTTAATTTTCTCATTTATTTTCCTCAGATTTTCGTTAGTTTGTCTACTCTGTTCTGCCATGAATTTCATCATTTCCTGCCAATTTGGTTCTTCTCTGGCTCCCGCTTTATCTAGTTGGTCCCCTTGGGCATCTTTTTCAATTATTTCCTTTTCTGTGTCCATAACTACTTTATCGCCTGTCTGTTGTTCCATTTCAGTATCTGTGACTACTTCTATTTCTTGTTCCTGTCCACCTTCTTCCTTCTCCGTGTCTTCTGCCCTCTTCTTCGACCTACCTCTGGTATTATGCATTTTTTGTCTCTAATAGTTGCCTGCTCGAGTTAAGTAATAGTTATAGAATCAACGTTTTACTTAACTTAAGGCCTACACAAGTTGAGCGCCAATTTATAACTTAACCCTTTCGTCTTCTCTTATTTCGTATATATAATATTTGTGTTATGTTGTGATTTAAATTAGGTATTGTATTAAGTGTGGATCGGTTTCTCTTATAGAACCGCAATGTTTGATTATTGGTGAATAAACAATATCTTCTAATGTGTGATCTTATTCAAATACTAAGAATATCTCAGTATTCTGTATTAACTTAATGGTTCGGTAATAGTAGCGTTCAATAGCAGTTGATATAGTGTGTAATTATAATTTTCTTATTCAAGCCTAGTCCGCGTTTGAAGAGAAGAGAGAGAATCCTTATCTGTTTCTCGTTCTCTTTAATTCGACAGCGGCCCGCGAGGTAGCGCTGTGGTTCACAGACAGCTGAAAATTGTAGGTTAGTTATCCGTGTACAATAATTCCTACGTTACACTCTCTACATAAATTATAACTTGTTCATACTGCACTAAATATTATATAAATGATAAGATATCGTTCAATTAAGAAATGATTCTTTATTATGATTTTTGTATTTCTTGACAACAAAGTTCTTTCTTTACGGGATACAAAAGTCGATCGTATTGTAAGTAATCGATTATCGATCAGATTCAAGGTTATATATTATTTTAATTATTATGGTATTTTTTTAAACACAGGGTGTGAAGGTTCTTTCAACTATTAGTAAGGTCAGAAAATGCATAAATAGGATTACAAGCTATCACAATATAGTACTAATTTCTTATTAAATATTATTTAAAATTAGTGGAGTTTTACCGTCCGCTGGACATTGTTACTTGGTAAGGCAGTGTACAGCTAACCTCGTCGCAGTGTTTGGTCAATAACGGAATACAGATGAATTAATCCTGGCCAGTCTTCACTCCAAGTTCGAAATAAACGTGGATGTTTTGGTCCTGGGATGATGCAGAAATGCCGCTCCTTTTGTTCACCAATGTCCGATTCTTGTGGTTACGGGTTTCAATGTATTTCGTGTCCAATGATGCTTTTTCTATTGAATTGTAGAAGATGACGTTCAAGTATTATTTGGTGTTTTGTTCTCGTTCTTTATAATACTGGATTATATAACTCTATCCAGGTAGTTATTCCTATGCATAGGATTCTTAATTAAGTTAATGATTACTCATTATATTGAGTTTTATTGGTAGAGTTCTTCCTTTAGATTTTCGTCACTTTTGATGTATAGGTTTATTATTATTCGGTTATATAAGACTGTCGAATGTCAGTGAACCATATTGTTGTTATTTATTACTTAATTTTGTTCACAATTATATTGATTTACTTTAATTTCATCAATTCTTTTCTGAGTGCATTAAACTAATCCGTCTTCGTTCATGGATAATAATTCAATAATCGAATCAACAAATTTTATATCTCTCGTCGTCCTTGACAACCATCCTGTCTCCTCTTATTGGATATTATATATTATACTATAACCATTATCATACAATGTTCTTACACTCATTAAAATAATCCTTTACTAAATTTACATTATATTCTATTATACCTTTACATATTGTTTGTTACTAAATTTTATACATTTTGCTGTCGTTTCCTCTTAATCTACTTACTCTAAAAAGTATTATTTTTCTGTTACAAAATATTACCTTTCGGTATCATTGGACTATTGCATTTTGAGATTTTATTTAAATTGAATTTATTTATATGCTATCAGCAATTATTATTAACTTCTCCTAACTCATTATATTCTATTTAGTATTTTTTACAAATTTCTTTACCTAACCTTTCTGACCTGACTTACTATACAATGTTACTGGTTTTAGGCCTATCATTACATTTTTATCTACTTCTGATTTTAATTTGTTACTACTTGCATTATTATAGAATCCTTCATTTGTTTATTATATGATTACACTAAACCCTTTTGTATCTCATTAACAATTATAGCCTTTCTGGCCAAGTTTACAATTATAATCTGCCTACTAACTAAGTACATGTATGCAAAACATTTAACTATATAAAGTTTAACAACAGCTCTATAATGATATATTGATAACACAAAACATGAAATTAATATCAGTTAATTGATATTCTTTTAAAAGAATTACTCCCCTTGCTACATAGAAAAAACAACATAACTATCATGATAATAATACGACATGATACAACGTAATAACAGGTACATTTTTATGAAATAAATCATGCACTAATTAATCATTCTCCTCCCATTTAAATCATCAATTATTATAAAACTGTCTAAGTTAGGTTTTACATTCGTCTGTCGTTTACACCTTTCACTGAACACTGAAGTTTGTATTTATTAACATTATTAATTTTGTCTGTCTACCTTGTATTCTTATTGTGGGATGATTCAATTATTCAATAATCTGTTGTGTTTCTGACCTTTTACTAGTATGGATAATTATTATTTTTATTTTTATTTTAAAACTTATAAACTTATTTATGTAACGTAGGGGACCATATTTTCGTTACGTTACATATGCTTCCCCTCCAAAAGAAGTTTATTTTACCTGAATATAATTTGGGTCAAAATAAACTTATATTTTTTCATGCCTTGGAATACCTTCCTTTTATTCATTGTAGAGTTTTAATGGTAATTGATTGGATTTCTGAATGTAACATTTTTGACTAATATTCACTTTTCTCTATAGGACGAAAATTAATTAATGATTTTAATTCTCTTGCTTTGTTTTTTCAAACATTACTTGACAATGATTGATCACAATAATCAGTAAAAATTAGTTTTAACACTCTCATGTTTCTATTTACTTCTATAAATGCGTTTCTACATTGATCTTCTGTCAGCTATCTTCTTTCTGTTTTCTTCCTTCATACTTTTGGAATCTGATGTCAATCTTCGCAGCGGTTTTATTATCCCTTAAATATTCAATTTCCCTAACATTCCCTAACATGTGAGCTGGGACAGTCCAGAGAGGCACTTTTTGGCTACATACTCTGCTGGCCATACTACACTTCAATATAATACTGCTGGAATTCATCTACAGACAGTTATAAAAAATAAAATAATATGATAATAGTCTCTTCATTTGACTAATATTAAACACCTTTGGGATTCTTTACGCTGTTGCATTTTACATTTAATTATATATATTTCTTTTTCTTCTGGATTCCTTCTTATTTTCAGTAGCTATTTTCAGATAACATTTTTGACAGTCATTATTTGTAAATACCTTTGCCCCTTCCTTCTTGTGACAGATGTTCTCCATACTATTTCTTCCTTTATCATTTTCAATTCAAAGAAATTCTAAATTGTATTTGCATTAATTATTATCATTCTTTAGTTTCATTGTAATTATAGTCATTAAATTATCCATTGTTCTTCATATTTTACCTTCTTGTCTGAGCACATTACCATTGATTGTTTTTATATATATTTTTCTTATACAATTTTAAATCATATTGTTCATAAATAATCATGTAATCTATTCTTCAATTCTCTTGGCGTTTTGTCATTTATCTTAAATCATATTGTTACTAAGTATTTTGAGTAAGTTTTTCTTATATAGTTTTTTAATTTTTTGGGGTTTATTCTTAATATATTCAAAATAATTTCTCGTAAACACATAGTAAGACGTTCTTACTTATTTTAGAATTTTGTGGGTTTTGTTCTTAATATATTCCACATAATATCTTCGTAAACACATAGTAAGACGTTCTTACTTATTTTTGAATTTTGGGGGTTTTATTCTTAATATATTCCACATAATATCTTCGTAAACACATAGTAAGACGTTCTTACTTATTTTTTAATTTTGGGGTTTTATTCTTAATATATTCCACATAATATCTTCGTAAACACATAGTAAGACGTTCTTACTTATTTTAGAATTTTGGGGGTTTTTATTATTCTTAATATATTCTCGTCCGTCTTGTTAGTCATTGATGATTGGTGATGGTGTTTCTTCAGTTCTCACTGCCTCTGTTAGTTTAGTTTAAGTGAGGGCTTCCCTCATCCTCCCTGTTTTCTGGTGAGTTTGAGGCTGGTTCTGTAGTGGTTCCTGTCTGTCCCCAGGATTGTCGTCCACCGGTCTACAATTTTCTCCGTATTGGTAGTCGTCCCCGTGTTGTGACTGCTTATAATAGTTGTAGTTCATGTGTGGCCTCGGGTAATACCGTCTCTGATTATTTTGAGGTCGAGAGTATATGTTATTCACATTGTGTCGGTAGTTATTGGGTCGGTTGTCCCCATCTCCTCTATTATTCCGATTATCGCGGTAATTATAATGGTTATTACCCCGATAATTATTATTCCTTTGATTATTATTAGTGTTGTTGGTATTGATTCTGTTCTGGTTACCATTTTGGTTTGTTTGATTATTATTATTATTGTTTGAATTTTTTTGATGGTCGTTGCCAGTATATCTATTGTATTTAGTGTTTAACATGCGGTTCCGTTGATACTGTCCCTCATGTTAATAATTTTCTAAAATTTTAGCCATGGCTTGGATAGTTTTAATCTGGCTATATATACGGGCGTTATTTATCCCTTCCTCGTAATGGTATGAGAGCTGTATCACTAAACACTCCTCAGGAATTCTGGGCTCCAGATTATGGGCCATGCACACCTTGCCTAGGAAGTATGATGTGGGAGATTGTCCTACGTTTGCCTCATACCGACCATTGCTTAAATTATTTCTTACCATATTTTGGTTCGACTCCGACCAATACTTCTCCCTGAACTGTTTTTTTAAATCTGTTATATCTTGAATGTCGGGACGCACTGCCGTCCACCAATTGTCGTGGGTATCCTTAAACATTTCGTCGATCATTCCTCGGATAATATTCCAACGGTTCTCTTTATTCCGTGCTATCATCTCTTCTACCCTCTTCAGAAACTCCATGGGGTTACGCTTGTAATTCCGAAAATTGATTGACTCCCGGTTATCGTTGTTGGTGATATGATTATTTTGGCATGTTCTATCCTGCCATGAATCCACTTTTTCTTGTATCTGTATTTCGCGTCGACGGATTTCCTCGATCTTCTCTTTATTCGTACTTACTTGGCCTTCGACATTGTTTAAGTTATTATATACTCTCTCCATTCGTTCCCCAATGTCAGTCTGTACTTGTGCTATTCCTTCCTTATTATCCTCCTGTATTTGATGTACCTCTTGTTTAATCTTCTCACATGTTTCTACAGTCTCCTGTTGGAGTCCTTCAACACTCATTTTATTTTCATTTTTTATGTCATTGATTTTATTTTGTATTTCCTCACGGACTTGTATCACTGTTTCGTTGGTTTTTTCTAACTTCTCATTTGTTTCGGCTATTTCTTGTTTCCTTTCTTCATTGTTTTTGTCCACCTTTTGGTTAATTGTCACATGGATATTCTCAATTCTTTCATTAATCCGCCTTAAATTCTCTTCATTTATTTGTCGGATCTCTTCCTTCATTTGTCTTAAACCCTCATCATTCCTGTCAAACCTTTCGTTAATTTGGATTAAACTTTCATTGTTCTTATCGAACTTCTAGTTCATCAGAATTATGGAAGATATCCGGGCTGTTTGGCCGTGGTCCCTGGTTTAAAACAAAACCAAACGTTTCGGCAGCTCCACTGGCTGCCATCATCAGTGGCATAAAATTTCTGCACTTTGGGTGTCTACGTGCAGGCCCACAGTACTGTGGTATAGACTAAAGCTGTCCTGCCATGCTCCCTGTACATATAAATTCAACAATTGTTGTTGATTAAATTGTTGAATTTATATGTACAGGTAGTATGGCAGGACAGCTTTAGTCTATACCACAGTACTGTGGGCCTGCACGTAGACATCCAAAGTGCAGAAATTTTATACCACTGATGATGGCAGCCAGTGGAGCTGCGGAAACGTTTGGTTTTGTTTTAAACCAGGGACCACGGCCAAACAGCCTGGATATCTTGCATAATTCAAATGACACCGGCCGTGAAAGCCGAAGGAATAATTCTTGTTCATCAGTTTTGAGGTTTCCTCCTGTTTCCTAAAATTCTCCTTGTTTTCCTCATTTATTTTCTTTAAATTCTCCTTATTTTCCTTAATTTTCTCATTTATTTTCCTCAGATTTTCGTTAGTTTGTCTACTCTGTTCTGCCATGAATTTCATCATTTTCTGCCAATTTGGTTCTTCTCTGGCTCCCGCTTTATCTAGTTGGTCCCCTTGGGCATCTTTTTCAATTATTTCCTTTTCTGTGTCCATAACTACTTTATCGCCTGTCTGTTGTTCCATTTCAGTATCTGTGACTACTTCTATTTCTTGTTCCTGTCCACCTTCTTCCTTCTCCGTGTCTTCTGCCCTCTTCTTCGACCTACCTCTGGTATTATGCATTTTTTGTCTCTAATAGTTGCCTGCTCGAGTTAAGTAATAGTTATAGAATCAACGTTTTACTTAACTTAAGGCCTACACAAGTTGAGCGCCAATTTATAACTTAACCCTTTCGTCTTCTCTTATTTCGTATATATAATATTTGTGTTATGTTGTGATTTAAATTAGGTATTGTATTAAGTGTGGATCGGTTTCTCTTATAGAACCGCAATGTTTGATTATTGGTGAATAAACAATATCTTCTAATGTGTGATCTTATTCAAATACTAAGAATATCTCAGTATTCTGTATTAACTTAATGGTTCGGTAATAGTAGCGTTCAATAGCAGTTGATATAGTGTGTAATTATAATTTTCTTATTCAAGCCTAGTCCGCGTTTGAAGAGAAGAGAGAGAATCCTTATCTGTTTCTCGTTCTCTTTAATTCGACAGCGGCCCGCGAGGTAGCGCTGTGGTTCACAGACAGCTGAAAATTGTAGGTTAGTTATCCGTGTACAATAATTCCTACGTTACACTCTCTACATAAATTATAACTTGTTCATACTGCACTAAATATTATATAAATGATAAGATATCGTTCAATTCAGAAATGATTCTTTATTATGATTTTTGTATTTCTTGACAACAAAGTTCTTTCTTTACGGGATACAAAAGTCGATCGTATTGTAAGTAATCGATTATCGATCAGATTCAAGGTTATATATTATTTTAATTATTATGGTAATTTTTTAAACACAGGGTGTGAAGGTTCTTTCAACTATTAGTAAGGTCAGAAAATGCATAAATAGGATTACAAGCTATCACAATATAGTACTAATTTCTTATTAAATATTATTTAAAATTAGTGGAGTTTTACCGTCCGCTGGACATCGTTACTTGGTAAGGCCGTGTACAGCTAACCTCGTCGCAGTGTTTGGTCAATAACGGAATACAGATGAATTAATCCTCGCCAGTCTTCACTCCAAGTTCGAAATAAACGTGGATGTTTTTGTCCTGGGATGATGCAGAAATGCCGCTCCTTTTGTTCACCAATGTCCGATTCTTGTGGTTACGGGTTTCAATGTATTTCGTGTCCAATGATGCTTTTTCTATTGAATTGTAGAAGATGACGTTCAAGTATTATTTGGTGTTTTGTTCTCGTTCTTTATAATACTGGATTATATAACTCTATCCAGGTAGTTATTCCTATGCATAGGATTCTTAATTAAGTTAATGATTACTCATTATATTGAGTTTTATTGGTAGAGTTCTTCCTTTAGATTTTCGTCACTTTTGATGTATAGGTTTATTATTATTCGGTTATATAAGACTGTCGAATGTCAGTGAACCATATTGTTGTTATTTATTACTTAATTTTGTTCACAATTATATTGATTTACTTTAATTTCATCAATTCTTTTCTGAGTGCATTAAACTAATCCGTCTTCGTTCATGGATAATAATTCAATAATCGAATCAACAAATTTTATATCTCTCGTCGTCCTTGACAACCATCCTGTCTCCTCTTATTGGATATTATATATTATACTATAACCATTATCATACAATGTTCTTACACTCATTAAAATAATCCTTTACTAAATTTACATTATATTCTATTATACCTTTACATATTGTTTGTTACTAAATTTTATACATTTTGCTGTCGTTTCCTCTTAATCTACTTACTCTAAAAAGTATTATTTTTCTGTTACAAAATATTACCTTTCGGTATCATTGGACTATTGCATTTTGAGATTTTATTTAAATTGAATTTATTTATATGCTATCAGCAATTATTATTAACTTCTCCTAACTCATTATATTCTATTTAGTATTTTTTACAAATTTCTTTACCTAACCTTTCTGACCTGACTTACTATACAATGTTACTGGTTTTAGGCCTATCATTACATTTTTATCTACTTCTGATTTTAATTTGTTACTACTTGCATTATTATAGAATCCTTCATTTGTTTATTATATGATTACACTAAACCCTTTTGTATCTCATTAACAATTATAGCCTTTCTGGCCAAGTTTACAATTATAATCTGCCTACTAACTAAGTACATGTATGCAAAACATTTAACTATATAAAGTTTAACAACAGCTCTATAATGATATATTGATAACACAAAACATGAAATTAATATCAGTTAATTGATATTCTTTTAAAAGAATTACTCCACTTGCTACATAGAAAAAACAACATAACTATCATGATAATAATACGACATGATACAACGTAATAACAGGTACATTTTTATGAAATAAATCATGCACTAATTAATCATTCTCCTCCCATTTAAATCATCAATTATTATAAAACTGTCTAAGTTAGGTTTTACATTCGTCTGTCGTTTACACCTTTCACTGAACACTGAAGTTTGTATTTATTAACATTATTAATTTTGTCTGTCTACCTTGTATTCTTATTGTGGGATGATTCAATTATTCAATAATCTGTTGTGTTTCTGACCTTTTACTAGTATGGATAATTATTATTTTTATTTTTATTTTAAAACTTATAAACTTATTTATGTAACGTAGGGGACCATATTTTCGTTACGTTACATATGCTTCCCCTCCAAAAGAAGTTTAGTTTACCTGAATATAATTTGGGTCAAAATAAACTTATATTTTTTCATGCCTTGGAATACCTTCCTTTTATTCATTGTAGAGTTTTAATGGTAATTGATTGGATTTCTGAATGTAACATTTTTGACTAATATTCACTTTTCTCTATAGGACGAAAATTAATTAATGATTTTAATTCTCTTGCTTTGTTTTTTCAAACATTACTTGACAATGATCGATCACAATAATCAGTAAAAATTAGTTTTAACACTCTCATGTTTCTATTTACTTCTATAAATGCGTTTCTACATTGATCTTCTGTCAGCTATCTTCTTTCTGTTTTCTTCCTTCATACTTTTGGAATCTGATGTCAATCTTCGCAGCGGTTTTATTATCCCTTAAATATTCAATTTCCCTAACATTCCCTAACTTGTGAGCTGGGACAGTCCAGAGAGGCACTTTTTGGCTACATACTCTGCTGGCCATACTACACTTCAATATAATACTGCTGGAATTCATCTACAGACAGTTATAAAAAATAAAATAATATGATAATAGTCTCTTCATTTGACTAATATTAAACACCTTTGGGATTCTTTACGCTGTTGCATTTTACATTTAATTATATATATTTCTTTTTCTTCTTGATTCCTTCTTATTTTCAGTAGCTATTTTCAGATAACATTTTTGACAGTCATTATTTGTAAATACCTTTGACCTTCCTTCTTGTGACAGATGTTCTCCGTACTATTTCTTCCTTTATCATTTTCAATTCAAAGAAATTCTAAATTGTATTTGCATTAATTATTATTATTCTTTAGTTTCATTGTAATTATAGTCATTAAATTATCCATTGTTCTTCATATTTTACCTTCTTGTCTGAGCACATTACCATTGATTGTTTTTATATATATTTTTCTTATTCAATTTTAAATCATATTGTTTATAAATAATGTAACAAATCAAATGTGATGTGGTTTAATGTTTAAAATTGGTTATGTGAAAAATACTATTTAGGAATATATTAAAGTTTGTAGTGGTTGAAAATTGAAGGTTAGTAATTCTGCAAAGCGAGTTAAAATGTAACATTCGAGGTTACTAAAAGTGTGTTTACAATTGTAGATTTATAATTGTCTGAAAAGAATTCCCTTAGATAAAACAAATAAAATAGTGTTGTTAATATTATTTAAATACTAGCTTTGCTTAAGTTTAAAAGTAAAGTATAATAGTTGGTCGCTCGATGATGATGATCGTCTTGTTGATACTAGCTGTGAAACTTCTCCTCCAGGTCGATAATAGTCTAAGTACGTTACGTCTAGTAATGTCTGGACAATAGAATAAATATAATATACTTTCACGTACCTGGTCGTGTTTTCTAGAAGTTCAATAAGCTGTCAACACGGTTTACAAAAACCAACTCACTTTAGCTACAAGGTTAAGTTGCCTTGTTTGATAGTGGGCGCCACACGGATTTATTTTGGGAAAATCCCGTGTAAAACCCATGAATTGAATCAATTAATGATTTAAAGAAATTAAAATAATGGTTTATTACCTTTATGGCAATGCTATTCCAAGTACTTAATCACAACTGAAGGTTGTTTGAGTTTTCTGAATAAAATATTTAACTATCTGTTAGAAATGAATTAAGTCGAGTTATGCTGTTAACAATGGGATTTTATTCATACCCTTGATAGAGAATTCAAACAAATATAATTAAAAAACATACAATGATGTACAATTGTAAATAAGTTATTATATACCCTGTAGAGCTTGCTCAGAACATAGGCAGTAAATCTGGTTAAGTCCAGATATTTCTTTTTACTTTAAACATTACTATTATTAAAATCTCAGGTGTAAGTTCTTTGAGACACAAAAAAGAAAGTTTATGCCTACACAATAGCTAATGATTTTTTGATATAATATTGACTAGTACTGTTTTTGACGTTACTATTATAAAGTAAACAGGTAAAAATAACCTATTTGATAGGTTGTGCGTTCGTCACGCCTGCTTTATGATTTACAAAGGTATATTTTGGAGAACACTTATAACTAACATTCAGCTTAACTAATATTGACAAATTCATAAAATAAATTTAGACATGGTGTAACATAAAAAATGTTTCAGTATTTTTGCGTCAGTACAGATCAGTGTATTAAAACGTACAGGTTATGGCGCTCGTAAAAAAAATGAAAAGATGTTTACACTGTTACCTGGTGTTTTAATCTTTCGATAAAAATTTCAATTAACACTTCGATAATCGGATTATAATGATTATCGCTATTCACTACACACGCACTTGAACAGAGAATTTCGATCCGCTTCTAACTTACAGGATCATCAATAATACTATTTAATTCTTTCTGCTGTTCATTATTTTTTCCCGCACTAAAATGAAATAATACTGCACATAATCACAATGGTTCCTTGTAGAATAATTTGAAGTAGTTGTAGGTTGTTGTCGAACTGTTTCCTTTGATGTGTTCTGGTGATGACGCTATCAGTTATTAAAAATGTTGAGATGAGATCGGCGTACCTGTCACACCGAATGCAATTATGAAGTGTCTCTCGTTAATCTGGTGCGGTCTCTTCAGGGCCGTATTTAGGCATGTGCAACATGTGCAGGTGCACAGGGCGGCAAAATTTTGAGGGCGGCAAAATATAGCTGGTTAAAAAAAAACATCGCTTCATATCATTATAAAGCCCGAAGTAGATTAGTGTTCTGGCTCTGGCATTAACCCTTTGAACAGTAATCACGTATATACACGTTTTTTGTCAGACGGGCCAAAATCAGTAATCACGTATATTTACGTTTTCAACTTTTGCTTCGTTAGTATTGCCGTCATACGTCGTTTATTGGAATGGTATTCGTGCTGCCCTCTAGCGGATAGTTTCTGCAACATTTGGTATTCATTCCTTCTTAGGCTGATGTAATTTACTTGGCTGTGGTGAATAATTTTACACGTGCTCTGCAGCTTTGTGTTTGGAGGTTACGTTCTGCGTTGTGTACGAAAGTGTAAAGGTGTGAGCAGTGTTTTCGTTTATAAATAACGTTTATTATTCGTATTATTTAAATTACAATACGTAAAATTTGGATTTAGTGTTGAGTATAGAGTTAGTAATCTGATAAACTATCTTTGCAAAATGTCTAAATGTATTCTTTGGTGTGTTAACATATCCGAATATTAATTCAGAGTTAAGTTGGCGTTTCATCGTTCCACGTGGTTCCAACTTGTTATTAACTTTCAAAATCAAGACATTTTATACGATACGCCGAGTATTTTAACTGTTGACAGTGAATTATTCAGTTTTAAATATTCTACAAAACAGTATTTGTATAGGTTTTTCCGTTAAGATATAATAGCTTAGGGACGGTATGGATGGGCGATCTAGGTTAAGTGGTGCTGCATATCGCAAGAAAGCTGAGGAAAAAAGACAGAGGGAGAGTAAAATTTTGCAGAAAATACCTCAACTGGACTCATATTTCAGTGGTGAAAACAAAAGTGAACAGTGTAGGCCTGAAAATTCGGGTGAAATTATAGTGGAAAACAGTAAAGACAATGTGGAAGTCGAAAATCTCGAAGTACAGGAACAAGCTACACTCTCCACAGAAGTGGATTTTGCAGTGTCTGTTCCTAGTAATGATCCATTCTATTGGGAAAACACTGATCACACTTGGGATTATTTGATAAAAAATGGTATTAATCAAAACAAAGACGCTGACTTTTCACAGTCCTCGCGGCAATATGTTGATGGAACACAACGGTTTTGCAGCAAGAAACTATTCCATAGGATTTTAGTAAATGGGGAAATTATGAACCGTGAATATCTTGTTTATTCTCCCAGCCAAGGATCACTGTTCTGTGCCCCATGCAAATTATTCGGTGGTACATCTCTGTTTGCAACATCTGGTTTCAATGGTTGGAGCCATGCTGGCATAAGAATAGCCGAACATGAAAATTCTGCTTCTCACAGAGACTGCTTGTTAAAATTGAAAAGTAGAGGAAATGAGATGAACAGAATTGACAAAAGATTGCTCAGCCAGCATGAACATGAAGTTACATATTGGAGAAATGTACTAAAAAGAGTTGTTTCTGTAGTTAAAAAACTAGCTTCTAGGGGTTTAGAATTTCGTGGAGACGAAGAGAAGTTTGGCTCTGTGAAAAATGGAAATTTCATGATGTGTTTGGAATTAATTGCAGAGTACGATTCTTTTCTGGCTGACCATATTGCACGGTTCGGTAATCCTGGAAAAGGATCTACATCATACTTGTCACCAGCAACTTATGAAGAATTAATACATCTTATGGGAAAGTCAGTGAGTGAAAAAATAGGCAATGAAGTTATCTCTTCTAAATATTTTTCAGTCATAGTAGATTCTACGCCAGATTTATTTCATAATGACCAGTTAAGTGTAGTTGTTAGATATGTAACTGATTGTGGGCTCTCAGTTGAAAGATTTCTGTGTTTTATGAAAAATACAGGCCATACTGGAGAAAAGCTTTTTGAAGCACTAATGAATTCTTTAGAACAACATGGTCTGAAAGTTGATAACTGTAGAGGTCAATCATATGACAATGCGGCCAACATGTCTGGAATATATTCTGGATTGCAAGCAAGACTCAAGGAAAGAAATCCTCTTGTTCTCTTCATTCCTTGTGCAGCTCACTCACTGAATCTAGTTGGTTCACAAGCAGTGAAATGCTGTATTGCTGCAGTACGGTTTTTTGAGTTATTGCAAAGTTTATGTAATTACTTCCCAGATTCTACAGGGAGATGGAATATCTTGGAAACATTTTTTGATTCTGTAACCATGACATTGAAATCATTGTCAACAACTCGATGGTGTGCACGTGAGGATGCTTGCAAGAGCTTGGATGCAGATTGGAAAACAGTGGTTTCTGCATTAAGAACTATTTCAGAAAATGAAACGGGTAAAGATAGATGTCAAGCTGATGGTCTTCTTAGGAAATTAAATAGCATTGAGGTAGCATTCATGACATCAGTGTGGGGTTCTATTCTTCAACAATTTGGCAAAGTCATGAAAAAATTGCAAGCTCAGGAAATGGACATTTCCACTGTTATTGAAATGTACGACTCTCTTACAGTGTATTTAACTGAGCTTCAGACCTGTTTCCCCAATCACAGAGATTCAGCTGAAAAGAAACTTAATCAGATCAGGAGTCTGGAATCAGTTCCTTCTTCTTCAGCTGTTGAGATTTCAAGACCAAAACGTCAAATTAAACGTAGGCGATATTTTGATGAATCATCTGAATCAGAAGCGGAACCAGAAAGTCCTGAAGAAGAACTAGGATCAGATGACTTGGAACATGACAAGATCTGGAGACGAATGGAAATTTCATATTCTAAGATCATACAAACTCTCCAGACTGAGTTACAGAAGAGAGTTAATGTCTGCAAAGAATATAATTTAATATTTTCATTTCTCTCAAATATCACCAAACTAGAAGCTCCTCAAATTTATGATACTGCAGAGAAACTTCGAGCCATTTATGATTCCGACATAGAAAGCAGCTTTGGTGAAGAATGCATCCATTTGAAAAGCTATCTGTTATCTATGAAGACAGAAGATGGTATCAAATTATCGTCTCTTCCATTTCTCTGCAGAATGTTGGCTTCGAAGAAAATTAGTGATGTCTACCCAAATGTGTACACTGCACTCAAGATCTACAACTGTACTCCAGCAACAAACTGTTCTGCTGAAAGGTCATTTTCAGTTTTAAAACGAATCAAGAACTATCTACGGACAGCACAGAATCAAGAACGACTGGTCAGTCTTGGAGTGCTCGCCATAGAATCAGACATCACTGTCAGTCTGGATTTTGAGGGAGTGATAAATGCATTTGCAAATCCAAAAGTCAGAAGAAAGTCATTTCTCTAAGTTTGGTAAATTTCACAAAATGGTTAGTATCAGATTGCAGTGTTTCTACCATATACGTTTGACTGACCAAATTGGATGTTTCAGTGATATTTTTAACTGAGGTTATTAAACTGTAGCGATTATTTTCTATGTGTTTACCATATATCGTCTTCAGAATAATGTATAAATGTTTAACTTGCACCTTTGTTTCATATATTGTGTATTCAGTTAAGATTAAATACTGTCTATAATACAGTTTAAAATTGAAGTAAGTAATTAAACAATTTATTGTCCATAGTCTGTAAATGAATAGCGACACTGAAGTTTAGCTCAGGGAATAGGGGGCGTAAAATTAATGACTGCACAGGGGCGTTAACACCCAAAATACGGGCCTGGGTCTCTTATATACCCGACACCTTGATCGGCTCTAGGCAACATTGTTAATTACTAAGAAATTTTGTCATTGGCTTAGACAGGTGTGATGAGTGCGACGTATTGTCTTTTCAACCGTTAAAAACTGTTTCCCAACCACCAAATGCTAAGATGATTGACAGCTATCGATGGTGTTGACGACCAAATTTCTTAAACATCTTTTGTAAATGATGCTAACGCCTTTCACGCACTTGATACAGTTGCGATTGGGGCGATATCGCCATCAAATTAAAGAATATTTTGTCCTCTTTAATTTGATATAGTTTGATACCAAGTTAGTTTCACTTTTACTGACATTGCTACATAAACAATGTTCAGGTACACTATTTCGCACTGTCGTCTGTTTACCAAAATCGGCAATTATACACTTTGACTAATATTGTTTGTGTTTTACATCGCGTTTTATCACTCCAACGTTTATGTGAGAACACTATTAATTCTGTACTGATGTTTAATTACTGTACGTTATGAATAAACCTTAACTTTAGACATTGTAATGGACTGTTCTTATCTACTATGATATTTCGTTTCACATTAATTTGCTCTATTCTACTAACTAACAATCGAATTATAAATCATATCATTTTAATAATGCTTATTGCTATGTTTTAGCATAACAATTGTTTTGTGTAGATGACCTACATTTCTATTACTTCCTAATAATCATCTCATTGATGATTGTTTGGTCTAGGCCTTGTTAAGGCATACCGTCTATACTGGAATTCTGCCTTAAAAGCTTTTATTAGTTCACAATTCGGTAATTTTGCTGAGGTAGCTTATTGGTATAAGATCCCCTCTTACAAACGTGTTTATTTGTCATAAGTATAGTTGAGATTGAAATATAGCTTCATTTTCATTTTGTGGCCATTGCTAATTTTAGTTCTTGGCCTCAATAATTACTAGTCATATTTAATTTATTATCAGCCAAATGCTGATTCTGATCTCACATTATTCAGATTCTTATTTAATAATTTTTTAGTAACATATCGTATTCTGTTCACATTATTCACTGACTCGCTTGACAGCTTAAAGTGAATTGAAATTTGTCCATCAGTTTGTGTCAGTCATAGTCTGGTTGTAGTGTCAAACAGTATTTGGGCTTACTGTTTGTTGTGGCACTTCTGCTTCTTTCTTCCTCCATGATTCCTCTCTTCTTGGTTATTCTTATCATTACCTTATCTATTTATATTATCATTATGCATTTATTAAACCTGATAGTATATGTTTAGGTTATGTAACATTTTGTTATGTTACATATACTCCCCCCTCAAAATTGATAATTTTAGAAAAATTTTGATCTTTTGATAAAATTATCATTTCATGTCAGTTTCTTGCATATTACTACTGCTTTTTGTCTTGTACTCTTTACATTGATCTTTAACATACTATTAGTGTGTTACACTAGCTTGATTGCTGGTCTAGTGATATAATTCTTAGTTTACTAGTATTCTTTTCAAGTTGCTTACATTTTAAGTCATCTAATTACAATAGGTCTTATTTCTTAAATTAACAATTTCCTGTCTTATCATATTACATTTTTCTTTCTTATCACATATCTTTACCTTTGTGATTATTTCAATGGTTCTTATATTTTATACCTCATAGATTTTTTTCTTTCATAATAGCCCTTGATACATTACAATATAACTCCCTAACTTTTGTAGTGGGTTCGGAATCAGAGTGGCTCACTGTGGCTTACATTCTCTGCCGTTCCTCAATACACATACTCAGATTCAGAGGCATACTCTTCTCTGTCTGAGAAAAAAAATAAACATTGCACCTGGCAATAGTTGTACTATCACAACACATAAAATATAATACATATCATTCATTTTCAATAATATAATATCTTCAATATAATATTCAAGGTATCAGAGGTTTTCATTTATATCACATTTCCTTCTTTTATACTTTATAACATACTTTCTTTTCACAGGTAATTATTTCCTTTCATACTTGACATTCTCGACTATGCTTTTTCATTAGCCGTATCGTTACTTTTTATACTAGTTGACAATTGTTTTAGTTTACTTGAGTATTCTTAAAATTACACACTTACATTGATGCTCATATAATTATGCGGTTGTCTTTCACATATAGAGTCTATAATATTTTATTTTCGCAATAGTTTACAAGTTTTTCTTTCTCTCGCTAGTAATTTATACTTATCCTGAATTATCAGGTTTTACAATCTTTATATATATATTTCGTGTGTGCGTGTGTATGTCACTGAACTCCTCCTAGACGGCTGGACCGATTTTGATGAAATTTTGTGTGTGTGTTTGAGTGGGTCCCTGGATGGTTTAGATTCACAATTTGGTCCACTGGAAAATGTTTATTTAACTAATTTTTCATTTATAAGTAGTTGTTAATTTTGGAATGTTTTACATTGGATCCGGTAGACTGCGCTACCATCGCAGCATCAAATATTAAATATTATTGTATTTTAATTTCAGTTTGTCCCGACAGTTGGTGCTGCGATCAAATTGAGAAAAATATTTGAAATTTTGTGTTATTATTGTGTTCGTTCAAGTCGTGTGCTAATTAAAATATTAACTACGAATAGAAATTGATGTTTGAAGAGTTTTGAAGTGTGCCTAAAAAACGATACTTTTTGCGAATTTAGGGTGGAATCGAAGTAAGTATATTTTGTATAATTTTTTATCAAATTTACACGTGAGTTTTATAACAACCAACCTAACCTAAAAATTTATTTGTGTAGCTCATTAATTTCATAATAAATTTTTTAAATTGTTTTTATTATTCATGTTCCGATTTTGATGAAATTTTGTGTGTGTGTTTGAGTGGGTCCCTGGATGGTTTAGATTCACAATTTGGTCCACTGGAAAATGTTTATTTAACTAATTTTATAGTTTAAAAAAATTATTCATTTTCAAAATTAAGAAGCAAGAAAATAAAATTACACGTTTTTCATCTAAAATTTGTTACAATAAATCGTTTTCGGTGATAATTAAAAATTTTATTTTCAATAAATAACTCATATTCGTTGTGGATTATTTAAGTATATTTCGTATAAATTTTTCATCAAATTTACACGTGTGTTTGTTAACAACCATCCTAATCTCAAAATTATTTGGTAGCTTATTGACTTCATAACATATTTTTCAATTGTTTTTAATAAAAATTATTTATTTTTTAAATAAAAATAATTATTTAAAAGAAAACTATCAAAAAATTAAAAAAAAAATTCTATTAAAAATTATTTACTTTGAAAATAATTATTCACTTTGAATATTAAGAAGCAAAAAAATAAAATTACACCTTTTTCATCCGAAATTTGTTAGAATAAATCGTTTTCGGTGATAATTGAAAATTTCATTTTCAATAAATAACCCATATTCGTTGTGGATTACTTGAGTTTATTTCGTATAAATTTTTAACTTTGGAAAAAATTATTCATTTTAAATATTATCAAGCAAAAAAATAAAATTACACGTTTTTTATCTAAAATTTTTGTATAAAATCTTTTTTGTTAATTAATTAAAATTTCATTCTCAATAAAAAACTCACATTCGTTGCGTATTATATTACAGTATTTTTTTTTCTGCAGAAAAATGCCACGTCTTCGAGGAAGAGCCAGAAATATTGGTCGACGTACTCCGAACGCGCAATTGGTCCATGATCGTCGAATAAATAGAACAGATGAAGAACACTCGGCGGATAATGCAAATCTGAGAGATCAAGTTGCATCTACACGTGCGAATGAAAATTCAGTACAACGCACTCGACGTCTTCGTGCTAATGCAGTAAGACAACGAGAGGCACGTCAACAAGCGACGGATGCACATAGAGAACGTAACCAACGCCGGATGCAAAATGATCGAGCATTGACAAGAGCATCACTCAATCGCCTTGCGTTTGAATATGATCCTGAAATCAACTATTCGTCACATGCATTAATCTCGATTGGTAGTATGGACAAAGAATGTCAACATTGTCATGCTTTCAAGTACAAAGGTGAATCACCTGGTTTATGTTGCGCATCTGGAAAAATTTCACTGCCATCGCTAAATCCACCGCCGAAACCTTTAAAAACACTTTTAGCTGGCACCACATCTCAATCGAAATTGTTTTTGCGAAAAATTCGTAAATTCAATTCATGCTTCCAAATGACATCATTTGGAGCAACAAAAATTGTTCATAATGAAGATGGTCGTAATTTCGAATCTACATTCAAAATTCAAGGTCAAGTGTACCACCAAATTGGTTCATTGCTCCCAATGCCTGATGCCGATCCAAAATTTTTACAAATTTATTTTATGGGCAATGAGGAGCAACAATCACACACACGCTGCGCTTACAACTATATAGAGCAGATGGAGGAACGAGAAATTGTGGACATTTTGGAAACGTTTTTGCAAAACCATAACCAGTTGTTGCAATTGTTCAAGACTTTTTCTAACAGACTGCAAAACGACAACTACGCCATTATCATTAAAGCAGACAAAGTGCCCTACGGAGAGCACGCAGGCACATATAATGTTCCAACTATTAATGAAGTTGCAGTTGTTATGGCTGGTGACCCATGTGAACGTCGGGACATTCGCATTCAACGCAGAGATAATACGATGCAAATAATTCAAGACAATCATCGTTCTTACGATGCATTGCAGTATCCGTTGATATTTTGGGAAGGAGAAGATGGATACCATTTAAATATTAAACAAAGGAATCCAACTACAGGTACAACTTATAGACTATCTTACAGATTTTTTTTTTCAAATAATTTCTGTATCTCTCATATATATATTTATTTGCAGGTGAAGAACTGATCAAGAAAGTTAGTGCTATGAACTTCTACGCATATCGATTGATGATTCGTGCTAATGAAGACAATACCATTCTCCGATGCAGACAGCTATTTCATCAGTATATTGTCGATATGTACGTAAAAATCGAAAGTGAGAGATTACGATATATAAAATTTAATCAAACAAAACTTCGTGCTGAGGAGTACATTCATTTGCGTGACGCCGTTATTGGTAACGTAGATGCAACTAATGACATCAACAACATCGGTAGCGCATATATTCTCCCATCATCATACATTGGTAGTCCGCGTCATATGCAAGAGTATATTCAAGACGCCATGACTTACGTACGTGCATATGGCCGACCAGATCTTTTTATCACATTTACGTGTAATCCAAACTGGGATGAAATTCAAAGTTTGTTGTTGCCAGGTCAAACATCGATGCATCGCCATGATATCACTGCACGTGTTTTTAAACAAAAATTAAAATCTTTGATGAATTTGATTACACATTACTCGGTATTTGGTGAAACACGTTGTTGGCTTTACTCTGTTGAATGGCAAAAACGAGGTTTACCTCATGCGCATATTTTGATTTGGTTGGTGGATAAAGTACGCCCAGAAGAAATCGACAAAATTATTTCAGCCGAAATTCCAGATCCGAATGTTGATCAAGAATTGTTTGACATTGTAACTACTAATATGATCCATGGTCCATGTGGTACTCTAAACATGATGTCACCATGTATGGACAATGGAAAATGTACGAAACGTTTTCCAAAACCATGCCAATCTGATACTATCACCAATATTGACGGTTATCCATCTTACCGGCGTAGAGACGTAGACAATGGCGGTCAATCATATGAATTGCGTCTGTCAAACGGTGTGAGAGTAGATATTGATAATCGCTGGGTAGTTCCATATTCACCATTGCTGTGCAAAACCTATAAAGCGCACATAAACGTTGAACTATGCAGTTCAGTGAAATCTATAAAATACATTTGTAAGTATGTTCACAAGGGCAGTGATAAAGCTGTATTCGCTGTTCAAAATGTAAATGACAATGACGAAATTACACGTTATCAAATGGGTCGATACATAAGCAGTAACGAAGCTATTTGGCGCATTTTTACGTTTCCTATACATGAAAGGGATCCTGCTGTTATACATTTGGCTGTGCATCTTGAAAACGGACAGCGTGTTTACTTTACAGAACAGACTGCACTACAACAAGCTTTAACGGCTCCAAAAACAACTCTTACTGAATTTTTCAACCTTTGTTGCCGACAAGATGTTGTTGGTCAATTCGCAAGGACATTAATGTATACTGATGTTCCTAAATTTTTTACGTGGAATAAACAATCAAAAAATTGGGAACCACGGAAACGAGGCATTCCAGTCCCAGGATTCACCGACATATTTATGACAAATACTTTAGGTCGATTATATACAGTTCATCCTAAGCAACGCGAATGTTTTTTTTTGCGTTTGTTATTGGTTAACGTTCCTGGACCAACATCTTTCCGATATTTGCGAAAAGTCAATGGTACTTTATACGACACTTTCTTCGATGCGTGTCGTGAGTTACATTTATTGGAGGATGATAACCATTGGGATCTCACACTTGCAGATGCAGCACTGAGCTCATCTCCACAACAAATTCGTCAATTATTTTCAATAATATTGACAACGTGTTTTCCGTCTGAAGCATCTGCTCTGTGGGACAAATATAAAGACTCAATGAGTGAGGATATTTTACATCGGATTAGAATTACTAATCAAAATCAAAATATTGAATTCTCCGCAGAAATATATAATGAGTCATTAATAATGATTGAGGATATTTGTATTCTTATTTCGAATATGCCGCTCATCCATTTCGGCATGCCAGCGCCGAACCGCCCAGCAGTAGATACCATCAACAGCGATGTTCAACGGGAACACCACTTCGATAGAACTTCTTTGGCTACTTTTGTTGCCAATAATGAACAATTGCTCACTGCTGAGCAACGAAATGTATATGATCAAATTAATGTATCAATTGCAGCGCAACAAGGTGGATTCTTTTTTTTTTGATGCACCAGGTGGTACTGGTAAAACATTCCTCATCTCATTGATACTTGCGCGCATCCGATCACAAAATCATATTGCATTGGCTATTGCTTCATCAGGAATCGCAGCAACGTTACTTGATGGTGGACGGACGGCGCATTCAGCGCTTAAATTACCTTTGAATGTTCACACAAATCCCGAAGCAATGTGTAACATAAAGAAGCATTCAGGCATGGCTCAAGTTTTGAGAAAATGCAAAATTATTATCTGGGATGAATGTACCATGGCCCACAAGCATTCGCTTGAAGCTCTCGACAGGTCCCTGAAAGATATCAAGGATAATACTAGGCTTTTCGGTGGTGCTCTATTGTTGCTGTCTGGTGATTTCAGACAAACATTACCAGTCATTCCACGCGCGACATATGCAGACGAAATAAACGCATGTTTAAAAGAATCTTATCTATGGCGAAGTGTCAGCAAATTATGCCTTACTATTAATATGCGCGTTCAACTTCAAAATGATCCATTAGCGTCAAGATTCTCTGAACAATTGTTGGATATTGGCAATGGTAAAATTGAATTGTATGAAGATACACAATATATTCGACTTCCAGAGAATTTTTGCAACATGGTGGCTACCAAAGATGAGTTAATAAACAGTATCTTTCCAGATTTGAGACATAATTATACTAATCATGGATGGCTACGAGAGCGAGCAATTTTAGCTGCGAAAAATTTAGATGTTGATGCCATCAATTTCAAAATACAGCAATTACTGCCTGGTAATGAAACTACATTTAAATCGATCGACACTGTTGTTGATCCTGATGAAGTTGTTAACTATCCTGTAGAATTTTTAAATTCATTAGATTTACCGGGAATGCCACCACATAATTTGCGACTGAAGATTGGTTCACCTATAATTTTGCTTCGAAATTTGAATGCTCCGAAATTATGTAATGGGACGCGATTAGTTATAAAAAAAATCATGGACAACATTCTTGAAGCTACTATTTTGAGTGGAAAATTTCAAGGTGAGGTTGTACTTCTACCACGGATCCCAATGATTCCTTCAGATTCGCCTATACCATTCAAACGTTAACAATTTCCAATCCGCTTGGCATATGCTATGACTATAAATAAGTCACAAGGCCAAACAATGACAATTTGTGGCTTAGATTTAGAAAATCCGTGTTTTTCTCACGGTCAATTATATGTTGCGTGTTCCAGAGTTGGAAAACCATCGAATTTGTTTGTTTATACGCCTCAAGGATTAACTAAAAATATTGTACATCCAATAGCATTAAGATAAATTAAGTTTTTGTAAATTAATAAATAAATGTTATAAAATAGTTTCAGTGTAAGATTTTTTACCTTTACTTAAAACAAGTTAAAGTTTGTATTTACGATGCTGTTATTGCCACACTCCACGGATAATATCCCAGCCTGTAATCAGTCATTTCATTCGCTTAAAATTTTCGGTGACGCCTAGAAATATCCGTGTCAATAATCATAGACAGTGGCTGCTATTATCCAGTCTACAAATTTCATCCGTGGAGTGTGGTAATAGATGCATCTTTTTAGTTAACACAGCTTCTACATTTCACTTTACTCATACAGTATATGCATACTTACACACACAGTATATACTCACATGCTACCGATCGGTCGAATTTGGATAAGTGTACATGTAATGACGTTAGATATTAAAATAACTCTTGAATAATAATTTTCATCAAAACAGTCCAGATTGTTACAGCTTATTGAAGAATGTTTGAAATTTTCGAATTAACGACGTGTGTACAGGACAACGTCTGTCGGGTCTGCTAGTATTCATATATAAAATGTTCTTGGTTAGATGTTCTCTGACATATTTTGTTACATACAATATTTGATAATTACAACACAATGTGATAATATCATAACAATATATTGATATCTAATTTTATAGACATTCTTGGGTTACATGGTTCATTTAATAAACAATTTTTTTTTTCTCTCTACTTTCCATAATAATATCCTTCTTTCATATTACACTCTTTGTTATTCTTCTTCTCTACTCCTTCAAGTGATGGTGGTTTTCACTTATTCTGGATGATTATAATTCTCTTTTATGGAGTATACAATATTTGATAATTGTAATAAACATTTAGCTACCTACAATATTCATTTGGTAAACATTTTCTCTCCCTTTTTTTTTCTAAGTATAGCATAGTAATTTTAGTTATAAAAGAGTATTAGCTCCTCTCTAAATTAATCTACCATAGGAGTATTTAAAGTAAGTTCATGTCATTATCCTAGATATATTTTCGTTATATGCCACTTTTGGCTCTCTATGACATAATAGATGTCTTTTTTCTCATTAAATTATTTAGTTTACAATACATATTTTTCTATCCTTTAGTGTGATAGATCTGGTTCTTTTTTAACAAATAACAAATAGTTTGGCCTATATCTTAATTCTACACACTTTTTGTAACACAATAGGGCAAATAGGTTTGCTATAGACAATTAGTTACCTTCAATAATTTGGGCCTAATACGTGATCCTTCTAATCACTAAATGAGTCCATTTATAGTAATCGTTTTAAAAACATATTTTTTTCCTTTTTATACTCTAAATATTCTGGTGATAAATGTCGCCTACCACTATAACTTATCTGCTTTTAATAGTAATCATTTTTATGGTTTACATACATGGGGTTATTTTGCGCTTTTCCACTCTATTGGGTTTTTTGCTGGGGACAATTACGTTATTATGGGTATTCTTTTTCATCTTCCACTTTGCGGCTACCAGATAGTCATTGGCTTCCCGTTTTCTTGCCTTCTTCTTCTCATCATTTTTAGTATCCACGTGTTCAGTGTATTCCTGGTTTTTGTTATTTTTGACGTCTAATACCTCTTCTAACTCTGGTTGATCGTCATTAGTTTCCTGGTTGGATTTTTCCATTGATTGGTCCCTCTTCTTCCGTAATTCCTTTATTTCTTGGGCATACCCTTCAATGATCCGGTCCAGTTGTTCTTGATAACCTTTTCTTTTCTTAGAATGCCTTATTCTCCCTTTGGAAATATCTGCTTCAAGTATGTTATCGGTTATAGTTTTCCTCGTGGTAGTACATTTCTTTTCTTCATTCATTCCCGTGAAGCTCCTTCGATACTCCTTCCTATAGACTCCTTCTTCACGGTTGGTGATTGGGAAATAAATCATATTAATTAGACCACTTCGAGTCATTTCGATTAATTCTTTTGTTACTCTAGTCTTCTTTGGGCGTATTATTCTTCTTATCTTCGCCTCCTTTTCTTCCGTTTGTTCAATTACCTGAGTCTTCTCTATACTTCCAGTATTGATCTCCTTATATTGAACCTCTTCCTGATTTCTGTCAAACTCATCTTCAGACAATAGTGTATTTATGTCTCCTTCATTCTCAGTTTGTTCGACCTCGTCTTCAGGTTGCAATTCTTCTGTGGTTTCATCATTGGGTACTTCTTCAGTTTCTGAGTTGTTGTCGTTTCGTAATCCTCCTCTTATTATCTCTCCCGCTCTCTGATAACCATCGTTTATTATCTGGCACATTCTTTCCGTATGTTTCCGATCCTCTTCCCGGGATATCCTAAACCCTTCCTTTAATTCCATCATTGCTCTCATCATTCATTCTTGGAACTCTGTCTCTCCCATTGGTGTGCGAGGCATGGTAGTTCTTTTGTGTCTGCCGGGCTGTTTATCAATATAAAAAATATTTTTATTTAATATTTTTAAGCCACACTAGTTGGTGCGCCAATTTGTAACAAATCAAATGTGATGTGGTTTAATGTTTAAAATTGGTTATGTGAAAAATACTATTTAGGAATATATTAAAGTTTGTAGTGGTTGAAAATTGAAGGTTAGTAATTCTGCAAAGCGAGTTAAAATGTAACATTCGAGGTTACTAAAAGTGTGTTTACAATTGTAGAATTATAATTGTCTGAAAAGAATTCCCTTAGATAAAACAAATAAAATAGTGTTGTTAATATTATTTAAATACTAGCTTTGCTTAAGTTTAAAAGTAAAGTATAATAGTTGGTCGCTCGATGATGATGATCGTCTTGTTGATACTAGCTGTGAAACTTCTCCTCCAGGTCGATAATAGTCTAAGTACGTTACGTCTAGTAATGTCTGGACAATAGAATAAATATAATATACTTTCACGTACCTGGTCGTGTTTTCTAGAAGTTCAATAAGCTGTCAACACGGTTTACAAAAACCAACTCACTTTAGCTACAAGGTTAAGTTGCCTTGTTTGATAGTGGGCGCCACACGGATTTATTTTGGGAAAATCCCGTGTAAAACCCATGAATTGAATCAATTAATGATTTAAAGAAATTAAAATAATGGTTTATTACCTTTATGGCAATGCTATTCCAAGTACTTAATCACAACTGAAGGTTGTTTGAGTTTTCTGAATAAAATATTTAACTATCTGTTAGAAATGAATTAAGTCGAGTTATGCTGTTAACAATGGGATTTTATTCATACCCTTGATAGAGAATTCAAACAAATATAATTAAAAAACATACAGTGATGTACAATTGTAAATAAGTTATTATATACCCTGTAGAGCTTGCTCAGAACATAGACAGTAAATCTGGTTAAGTCCAGATATTTCTTTTTACTTTAAACATTACTATTATTAAAATCTCAGGTGTAAGTTCTTTGAGACACAAAAAAGAAAGTTTATGCCTACACAATAGCTAATGATTTTTTGATATAATATTGACTAGTACTGTTTTTGACGTTACTATTATAAAGTAAACAGGTAAAAATAACCTATTTGATAGGTTGTGCGTTCGTCACGCCTGCTTTATGATTTACAAAGGTTATATTTTGGAGAACACTTATAACTAACATTCAGCTTAACTAATATTGACAAATTCATAAAATAAATTTAGACATGGTGTAACATAAAAAATGTTTCAGTGTTTTTGCGTCAGTACAGATCAGTGTATTAAAACGTACAGGTTATGGCGCTCGTAAAAAAAATGAAAAGATGTTTACACTGTTACCTGGTGTTTTAATCTTTCGATAAAAATTTCAATTAACACTTCGATAATCGGATTATAATGATTATCGCTATTCACTACACACGCACTTGAACAGAGAATTTCGATCCGCTTCTAACTTACAGGATCATCAATAATACTATTTAATTCTTTCTGCTGTTCATTATTTTTTCCCGCACTAAAATGAAATAATACTGCACATAATCACAATGGTTCCTTGTAGAATAATTTGAAGTAGTTGTAGGTTGTTGTCGAACTGTTTCCTTTGATGTGTTCTGGTGATGACGCTATCAGTTATTAAAAATGTTGAGATGAGATCGGCGTACCTGTCACACCGAATGCAATTATGAAGTGTCTCTCGTTAATCTGGTGCGGTCTCTTATATACCCGACACCTTGATCGGCTCTAGGCAACATTGTTAATTACTAAGAAATTTTGTCATTGGCTTAGACAGGTGTGATGAGTGTGACGTATTGTCTTTTCAACCGTTAAAAACTGTTTCCCAACCACCAAATGCTAAGATGATTGACAGCTATCGATGGTGTTGACGACCAAATTTCTTAAACATCTTTTGTAAATGATGCTAACGCCTTTCACGCACTTGATACAGTTGCGATTGGGGCGATATCGCCATCAAATTAAAGAATATTTTGTCCTCTTTAATTTGATATAGTTTGATACCGAGTTAGTTTCACTTTTACTGACATTGCTACAAAAACAATGTTCAGGTACACTATTTCGCACTGTCGTCTGTTTACCAAAATCGGCAATTATACACTTTGACTAATATTGTTTGTGTTTTACATCGCGTTTTATCACTCCAACGTTTATGTGAGAACACTATTAATTCTGTACTGATGTTTAATTACTGTACGTTATGAATAAACCTTAACTTTAGACATTGTAATGGACTGTTCTTACCTACTATGATATTTCGTTTCACATTAATTTGCTCTATTCTACTAACTAACAATCGAATTATAAATCATATCATTTTAATAATGCTTATTGCTATGTTTTAGCATAACAATTGTTTTGTGTAGATGACCTACATTTCTATTACTTCCTAATAATCATCTCATTGATGATTGTTTGGTCTAGGCCTTGTTAAGGCATACCGTCTATACTGGAATTCTGCCTTAAAAGCTTTTATTAGTTCACAATTCGGTAATTTTGCTGAGGTAGCTTATTGGTATAAGATTCCCTCTTACAAACGTGTTTATTTGTCATAAGTATAGTTGAGATTGAAATATAGCTTCATTTTCATTTTGTGGCCATTGCTAATTTTAGTTCTTGGCCTCAATAATTACTAGTCATATTTAATTTATTATCAGCCAAATGCTGATTCTGATCTCACATTATTCAGATTCTTATTTAATAATTTTTTAGTAACATATCGTATTCTGTTCACATTATTCACTGACTCGCTTGACAGCTTAAAGTGAATTGAAATTTGTCCATCAGTTTGTGTCAGTCATAGTCTGGTTGTAGTGTCAAACAGTATTTGGGCTTACTGTTTCTTGTGGCACTTCTGCTTCTTTCTTCCTCCATGATTCCTCTCTTCTTGGTTATTCTTATCATTACCTTATCTGTTTATATTATCATTATGCATTTATTAAACCTGATAGTATATGTTTAGGTTATGTAACATTTTGTTATGTTACAATAATCATGTAATCTATTCTTCAATTCTCTTGGCGTTTTGTCATTTATCTTAAATCATATTGTTTCTAAGTATTTTGAGTAAGTTTTTCTTATATAGTTTTTTAATTTTTTGGGGTTTATTCTTAATATATTCAAAATAATTTCTCGTAAACACATACGAGACGTTCTTACTTATTTTAGAATTTTGTGGGTTTTGTTCTTAATATATTCCACATAATATCTTCATAAACACATAGTAAGACGTTCTTACTTATTTTTTAATTTTGGGGTTTTATTCTTAATATATTCCACATAATATCTTCGTAAACACATAGTAAGACGTTCTTACTTATTTTAGAATTTTGGGGGTTTTTATTATTCTTAATATATTCTCGTCCGTCTTGTTAGTCATTGATGATTGGTGATGGTGTTTCTTCAGTTCTCACTGCCTCTGTTAGTTTAAATGAGGGCTTCCCTCATCCTCCCTGTTTTCTGGTGAGTTTGAGGCTGGTTCTGTAGTGGTTCCTGTCTGTCCCCAGGATTGTCGTCCACCGGTCTACAATTTCCTCCGTATTGGTAGTCGTCCCCGCGTTGTGACTGCTTATAATAGTTGTAGTTCGTGTGTGGCCTCGGGTAATACCGTCTCTGATTATTTTGAGGTCGAGAGTATATGTTATTCACATTGTGTCGGTAGTTATTGGGTCGGTTGTCCCCATCTCCTCTATTATTCCGATTATCGCGGTAATTATAATGGTTATTGCCCCGATAATTATTATTCCTTTGATTATTATTAGTGTTGTTGGTATTGATTCTGTTCTGGTTACCATTTTGGTTTGTTTGATTATTATTATTGTTGTTTGAATTTTGTTGATGGTCGTTGCCAGTATATCTATTGTATTTAGTGTTTAACATGCGGTTCCGTTGATACTGTCCCTCATGTTCATAATTTTCTAAAATTTTAGCCATGGCTTGGATAGTTTTAATCTGGCTATATATACGGGCGTTCTTTATCCCTTCCTCGTAATGGTATGAGAGCTGTATCACTAAACACTCCTCAGGAATTCTGGGCTCCAGATTATGGGCCATGCACACCTTGCCTAGAAAGTATGATGTGGGAGATTGTCCTACGTTTGCCTCATACCGACCATTGCTTAAATTATTTCTTACCATATTTTGGGTCGACTCCGACCAATACTTCTCCCTGAACTGTTTTTTGAAATCTGTTATATCTTGAATGTCGGGACACACTGCCGTCCACCAATTGTCGTGGGTATCCTTAAACATTTCGTCGATCATTCCTCGGATAATATTCCAACGGTTCTCTTTATTCCATGCTATCATCTCTTCTACCCTCTTCAGAAACTCCATGGGGTTACGCTTGTAATTCCGAAAATTGATTGACTCCCGGTTATCGTTGTTGGTGATATGATTATTTCGGCATGTTCTATCCTGCCATGAATCCACTTCTTCTTGTATCTGTATTTCGCGTCGACGGATTTCCTCGATCTTCTCTTTATTCGTACTTACTTGGCCTTCGACATTGTTTAAGTTATTATATACACTCTCCATTCGTTCCCCAATGTCAGTCTGTACTTGTGCTATTCCTTCCTTATTATCCTCCTGTATTTGATGTACCTCTTGTTTAATCTTCTCACATCTTTCTACAGTCTCCTGTTGGAGTCCTTCAACCCTCATTTTATTTTCATTTTTTATGTCATTGATTTTATTTTGTATTTCCTCACGGACTTGTATCACTGTTTCGTTGGTTTTTTCTAACTTCTCATTTGTTTCGGCTATTTCTTGTTTCCTTTCTTCATTGTTTTTGTCCACCTTTTGGTTAATTGTCACATGGATATTCTCAATTCTTTCATTAGTCCGCCTTAAATTCTCTTCATTTATTTGTCGGATCTCTTCCTTCATTTGTCTTAAACCCTCATCATTCCTGTCAAACCTTTCGTTAATTTGGATTAAGCTTTCATTGTTCTTATCAAACTTCTCGTTCATCAGAGTTATGCAAGATATCCGGGCTGTTTGGCCGTGGTCCCTGGTTTAAAACAAAACCAAACGTTTCCGCAGCTCCACTGGCTGCCATTATCAGTGGTATAAAATTTCTGCACTTTGGGAGTCTACGTGCAGGCCCACAGTACTGTGGTATAGACTAAAGCTGTCCTGCCATGCTCCCTGTACATATAAATTCAACAATTGTTGTTGATTAAATTGTTGAATTTATATGTACAGGTAGTATGGCAGGACAGCTTTAGTCTATACCACAGTACTGTGGGCCTGCACGTAGACATCCAAAGTGCAGAAATTTTATACCACTGATGATGGCAGCCAGTGGAGCTGCGGAAACGTTTGGTTTTGTTTTAAACCAGGGACCACGGCCAAACAGCCCGGATATCTTGCATAATTCAAATGACACCGGCCGTGAAAGCCTAAGGAATAATTCTTGTTCATCAGTTTTGAGGTTTCCTCCTGTTTCCTAAAATTCTCCTTGTTTTCCTCATTTATTTTCTTTAAATTCTCCTTATTTTCCTTAATTTTCTCATTAATTTTCCTCAGATTTTCGTTAGTTTGTCTACTCTGTTCTGCCATGAATTTCATCATTTCCTGCCAATTTGGTTCTTCTCTGGCTCCCGCTTTATCTAGTTGGTCCCCTTGGGCATCTTTTTCAATTATTTCCTTTTCTGTGTCCATAACTACTTTATCGCCTGTCTGTTGTTCCATTTCACTATCTGTGACTACTTCTATTTCTTGTTCCTGTCCACCTTCTTCCTTCTCCGTGTCTTCTGCCCTCTTCTTCGACCTACCTCTGGTATTATGCATTTTTTGTCTCTAATAGTTGCCTGCTCGAGTTAAGTAATAGTTATAGAATCAATGTTTTACTTAACTTAAGCCCTACACAAGTTGAGCGCCAATTTATAACTTAACCCTTTCGTTTTCTCTTATTTCGTATATATAATATTTGTGTTATGTTGTGATTTAAATTAGGTATTGTATTAAGTGTGGATCGGTTTCTCTTATAGAACCGCAATGTTTGATTATTGGTGAATAAATAATATCTTCTAATGTGTGATCTTATTCAAATACTAAGAATATCTCAGTATTCTGTATTAACTTAATGGTTCGGTAATAGTAGCGTTCAATAGCAGTTGATATAGTGTGTAATTATAATTTTCTTATTCAAGCCTAGTCCGCGTTTGAAGAGAAGAGAGAGAATCCTTATCTGTTTCTCGTTCTCTTTAATTCGACAGCGGCCCGCGAGGTAGCGCTGTGGTTCACAGACAGCTGAAAATTGTAGGTTAGTTATCCGTGTACAATAATTCCTACGTTACACTCTCTACATAAATTATAACTTGTTCATACTGCACTAAATATTATATAAATGATAAGATATCGTTCAATTCAGAAATGATTCTTTATTATGATTTTTGTATTTCTTGACAACAAAGTTCTTTCTTTACGGGATACAAAAGTTGATCGCATTGTAAGTAATCAATTATCGATCAGATTCAAGGTTATATATTATTTTAATTATTATGGTATTCTTTTAAACACAGGGTGTGAAGGTTCTTTCAACTATTAGTAAGGTCAGAAAATGCATAAATAGGATTACAAGCTATCACAATATAGTACTAATTTCTTATTAAATATTATTTAAAATTAGTGGAGTTTTACTGTCCGCTGGACATCGTTACTTGGTAAGGCCGTGTACAGCTAACCTCGTCGCAGTGTTTGGTCAATAACGGAATACAGATGAATTAATCCTCGCCAGTCTTCACTCCAAGTTCGAAATAAACGTGGATGTTTTTGTCCTGGGATGATGCAGAAATGCCGCTCCTTTTGTTCACCAATGTCCGATTCTGGTGGTTGCGGGTTTCAATGTATTTCGTGTCCAATGATGCTTTTTCTATTGAATTGTGGAAGATGACGTTCAAGTATTATTTGGTGTTTTGTTCTTGTTCTTTATAATACTGGATTATATAACTCTATCCAGGTAGTTATTTCTATGCATAGGATTCTTAATTAAGTTAATGATTACTCATTATATTGAGTTTTATTGGTAGAGTTCTTCCTTTAGATTTTCGTCACTTTTGATGTATAGGTTTATTATTATTCGGTTATATAAGACTGTCGAATGTCAGTGAACCATATTGTTGTTATTTATTACTTAATTTTGTTCACAATTATATTGATTTACTTTAATTTGATCAATTCTTTTCTGAGTGCATTAAACTAATCCGTCTTCGTTCATGCATAATAATTCAATAATCGAATCAACAAATTTTATATCTCTCGTCGTCCTTGACAACCATCCTGTCTCCTCTTATTGGATATTATATATTATACTATAACCATTATCATACAATGTTCTTACACTCATTAAAATAATCCTTTACTAAATTTACATTATATTCTATTATACATTTACATATTGTTTGTTACTAAGTTTTATACATTTTGCTGTCGTTTCCTCTTAATCTACTTACTCTAAAAAGTATTATTTTTCTGTTACAAAATATTACCTTTCGGTATCATTGGACTATTGCATTTTGAGATTTTATTTAAATTGAATTTATTTATATGCTATCAGCAATTATTATTAACTTCTCCTAACTCATTATATTCTATTTAGTATTTTTTACAAATTTCTTTACCTAACCTTTCTGACCTGACTTACTATACAATGTTACTGGTTTTAGGCCTATCATTACATTTTTATCTACTTCTGATTTTAATTTGTTACTACTTGCATTATTATAGAATCCTTCATTTGTTTATTATATGATTACACTAAACCCTTTTGTATCTCATTAACAATTATAGTCTTTCTGGCCAAGTTTACAATTATAATCTGCCTACTAACTAAGTACATGTATGCAAAACATTTAACTATATAAAGTTTAACAACAGCTCTATAATGATATATTGATAACACAAAACATGAAATTAATATCAGTTAATTGATATTCTTTTAAAAGAATTACTCCACTTGCTACATAGAAAAAACAGCATAACTATCATGATAATAATACGACATGATACAACGTAATAACAGGTACATTTTTATGAAATAAATCATGCACTAATTAAGCATTCTCCTCCCATTTAAATCATCAATTATTATAAAACTGTCTATGTTAGGTTTTACATTCGTCTGTCGTTTACACCTTTCACTGAACACTGAAGTTTGTATTTATTAACATTATTAATTTTTTCTGTCTACCTTGTATTCTTATTGTGGGATGATTAAATTATTCAATAATCTGTTGTGTTTCTGACCTTTTACTAGTATGGATAATTATTATTTTTATTTTTATTTTTATTTTAAAACTTATAAACTTATTTATGTAACGTAGGGGACCATATTTTCGTTACGTTACATATGCTTCCCTTCCAAAAGAAGTTTAGTTTACCTGAATATAATTTGGGTCAAAATAAACTTATATTTTTTCATGCCTTGGAATACCTTCCTTTTATTCATTGTAGAGTTTTAATGGTAATTGATTGGATTTCTGAATGTAACATTTTTGACTAATATTCACTTTTCTCTATAGGACGAAAATTAATTAATGATATTAATTCTCTTGCTTTGTTTTTTCAAACATTACTTGACAATGATTGATCCCAATAATCAGTAAAAATTAGTTTTAACACTCTCATGTTTCTATTTACTTCTATAAATGCGTTTCTACATTGATCTTCTGTCAGCTATCTTCTTTCTGTTTTCTTCCTTCATACTTTTGGAATCTGATGTCAATCTTCGCAGCGGCTTTATTATCCCTTAAATATTCAATTTCCCTAACATTCCCTAACATGTGAGCTGGGACAGTCCAGAGAGACACTTTTTGGCTACATACTCTGCTGGCCATACTACACTTCAATATAATACTGCTGGAATTCATCTACAGACAGTTGTAAAAAATAAAATAATATGATAATTGTCTCTTCATTTGACTAATATTAAACACCTTTGGGATTCTTTACGCTGTTGCATTTTACATTTAATTATATATATTTCTTTTTCTTCTGGATTCCTTCTTATTTTCAGTAGCTATTTTCAGATAACATTTTTGACAGTCATTATTTGTAAATACCTTTGACCTTCCTTCTTGTGACAGATGTTCTCCGTACTATTTCTTCCTTTATCATTTTCAATTCAAAGAAATTCTAAATTGTATTTGGATTAATTATTATTATTCTTTAGTTTCATTGTAATTATAGTCATTAAATTATCCATTGTTCTTCATATTTTACCTTCTTGTCTGAGCACATTACCATTGATTGTTTTTATATATATTTTTCTTATTCAATTTTAAATCATATTGTTTATAAATAATCATGTAATCTATTCTTCAATTCTCTTGTCGTTTTGTCATTTATCTTAAATCATATTGTTTCTAAGTATTTTGAGTAAGTTTTTCTTATATAGTTTTTTAATTTTTTGGGGTTTATTCTTAATATATTCAAAATAATTTCTCGTAAACACATAGTAAGACGTTCTTACTTATTTTAGAATTTTGTGGGTTTTGTTCTTAATATATTCCACATAATATCTTCATAAACACATAGTAAGACGTTCTTACTTATTTTTTAATTTTGGGGTTTTATTCTTAATATATTCCACATAATATCTTCGTAAACACATAGTAAGGCGTTCTTACTTATTTTTTAATTTTGGGGGTTTTTATTATTCTTAATATATTCTCGTCCGTCTTGTTAGTCATTGATGATTGGTGATGGTGTTTCTTCAGTTCTCACTGCCTCTGTTAGTTTAAATGAGGGCTTCCCTCATCCTCCCTGTTTTCTGGTGAGTTTGAGGCTGGTTCTGTAGTGGTTCCTGTCTGTCCCCAGGATTGTCGTCCACCGGTCTACAATTTCCTCCGTATTGGTAGTCGTCCCCGCGTTGTGACTGCTTATAATAGTTGTAGTTCGTGTGTGGCCTCGGGTAATACCGTCTCTGATTATTTTGAGGTCGAGAGTATATGTTATTCACATTGTGTCGGTAGTTATTGGGTCGGTTGTCCCCATCTCCTCTATTATTCCGATTATCGCGGTAATTATAATGGTTATTGCCCCGATAATTATTATTCCTTTGATTATTATTAGTGTTGTTGGTATTGATTCTGTTCTGGTTACCATTTTGGTTTGTTTGATTATTATTATTGTTGTTTGAATTTTGTTGATGGTCGTTGCCAGTATATCTATTGTATTTAGTGTTTAACATGCGGTTCCGTTGATACTGTCCCTCATGTTCATAATTTTCTAAAATTTTAGCCATGGCTTGGATAGTTTTAATCTGGCTATATATACGGGCATTCTTTATCCCTTCCTCGTAATGGTATGAGAGCTGTATCACTAAACACTCCTCAGGAATTCTGGGCTCCAGATTATGGGCCATGCACACCTTGCCTAGGAAGTATGATGTGGGAGATTGTCCTACGTTTGCCTCATACCGACCATTGCTTAAATTATTTCTTACCATATTTTGGGTCGACTCCGACCAATACTTCTCCCTGAACTGTTTTTTGAAATCTGTTATATCTTGAATGTCGGGACACACTGCCGTCCACCAATTGTCGTGGGTATCCTTAAACATTTCGTCGATCATTCCTCGGATAATATTCCAACGGTTCTCTTTATTCCATGCTATCATCTCTTCTACCCTCTTCAGAAACTCCATGGGGTTACGCTTGTAATTCCGAAAATTGATTGACTCCCGGTTATCGTTGTTGGTGATATGATTATTTTGGCATGTTCTATCCTGCCATGAATCCACTTCTTCTTGTATCTGTATTTCGCGTCGACGGATTTCCTCGATCTTCTCTTTATTCGTACTTACTTGGCCTTCGACATTGTTTAAGTTATTATATACTCTCACCATTCGTTCCCCAATGTCAGTCTGTACTTGTGCTATTCCTTCCTTATTATCCTCCTGTATTTGATGTACCTCTTGTTTAATCTTCTCACATCTTTCTACAGTCTCCTGTTGGAGTCCTTCAACCCTCATTTTATTTTCATTTTTTATGTCATTGATTTTATTTTGTATTTCCTCACGGACTTGAATCACTGTTTCGTTGGTTTTTTCTAACTTCTCATTTGTTTCGGCTATTTCTTGTTTCCTTCCTTCATTGTTTTTGTCCACCTTTTGGTTAATTGTCACATGGATATTATCAATTCTTTCATTAATCCGCCTTAAATTCTCTTCATTTATTTGTCGGATCTCTTCCTTCATTTGTCTTAAACCCTCATCGTTCCTGTCAAACCTTTCGTTAATTTGGATTAAGCTTTCATTGTTCTTATCAAACTTCTCGTTCATCAGAATTATGCAATATCCGGGCTGTTTGGCCGTGGTCCCTGGTTTAAAACAAAACCAAACGTTTCGGCAGCTCCACTGGCTGCCATCATCAGTGGTATAAAATTTCTGCACTTTGGGTGTCTACGTGCAGGCCCACAGTACTGTCGTATAGACTAAAGCTGTCCTGCCATGCTCCCTGTACATATAAATTCAACAATTGTCCAAAGTGCAGAAATTTTATACCACTGATGATGGCAGCCAGTGGAGCTGCGGAAACGTTTGGTTTTGTTTTAAACCAGGGACCACGGCCAAACAGCCCGGATATCTTGCATAATTCAAATGACACCGGCCGTGAAAGCCTAACGAATAATTCTTGTTCATCAGTTTTGAGGTTTCCTCCTGTTTCCTAAAATTCTCCTTGTTTTCCTCATTTATTTTCTTTAAATTCTCCTTATTTTCCTTAATTGCCTCATTTATTTTCCTCAGATTTTCGTTAGTTTGTCTACTCTGTTCTGCCATGAATTTCATCATTTCCTGCCAATTTGGTTCTTCTCTGGCTCCCGCTTTATCTAGTTGGCCCCCTTGGGCATCTTTTTCAATTATTTCCTTTTCTGTGTCCATAACTACTTTATCGCCTGTCTGTTGTTCCATTTCACTATCTGTGACTACTTCTATTTCTTGTTCCTGTCCACCTTCTTCCTTCTCCGTGTCTTCTGCCCTCTTCTTCGACCTACCTCTGGTATTATGCATTTTTTGTCTCTAATAGTTGCCTGCTCGAGTTAAGTAATAGTTATAGAATCAACGTTTTACTTAACTTAAGCCCTACACAAGTTGAGCGCCAATTTATAACTTAACCCTTTCGTCTTCTCTTATTTCGTATATATAATATTTGTGTTATGTTGTGATTTAAATTAGGTATTGTATTAAGTGTGGATCGGTTTCTCTTATAGAACCACAATGTTTGATTATTGGTGAATAAATAATATCTTCTAATGTGTGATCTTATTCAAATACTAAGAATATCTCAGTATTCTGTATTAACTTAATGGTTCGGTAATAGTAGCGTTCAATAGCAGTTGATATAGTGTGTAATTATAATTTTCTTATTCAAGCCTAGTCCGCGTTTGAAGAGAAGAGAGAGAATCCTTATCTGTTTCTCGTTCTCTTTAATTCGACAGCGGCCCGCGAGGTAGCGCTGTGGTTCACAGACAGCTGAAAATTGTAGGTTAGTTATCCGTGTACAATAATTCCTACGTTACACTCTCTACATAAATTATAACTTGTTCATACTGCACTAAATATTATATAAATGATAAGATATCGTTCAATTCAGAAATGATTCTTTATTATGATTTTTGTATTTCTTGACAACAAAGTTCTTTCTTTACGGGATACAAAAGTCGATCGTATTGTAAGTAATCGATTATCGATCAGATTCAAGGTTATATATTATTTTAATTATTATGGTATTTTTTTAAACACAGGGTGTGAAGGTTCTTTCAACTATTAGTAAGGTCAGAAAATGCATATATAGGATTACAAGCTATCACAATATAGTACTAATTTCTTATAAAATATTATTTAAAATAAGTGAAGTTTTACCGTCCGCTGGACATCGTTACTTGGTAAGGCCGTGTACAGCTAACCTCGTCGCAGTGTTTGGTCAATAACGGAATACAGATGAATTAATCCTCGCCAGTCTTCACTCCAAGTTCGAAATAAAAGTGGATGTTTTGGTCCTGGGATGATGCAGAAATGCCGCTCCTTTTGTTCACCAATGTCCGATTCTTGTGGTTACGGGTTTCAATGTATTTCGTGTCCAATGATGCTTTTTCTATTGAATTGTGGAAGATGACGTTCAAGTATTATTTGGTGTTTTGTTCTCGTTCTTTATAATACTGGATTATATAACTCTATCCAGGTAGTTATTTCTCTGCACAGGATTCTTAATTAAGTTAATGATTACTCATTATATTGAGTTTTATTGGTAGAGTTCTTCCTTTAGATTTTCGTCACTTTTGATGTATAGGTTTATTATTATACGGTTATATAAGACTGTCGAATGTGAGTGAACCATATTGTTGTTATTTATTACTTAATTTTGTTCACAATTGTATTGATTTACTTTAATTTCATCAATTCTTTTCTGAGTGCATTAAACTAATCCGTCTTCGTTCATGGATAATAATTCAATAATCGAATCAACAAATTTTATATCTCTCGTCGTCCTTGACAACCATCCTGTCTCCTCTTATTGGATATTATATATTATACTATAACCATTATCATACAATGTTCTTACACTCATTAAAATAATCCTTTACTAAATTTACATTATATTCTATTATACCTTTACATATTGTTTGTTACTAAATTTTATACATTTTGCTGTCGTTCCCTCTTAATCTACTTACTCTAACAAGTATTATTTTTCTGTTACAAAATATTACCTTTCGGTATCATTGCACTATTGCATTTTGAGATTTTATTGAAATTGAATTTATTTATATGCTAACAGTAATTATTATTAACTTCTCCTAACTCATTATATTCTATTTAGTATTTTTTACAAATTTCTTTACCTAACCTTTCTGACCTGACTTACTATACAATGTTACTGGTTTTAGGCCTATCATTACATTTTTATCTACTTCTGATTTTAATTTGTTACTACTTGCATTATTATAGAATCCTTCATTTGTTTATTATATGATTACACTACACCCTTTTGTATCTCATTAACAATTATAGCCTTCCTGGCCAAGTTTACAATAAATTATAATCTGCCTACTAACTAAGTACATGTATGCAAAACATTTAACTATATAAAGTTTAACAACAGCTCTATAATGATATATTGATAACACAAAACATGAAATTAATATCAGTTAATTGATATTCTTTTAAAAGAATTACTCCACTTGCTACATACAAAAAACAACATAACTATCATGATAATAATACAACATGATACAACGTAATAACAGGTACATTTTTATGAAATAAATCATGCACTAATTAATCATTCTCCTCCCATTTAAATCATCAATTATTATAAAACTGTCTAAGTTAGGTTTTACATTCGTCTATCGTTTACTCTTTTCACTGAACACTGAAGTTTGTATTTATTAACATTATTAATTTTTTCTTTCTACCTTGTATTCTTATTGTGGGATGATTCATTTATTCAATAATGGGTTGTGTTTCTGACCTTTTACTAGTATGGATAATTATTATTTTTATTTTTATTTTAAAACTTATAAACTTATTTATGTAACATAGGGGACCATATTTTCGTTACGTTACAATATATATAAAACATATGCATAAAATTAATGGCTGTATAAGTTAATGATTGTTCTCCATTAAGTAGTGCTCAAGTTTCCAAAGTTTTAATATTACGATGTCCGTAATTAAAACATCAGAGCAGGTTTAGTGTGTATGAGGGTACACCGTGGACAAAAATTTTCAACATTTCCTATTGAGCGTTGCTTAGGGTAAAGCTGCGAATCTGCAGTGTACGTTTCACAGAACAAACACGCGGAAAAGAAGGATCGCTCCGAAGTCACTCATGGACCCTCAGCATCTTGCAGAGGGTTCATTCCCTAAAGACGAAAAGTCTGTCTATGAGTCGTTCCTCTGTATACACGTGCAGTTACACTGCCCAGCGATCCACAGGAAGCAAATCGCTATCCACGCTGGACACTTTATCGGCTTGCATGCGTTATGTTGGTATGGGTTTCGGCACTTTCCATTTAAAAAGCGTGCAAATGTAAGAAAATAAACATGAATGAGGCCAGAAATAACGCGAATTTTGTGTGTGTGTGTGTGTGTGTGTGTGTGTGTGTGTGTGTGTGTGTGTGTGTGTGTGTGTGTGTGTATTCCCTGCCTTTTTATTGCGGTAGTCATAATAATAAAATGGAAACGTAAACATTACATAACTGAGATATGCTTGCCTGCCACGAACGATATATTTTCTCTCATACATGATTTACATTAAAATGAAAAAATTATAATTTTATTGCCTGGCAATAAATTGAATAGAACTCTACAATTCAGGGCTATATGCGAAACATTATTTGATTCTGGTTGAATTTTCGGCTGTTATCGTTTGCCATAGAAAAAAATCTACAGACAGACACATAGACACACACACAGACACTTTTTGAAAAACGACTTTTTTCATGTTTTGAGTGTAGTACAATCAGAATCTGCAATAATCCCGAACTAGATTTTTTTTGCCATCACCATACTTCCATTTCCTTAAGGAATATGGAAGTAAATAAATTACCCTTGATAAAAAAAAAACCGTTGCAGGTAAACTACCCCTTTCCCTCAACCGATCTTCACCAAAAACAATAGGTCGTGAGTACTCTACATATCAGGGCTGTATGCAAAAAATTAGTTGATTCTGTTTGAATTTGCGGCTGTTATCGTTTGCCATAGAAAGAAAATCTACAGATAGACACATAGACAGACACACACACAGACACACACACATACACTTTTCGAAAAACGACTTTTTTTCATGTTTTGAGTGTAGTACAATCAGAATCTGCAATAATCTCGAACACGATTTTTTTTTGCCATCACCATACTGTACTTCCATTTCCTTAAGGAACATGGAATTAAATATCGATACGGAGAACCATACATGACTTCCATGTTCTAAGATTTATATTTAAAATTATATTCGAAATGAAATATTACCATAGAAACTACTTCTTTCTACTTATTGTTTCAGCCTTAACCACGGTACTGCGGTCACTAACGTATACCACCTGACGTTTTCGCACTCGATTTTCACTGATGATGGCAGTCGATGGACTGCCGAAAAGTCTGGTTTTGCAGAAAACATTGGACTACGGCTAAACAGCCCGGGAAGGAATTTTAACAAAAAACTACTTCTTTGTTGCCGATAACGTAGTACACATATAAAAAATTCTCCCCTCCCCAATCAACTATAATTTTCATTAATAGAAAACTACCCCCACCCCGTTCACATAACCTCTTTATTTATAGATATTTCATCTTCGTTTCTACAGTACATTATTATGAGCTTCTTATTAGGATACATTATTTATCAAAATTAAGTACTTTACTCTTGTTAAAACATAAAACGTTGCTGGTAAACTACCCCTTTCTCTTAACCGATCTTCACCAAAATCAATAGACCTTCAGTCCTCTACAATTCAGGGATGCATGCAAAAAAATATTTGATTCTGTTTGAATGTGCGACAGTTATCGTTCGTCATATAAACAATTACCCTTGTTAAAACATAAAACGTTGCAGGTAAACTACCCCTCTCCCTTAACCGATCTTCACCAAAAACAACAGATCTTGCGAACTCTACAATTCAGGGGTGTATGCAAAACATTATTTGATTCTGTTTGAATTTGTGGCAGTTATCTTTCGCAAAAAAGATTACCCTTCTTAAAAGATAAAATGTTTCTGGTAAACTACCCCTTTCCCTTAACCGATCTTCAACAAAATCAATAGACCTTGAGTTCTCTTTAATTCAAAAAGGTATGCAAAAACGTAGTCGATTCTGTTTGAATTTGCGGCAGTTATCGTTCGTCATATAAAAAATTACCCTTGTTAAAACATAAAATGTTGCCGGTAAACTACCCCTTTCCCTTAACCGATCTTCACCAACACCAACAGGACTTGAGAACTCTACAATTCAGGGCTGTATGCAAAACATTATTTGATCCTGTTTGAATTTGCGGCTGTTATCGTTTGCCATAGAAAAAATTACCCCCGATAAAAAAACGTTGCAGGTAAATAAACCACCCCTTCCCCTTAACCGATCTTCACCAAAACCAATAGATCTTGAGAACTCCATAATTCAGGGCTGTATGCAAAAGAGTAGTTGATTCTGTTTGAATTTGCGGCTGTTATCGTTTGCCATAGAAAACAATTACCCTTGATTAAAAAAAAACCGTTGCAGGTAAACTACCCCTTTCCCTCAACCGATCTTCACCTAAAACAATAGGTCGTGAGTACTCTACAAAACAGGGCTGTATGCAAAAAATGATTTGATTCAGTTTGAATTTGCGGCTGTTATCGTTTGCCATAGAAAAAAATCTACAGATAGACACACAGACAGACACACAGACACAGACAGACACACAGACACAGACAGACACACAGACACATTTCGAAAAATGACTTTTTTTCATGTTTTGAGTGTAGTAGAATCAGAATCTGCAATAATCTCGAACACGATTTTTTTTGCCATCACCATACTTCCATTTCCTTAAGGAACATGGAAGTAAAAAACTTTATTACTTCCATATTCCTTAAGGAAATGGAAGTATGATGATGGCAAAAAAAATCGTGTTCGAGATTATTGGAGATTCTGATTGTACTACACTCAAAACATGAAAAAAGTCGTTTTTCGAAAAGTGTGTGTGTGTGTGTGTGTGTAGATTTTTTTCTATGGCAAACGATAACTGCCGCAAATTCAAATAGAATCAAATAATTTTTTGCGTACAGCCCTGATTTGTAGAGTACTCACGATCTATTGTTTTTGGTGAAGATCGGTTGAGGGAAAGGGGTAGTTTACCTGCAACGGTTTTTTTTTATCAAAGGTAATTTTACTTCCATATTTTTCCTTAAGGAATGGAGGAAGTATGGTGATGGCAAAAAAAATCGTGTTCGAGATTATTGCAGATTCTGATTCTACTACACTCAAAACATGAAAAAAAGTCGTTTTCCGAAAAGTGTCTGTGTGTGTGTGTGTCTGTGTGTCTGTCTGTGTGTGTGTCTGTAGATTTTTTTTCTATGGCAAATGATAACTGCCGCAAATTCAAACAGAATCAAATAATTTTTTGCATACAGCCCTGATTTGTAGAGGACTCGCGACCTATTGTTTTTGGTGAAGATGGGTTGAAGGAAAGGGGTAGTTTACCAGCAACGGTTTTTTTTTATCAAGGGAAATTTTTTTTTTTTGGCAAACGATAACAGCCGCAAATTCAAACATAATCAAATAATGTTTCGTATACAGCCCTGAATTGTAGAGTTCTCAAGACCTTTTGTTTTTGGTGAAGATCGGTTAAGGGAAAGGGGTAGTTTACTTGTAACGTTTTATGTTTTAACAAGGGTATTTCCTATGGCAAACGATAACAGCCGCAAATTCAAACAGAATCAAAAGATTATTTGCATACAGCCCTAAATTGAAGAGTACTCGAGACCTATTGTTTTTGGTGAAGATCGGTTAAGGGAAAGGGGTAGTTTACTTGTAACGTTTTATGTTTTAACAAGGGTATTTCCTATGGCAAACGATAACAGCCGCAAATTCAAACAGAATCAAAAGATTATTTGCATACAGCCCTAAATTGCAGAGTTCTCAAGACCTATTGTTTTTGGTGAAGATCGGTTAAGGGAAAGGGGTAGTTTACCTACAACGTTTTTTTAACAAGGGTATTTTCTATGGCAAACGATAACTGCCGCAAATTCAAACAGAATCAAATAATTTTTTGCATACAGTACTGATTTGTAGAGTACTCGCGACCTATTGTTTTTGGTGAAGATCGGTTGAGGGGAAGGGGTAGTTTACCTGCAACGGTTTTTTTTATCAAGGGAAATTTTTTTTTTTGGCAAACGGTAACAGCCGCAAATTCAAACAGACTTAAATAATGTTTCGTATACAGCCCTGAATTGTAGAGTTTTCAAGACCTATTGTTTTTGGTGAAGATCGGTTAAGGGAAAGGGGTAGTTTACCTGTAACGTTTTATGTTTTAACAAGGGTATTTCCTATGGCAAACGATAACAGCCGCAAATTCAAACAGAATCAAACGATTATTTGCATACAGCCCTAAATTGTAGAGTTCTCAAGACCTATTGTTTTTGGTGAAGATCGGTTGAGGGAAAGGGGTAGTTTACCTGTAACGTTTTATGTTTTAACAAGGGTATTTCCTATGGCAAACGATAAGAGCCGCAAATTCAAACAGAATCAAATACGTTTTTGCAAACAGCCCTGATTTGTAGAGCACTCAAGACCTATTGTTTTTGGTGAAGATCGGTTAAGGGGAAGGGGTAGTTTACCTGCACCGTTTTTTTATCAAGCGTATTTTCTATGGCAAACGATAACAGCCGCAAATTCAAACAGAATCAAATAATTTTTTGCATACATCCCTGAATTGTAGAGGTCTCAAGGACTTTCGATTTTGGTGAAGATCGGTTAAGGGGAAGGGGTAGTTTACCTGCAACCTTTTACGTTTTAACAAGAGTAAAGTACTTGCAAATTTATTTAAACTTTTTGAAACAATGGTAATTGTTAAAAATAAAATAATTTTGTTGCCAGGCAATAAAATTAAAATTTTTTAATTTTAATGTAATATAATATTTTTCATTTAATACGGCAATAAAAAGGCAGGTAAGACACAAACACACAATTCACGTTATTTCTGGCCTCACTCATGTTTATTTTCTTACGTTTGCACGGTTTTTAAATGGAAAGTGCCGAAACCCACACCAACATAACGCGTGCAAGCCGAAAAAATGGACATCAATTTGCTTACTGGCGAAGCTAGTAGTTAATGAATGGGTAGGCAAAAATCTTATCTTAAATTTTTTTTAAGGAATCACTAAAAGGACGGTGGGTCAAATCGGACGCTGAGGTAGAGTTTGCTGTAACCGAATGGTTCCACAAACAGCCGTAAGAATTTTACTAGCAGGGAATCTACAGGTTAGCGCAACAGTGGAACTCATGTCTTAGGTGTTATTGGAGACTTCTTTTAAAATCGTTGAATAAAAAATGCTTTACAGCTCTATACGTGTGTCTATTGAACAATCCTTGTATTAGTCATACACAATAATACAACTGATTGAACTTCAAATTTTTAAACTTGATTAGTTTCTATATATATGTTTAATGTTACAAATAATTCAAATAACAATCTTGATCATCTGTTAGTTCAGCGGAATAACAGTGACACTTTTAATAACCGCATAAAATAAACACTTAGAAACAACACAGGCGCTTTAACTTAACTGTTTGGATCACAGAAGTGAGGCATGCCTCAACGCTCTATGTGTACAGCGCGGGACAATCCCCCCTCACTACACTTCCCTTTCAAACCACGACATTGCTTTCATACGATGTATACAAAAAACGCAGAGGCAAGTTCAGGTTGCCTCATTCGCTTTAAACGAACTATGCCGAATCTCACCTGTCACCATCTAGCGGTCGCTCAATAAAGCACGTTTCGGTTTAATAAATTTGACAGTCGCAGTAACAATGTATAATCTTTACGTTATGTAGTTCATACGTATTTATAATTTTTATTCTACAGAATTTTTTAGGGTAGGCATTGCCTCAATTGCCTCCATATAACTTTGCCACTGATATATATGTGTACAACGTTATCGGCAAAAAAGAAGTAGTTTTTGTTAAAATTCCTTCCCGGGATATTTGGCCGTAGTCCAATGTTTTCTACAAAACCAGACATTTCGGCAATGCCATCGACTTCCATCATCAGTGAAAATCGAGTGCGATAACGTGAGGTGGTATACATTAGTGACCACAGTACTGTGGTTAAGGCTGAAGCAGTAAGTAGAAAGAAGTAGTTTCTATGGTAATATTTCATTTCGAAAATGATTTTAAATATAAATCTTAGAATATGGAAGTCATGTATGGTTCTCCATACCGATATTTTTTTTTGGCAAACGATAACAGCCGCAAATTCAAACAGCATCAAAAGATTATTTGCATACAGCCCTAAATTGTAGAGTTCTCGAGACCTATTGTTTTTGGTGAAGATCGGTTAAGGGAAAGGAGTAGTTTACCTGCAACGTTTTATGTTTTAACAAGGGTATTATCTATGGCAAACGATAACAGTCGCAAATTCAAACAGAATCAAATAATTTTTTGCATGCAGCCCTGATTTGTAGAGTACTCAAGACCTATTGTTTTTGGTGATGATCCGTTAAGGGGAAGACGTAGTTTACCTGCAACGTTTTTTTTATCAAGGGTAATTTTCTATGGAAAACGATAACAGCCGCAAATTCAAACAGAATCAAATATTTTTTTGCATACGTCCCTGAATTATAGAGAACTCAAGGCATTTTGATTTTGGTGAAGATCGGTTAAGGGGAAGGGGTAGTTTACCTGCAAACCTTTACGTTTTAACAACAGTAAAGTACTTGAAAATTCATTTAAACTTTTTCAAACAATGGAATTGTTAAAAATAAAATAAATTTGTTGCCAGGCAATAAAATTATAATTTTTTCATTTTAATGTAAATCATGTATGAGAGAAAATATATCGTTCGTGGCAGGCAAGCATATCTCAGTTATGTAATGTTTACGTTTCCATTTTATTATTATGACTACCGCAATAAAAAGGCAGGGAAGACACACACACACACACACACACACACACACACACACACACACACACACACACACACACACACACACACACACACACACACACACACACACACACAATTCGCGTTATTTCTGGCCTCATTCATGTTTATTTTCTTACACTTGCACGCTTTTTAAATGGAAAGTGCCGAAACCCATACCAACATAACGCGTGCAAGCCGATAAAGTGTCCAGCGTGGATAGCGATTTGCTTCCTGTGGATCGCTGGGCAGTGTAACTGCACGTGTTTACAGAGGAACGATTCATAGACAGACTTTTCGTCTTTAGGGAATGAACCCTCTGCAAGATGCTGAGGGTCCATGAGTGACTTCGGAGCGATCCTTCTTTTCCGCGTGTTTGTTCTATGAAACGTACACTGTAGATTCGCAGCTTTACTCTGAGCAACGCTCAATAGGAAATGTTGAAAATTTTTGTCCACGGTGTACCCTCATACACACTAAACCTGCTCTGATGTTTTAATTACGGACATCATAATATTAAAACTTTGGAAACTTGAGCACTATTTAATGGAGATCAATCATTAACTTATACAAGCCATTAATTTTATGCATATTTTTTATATATATGTGTACAACGTTATCGGCAACAAAGAAGTAGTTTTTGTTAAAATTCCTTCCCGGGATATTTGGCCGTAGTCCAATGTTTTCTACAAAACCAGACGTTTCGGCAATACCATCGACTTCCATCATCAGTGAAAATCGAGTGCGATAACGTGAGGTGGTATACGTTAGTGACCACAGTACTGTGGTTAAGGCTGAAGCAGTAAGTAGAAAGAAGTAGTTTCTATGGTAATATTTCATTTCGAAAATGATTTTAAATATAAATCTTAGAATATGGAAGTCATGTATGGTTCTCCATACCGATATTTTTTAATTATTGGTCAACCGTGACTCTATATTTCTTTATTTAAATTTTATTTTATTTATCAGTATTAATTTCACAACTCTTTTTCTCTCTGTACTTAATTTCACAATTTGTAATATTATTTATTACATAAATTGCCTATTACTTCATTCTACAATATTTTTGCTAATTATTTATTAGACTTTATTTATTACCAGGGCGCCATTTACTTGTAATGATAATTAACATTTACTTACTTTATGTCGTGGCCAATGGTGTCTAATATATATGTTTGTTCTCCATTAAGTAATGCTCAAGTTTCTAAAGTTCTAATATTATGATCGCCTTAATCAAAACATCAGAGCAGGTTACTGTGTGTGTGTGAGGGTCCAACGTGGGCAAAGACTTTCAGCATTCACTATGGAGCGTTGCTCAGAGTAAAGCTGCGAATCTACAGTGTACGTTTCACAGAACAGATAAACGCGGAAAAGAAAGAGCGCTCCAGATTCGCTCGCATGAACCCTGAGCACTTGCTGGTCCACTCCCTAAAGACGAAACGTCTGTATGTGAACCGTTCCATTGTATACACGTGCACTTACACTGGCCAGTGATCCACAGGAAGCAAATCTCCGTCCATGCTGGACACCATTTCCGCTTGCACGCGTGGATGTCGTTGTATGGATTACGGAACTTTTCACTTAAAATACGTGCACACACAAGCAAATAAACGTTAGGCCAGAAATAACGCGATTGTGTGCGTGTGTATGTGTCCTGCCTGCCTTTTGATACCGGTGATCATAATAATAAAACTTTGGAAACGTAAACATTAAATAATGGAGATGATATACTTGCTACCAGGAACCTTCATCTTCACACGTCGACGATTTAAATTAAAATGAAAACAAATTTAGTTTAATCGCCTAGTAACGGATTTATTTTATTATTAACAATTACCATTGTTTAACCCAGTTTAAATGTAGTTTTATTTAAATTCATCAAAGTTTTTCTTCCGAGATGACCGATATTTCTCGTTCTATGTATGTGAACCAGAATATAATATTATATGAACGTGCCAATTTTTCAACATTGCTTTTAGTTATAAGACCGCAATAATTGAAGATTTAATTTTTTTAACTGCATTCAAAACCAATTCGTTGCCATGGTAACCATAAATCTAATCTGCTACATATGTTCTCAGACATTAAACAAAACTAACTTACTTTTTCCAAGGAAAAATTGATTAATATTATTTTAATACACTTTATTAAGGCAGTCAGTCAGTCTCATTTCAGTATTCACTGTAAACGTAATACTACACATTAATACGAAATGGTAAATATCATTTACAACATATTATTTATTGTAAATATTACAGGTTAATTTTAAACATTCCATATTAACAGCGAACACTATTTCCATAGGTTAATATTCCATGTTATCGTTTCATTTTTCCTATAACATTGGTTAACTTCTAAAAAACCACCAAAAAACACAATTTTTGGAAAGCTTCTTTACAGAAATTTAATAATCTATATCATGAAGAAAGCACAAAATTGTTAATTAAAATACTTTAAACTAAAGATAGCAATTTTATTGTAGAAATCATAGGAAGAAGGGGGGGCCCGAATGGGTTGCGCAGTACGCATTCTGAATCCACGCTACTGCGCATGACGTCACCTTTGAGTCGGAATTACTGCTTGCTTAGTTAGTATTTCCTTAACTTTTTTAGTGACCGTCAATCAGTGAATGTTTTAATGGATGGTTAGTGAGGATCGGTTTTGACCGATCCTCACTAACCATCCACTAAAACATTAGTTAGTATTGTTACATTGTTGTTATATAGGTGTTATCCGGGTGTATCCGGGTGTTATAAATTGTGAGTTTAATCACTGTTAATTTATGCGTTTGTTCGTAGGTATAGCAATACAGATTTAGAACAACGTGTAGTGTTTTGCAAAAAAAAAGTGGTACAGAACTGTTTAAATTTAAATATTGTTGGCGTGACATTTCACAAGAACGTTTCGACAGTACAGTGTTAGGTTACCAATACGTTTGTATAGGTGTTTACGAAAATTTAATTATTTTCAATTACCTTTCTTAATTTTCTATTTATTCTTTTGTTTGTTGACATAGTTTTGGGGTTTTTAATACGTGTATGTTTTTTGTTGTGACATCGAGGTAAACGTTGTTTTATCATTTGTTTTTTTGCCGTTGTTTTGTTGTTTGTTGAACATTACTTTAGTTGTTGTACTGTTATTCTTGTACAGTTACTTTATCTTAATTTTCTATTTATCATTAGATTTCTTGGTGCTTGTTGTTGCGATAGTTTTTAGTTTTCAAGGCGTATTCGTTTTTTGTTGTGACACCAAGGTAAACTTTGTTGTTTCGTCTCATTTTGATTTTTCGTTATTGAACATAGCTATATATTTCCGTTGTTTGATGTTACTCTTGTCCTTATTTTACTGCCAATATGCCTTCGTGTGCTGTAACCGGTTGTAATTCACACAACAAAAGAACGAAGGGGACAGATATTAAATATCATTCATTTCCAAAAGACCCCAAAGTACAAAAAATATGGATTTCGAAGTGCTACAGAAAAGATAATATCAATATTTCAAATGCTACGGTTTGCTCAACACACTTTTCTACAACAGATTATGTTCGTGACCTACGTGCTGAGTTAATGAATATACCATCAAGAAGAGTTCCCAGAGAAGATGCTGTCCCCCATATGAATCTTCCCGTCGTCACCACTGCTTGTAATGACGGTATGCCTTGCCGCAGGGATATCAGGCAGTGATACATGGGTATCAGGCGTTCTTGAAAGTAATAAAGTCAGTGGCAGAAGAGAGAGATGTCATGCGAGAGAGGTCAGGAAAAGAGCCTTAAAAACCCTATCGGCTTTGACACCCAAAAAAATTGAAATGGACCAAAGCACTATTACAAACTGCGAGATTGAGCTCGAGGATGTACAATCACTTAAGAAGCATGTAAAAAGGTTGGAAAGTGAAAACCGTATTTTGAAATCTATGTGCGGGACTTTGAAGCTGAGAAATACACTTCTGAAGGAACAGAGAAAGGTTGCTTTTGAAAATTTAAAACGTCAAGACGAGAATCTGAAAAAACTTGTTGAAGATAAGATAAAAAAGTTTTAGGACAAATTTTTACTGAAACACAAATTAACTGCTTACTGTCAAATAAAAACCGTGCAAAATGGAACTCTGAAGACATCGCAAAGGCAGTTACACTACGCACTGTATCAAGAAAATGTTACTTATTTTTGAGAAATAAATGTGGTTTTCCCTTGCCAGGACTATCGACTTTGAAGAGATGGACATCTGCTTCATTTTGCTGTCAGCCGGGCATACTCCATACTTCATGTTCTGTGTTTCATGAAGCCCAGGTGAACACACTGACCACTGCTGAAAGAATTGGTGTTATTTCTTTTGACGAAATGAATGTGGATAGTAGCGTCAGTTACGATCAGAAGGAAGATCGTGTTGTAGGGTCTCACAGCAATTGTCAGATTGCCATGCTTCGTGGCCTCGTAGCTGGTTGGAAGCAGCCAATATATTATGATTTCGATGTCGAAATGTCGGTTGAATTGTTAAAAAACATTATTTGTTGCGTGGAAGACGTAGGGTACAATGTTGTTGTCACTGTAGCAGATCTAGGGACAAAAAATCGACGAGTGTGGAATGAACTAAATGTAACGTATACAAATTCGTGGTTCCCAAACCCACACGACGTAGAAAAAGTCATGTGGGTTTTTGCAGATGTTCCCCACCTTTACAAGCTTTTACGAAACCATTTTCTAGATGACGGTCTGAGCTCTCCGACAACAAACACATCACAAAGACGACCGTTGAAAAATTGCTGGCATTGGATAATGGTGAATTCAAATTGTGCCCTAAGCTCTCACATGTCCATCTCACCGTCAAAGGTAGGGAACGTCAGCGCGTGTTTTTGGCGACGCAGTTATTCTCAAACATAACGGCTGAAGCAATTCGATATTTATTTCCTGAAGAAGAACATGTGGCTAAATTTTTAAACTGATTAACGATTCTTTCGAAATTTTAAATTCAAGAAGATGTGTAGATAATAAACCTTTGGCTACCGGGTATGGCACTCACCACGAAGTACAAGAAGGCGTACTTAAAAAAATGTATACTTGTTGTGAAACAATGCGCGTAGGAAAATCTCAGAATTTGTTGCCATTTCAAAAAGGTTTCATGATGACCATCAACTCGTTATTTGGCCTTTTTAATCATACACAAAAAAACAATCTTAAATATATTTTAACTGCACGACTAAATCAAGACTGCCTGGAAAATCTTTTCTCCCAAATACGAGGCATTGGGCAGTTTTTTATTAACCCACTACCAACAGAAGTTAAACATCGACTTCGTTTGCTTTTGGTGGGTCAAATACAAATAAAATACCTTTTTCGAAGGAAGCACCTGTTGTCCAAAATGATGATCAGGAAATGATGACTTCTCATCTCTTGCAAGGTATCTTACCTGACATGACCGAGCAGCTATCTATGATTGAAGGGTCAACAGAACTGCAAGATTTCTCCGTGTCATTTAGTGCACACGTTGACGTTCCTGAGATCAGTGATGGAGCAGACTGCTCTACTGAGGGGTTCCGCTTCCTAGCTGGCTACATTGCCTATCGTGGGAGAAAGCATGATCCTACAGTGGGAACACCTTCAGAAAATGTATATCCCCCTCCCGTTGGTACTTCTGCTGGAGGCTGGATAGCTGGATAGAGTTTTTATCTCGAGGAGGTCTTGTTCCTTCAGAAGACTGGGTGCACAAGATTTCACAGTGTGAAATAATTTTTAGGGGCATCAATGGGCCGGATAGTTTGTATAAAAGTAAAAATATTATAAAAAATATGACTACAAGAATTTTAAGTAAATTTCCTGAGATGCCAACAGAAGTTGTAAAAATATACGCCAGGACGAGAATGTTCATTCGCCTTCGTTTCATGAATGGCCGCATGAAAGCAGTGAAAGCAGCAGAAGCACAGAAGAGAAAATCACGCCAGTGGCACGCATCGTCCATAGTTAAACCCACACATTAATTAATATATTTCTACTTTTGTATTAATTAGGATGGTATTATAGGCATCATTGTTCTTTGCAGGAAGGCGGAACTTAGACAGCCGCTGTCTGGTTTGGACTTTGAACCGAGTAGAGGTCTGATAAGTAACTGGCCAGTGGACTCTGGGTTCCGTCTATAAACAAACGGGTTCAATGTATAATTAGCCCACAATTTTTAAACCGCCTATATTCTGTAAAATTAAAATTTTAAATTAATTTTGTACAGAATATAACTAGTCCCAAGCCTATATAAAGCGTGAGGGGAAGTTGTGGTTGAAAAAATACATGTGTGTGCGCGCGCACACATGAGCGCTACCAAATAATGATATATTTTCATCAAATTATAAAGAATACTATGATAAAAAAAGAGAAGTTACAAAGCCTATTGTACCACAATTTGATTTCTAAAGTCTAACACGGGCTTTAAAAAATTATAAAAAAAGGGTGTAGAAAATAGGAACTAAAAATAGTACAAAGAGCATTTACTTTCAATTTTTTCAAACCGTGTCTATTGTATGCAGGCGAACGGAAACGTTCTAACAAATAAGTGTATAGTTTGATGAAACGAGTCACTTCTGTAATTAGTCTACTAAAATTTGCTTCATTAGTATTCAGGCTTTGTTTATATCGGTCTAGACTGATCTAATTACTAAATTTAATTTTTAGCAAGGTGTTTCGGTATTATTTTTTCGACTATCAATCGGTTTATTAAAAATTATGTATAGGAAATCCGTACTGCTTCTTCAGTTGCTATACGATTAATATTAAAAGCGTACATATTTAAATTACGCAAACATTCGCTTCATATAACATTATTACGTACTTCATTCAACAAAATAAGTTCCGTAAATAAAAATATAAATAACAAACAAACTGTAGTTAATAAAAAAATAACATTTGTATTGAGAGGTATTTACCGCGCAGCTCGTTACTCGATGGTGACGTCATTTCAACAGCCAATAGCAATTCGTTTCGGTTCGGGCCCAACCTTATAGTAGAGTAACCTTGGTACTCTCCCAATAACAGTAACTACGCTACGTTTTCGATGTTCTGATTATGCGATAATATTGATACCTATATGAAGAAGAAGAAGTGTTCCAATTTTAAATTATTTTATTGCTTGACAAGTACCCAATTAACTCAAAAACGTTAGGTTCTTTATTTTAAGTGTTACTGTGTTATAAGCATTGAATATACACATTACATGATGTTTTCTTCAACCATGGCTTTTATTTATTTCAGCAATAAACTAAAAACTGTTGTTACCTAACCTCACAAATGGAAACAACACGTATTTTCGCTTTGCATTAAGAAATAGGAAAATTTACAATTAGTACACTTCTTCTTATCCAGATTGTAATATGTCGATACAATCGCATATTAAAAACATCGAGAATATACTGCAGGAACGGATAAAGATACAGTTCTGATGCTCCTAAATAGCAATTGTTTATTTACTTGTTACTATAGTAATTAATTCTGGTCCTCATGGTGTTGTTGATATCTTTATACGCGTCAACAAAAGGGCATAATTAAAAGGGCCTATATAGTGCGAACGGGGCAGAATATCAAATTCCAAGTTAGACAGTGTTTTTCATCTTGTGTCAAAGGTTACATGTGCAAAATGTAGTGGCGATCGGTGTAATAGTGTGGATTTGTATTCAATACAAAGAAACAAATCCTCAGACTTTGAGTTTTATATATATAGATACTCATTATACGCCTAACAACAGAATACATATCTCTCTCTCTCTCTCTCCCCTCTTCTAACGCGCGCGCGCGCGCACACACACACACCACAATAAGAGCAAATAAATAAATATTTATAAACTTATGTCGAATGTCTACCGTGTTAGCTGAGATGATCATACTTAGATTAAAGTGCGCCTACTTGACTTGTCTCTTACAGGGTCGTTTCCCATTGACTTTTTATATTTATTTTTATTATCTCTTATATGGCGCTTGGCACGTAGAAACTATAAAATATAGTCTGCCTTCCTTAAGTAAGGTTATCACCACATAACTATTGTACTACAACGATTCTTAGATAACAGTAGTGATTTACTTGGAACATGAATTTCATATAATACCAACACACGTTGATTGTTAGGAGAAAAGTAGAGGGACTCACAAACAGACAGAGCAATCGTTCCGTTCGTTCATTAAACAGAAGGTTAGAGCTTCTCTTCGTGATTCCAGCAAATTCAATAAAGTTGGGAGTTTACCGTGAATACAGTTTACAGGCGTCCTCGCATACTGTAAAACAGAGTTCATTTAAACCAAACGTTTGTTGCTGATACGTCGGGGGTGAAATTATTTGCTAGAAATTTCTCAAAATACGTTCAACGCATACACGAGTTATTCACTATATAGGCCTACTGCTTGAATGTTTTTCATAGGAGAAATAATGAGGATTTCCATCCAACGTGCCAATATAAATCTTTTCAGAAAGTCAGGGAATTTGGCTAAAAACAAACTTAAAAAACTTAAAGTTATATAGCTTGTATATTCGAACAAACTGAAGTAGTAGGGTTAAAGTTAGAATAAGAAGCCTTGTGTTAGATAACGTCTGTGTATTATTTTCAAATTAACGATTACTGATAACACTGTATCTACATAGTCGCAAGCAAACTAATTAGCATAGCAAACATCATGCGTCCGCGAGTACTGGCTGTCGTAAGACGACATGTAGGGAGGAGGTAACCGTGTTCTTCGTATTTTGTTAGGTGTAACATTAATTTTAACATTTTTATTGGTAAAATCCATTACAACCGTACTAGTACTCTTGGTAGAGAACCTGAACTGATTAGTCAGGGTATAAAAGCAATCACGGAACAAATAGATCGTCTACAAGTAGTAAATAAAATTAAAAAAGAAAACGCTATAATGCATATGGAAAACCACTTTGTATAACATTAGTTGATTAGAAGAAATCTTATGAGTATTCGGTGTTCGAGCTGTAATGAGGTTTTAGAGGAAAAGCGATATCTGGAGATTCTGCCAGAATATACAAGTATATAAAGGACTATATCAAATAAAGCACTGTTTTGCATGTAAAACAACGTTTTATTGATATTATTAAGACCATCCGTTTAGTTCATTGTATGATGTGGCAACCTCAGATGTAATACTGAGAAGTTACAATGGAAAACAAAGGAATGAATGTAGATGAAATTAAAATAAAATAATTAATATAAATACATAGTATTTCGTATACTTACTGAGACTTACAGTTGTTCAGTGAAAATATAATTGAGACGGATGATCTTAACTAGGAAAACGTAAATTTTGATAAATGCGTGAATGTGGGAAAAATACGGACAATGATTAATAAGGGTACACCAATGAAGTACGGTGCAAGATGGAAGGATGGTTTGGTTAGTTATTGTGATACAGTAAAATGACGAAGATTTACTGCTGAGAATGGCGGGAAAGGTGACATACCCTTACCAGTAAGCAGACGTCATTAGCTTCATTACCACATAACTTGTAAACAAAACGGTTCCAAACGGACAGTGTACTTTTACAAGCTGATAAAACTGACCCAGGTTAATTTTATTTTATACCTAAATGATGTATACCGAAATTCTAATAAAAGACAATAATTTAAACAGTGGGACGTGACATTCTTATGCAGGCCTACTGTTAATAACGCGATTTAATTTACGGTTTATTTCTGAACTTGCAACAAACAAGACTCGAATCCTATACATCGCAATTCGTGCGCCCTTTTCCTCCCATCCTACCTTTAGTGGAAGTTTTTGTTTGCATCCTCTTCACATGTTTACATTGTTTCGTCCGATCCGATTTAATCTTTCCATTCAGACTGATATCTGAAGCTCTTCTCTTCCTGCTTCATTTGTTATCATGTCTTAGAAATGCTCACTTCTTGTACGTGGATCCTTCTTTCGTTCGTACCCAGTCTCCCTGTAACTCGCTTGAAACTACAAGTTACCCACAGTTGCCGGGAATTAATAAATGCGGAAAGGTGTCACGAGGTTTGGTCATTAACTAGGCACAAACTTTTAGTTCTAGATAGTAGTTATAGTGGGGACTAGAGCTTGCTCTACTAATAATCTAGACGTCCCAGGTCCGGTTCCCGAGTGTACCGTAAAGTCAAGTGCGTTTTTTAGCTCTCAGGTCGATTCAGTCTGTGGCTTTGTACCTGGGGTAATAATGTGCTACTGACGCGTAGTCCTTGTAATCCCAAAGATTCACATAAGTCAGCCTATAGTTATATTATAAAGAGGAGCCATTATTATCATATAGTAGTTGTAATAGAAGGCAATGCTAAAACCACTTATTGTATATTATACTGGTAATGTCTGCAATGCTCCGTGTAGAAATTTAATAGTTACAAGAAGCGTGTAGAAAACTAGCGTGTACGAGTAGCGAGTTACGTGCAGAAAACTAGCATACGAGGAACATACTGTGTCTGTAGAACAACGTCCTAGACATTACCTACGCACGTATGTATATCATAAAGTTTAACGCGATGTTACAAAAACTTAATTGTATTTTTATAATTTTTTTCATTTACAGAACTCTTACTGACTTCTGCCCTTCAACTATGGCACTTCAATGAACTGGAAATTACTTTTGATTTTATTTTGTTTATATTATGTAAACTGATTAAATTCTCCCTTCTAATCGATGTAATCGAATTTGTTGAAATGTCGATAAATGTTTTAGAATAGTTTGTAGTTAGTGACTGAACCTTTCTTCCCAGAATTACTAAAAAGCGCATATTGTCAAAGGACAAATGGCGCACTCTGTATTATATTTGCCACTATCTTTTATCTTGTTTTGTTTTTTAAATATCAGCTACTGTTACATATATGATTAAAGGTTGATTTTCTTTTTAGTTCTAGATAGTAGACATAATGGGGCTTAGAAGACCAGTGGGTACTAGAGCCTGCTCTACTAATAATCTAGAGGTCCCGAGACCGGTTCCGGGAAAGTCAAATGCGTTTTTCAGCCCTCAGATTTTGTTTTTTAAACATCAGCTGTTGCCACATATATGATTAAAGGTTGACTTTTTTTAGTTCAAAACAACATAACCAACAATAATTGTATAACTTACGTTGACGATTAGTCGTGCTTAAACGTTAAACAATATTAAATTTTGTTAAATAAAGTCATGTTTTTTTTAAAAGGTAAATAAGTATGTGCTGTGTTGTAGAATGACAAAGTCGTATCACCGGGTATGTTGTTGCACCGTACATCATAAACCCAGTTTGTACGAACTTGTCACCGAAACAAAGACTTCTAGTTGCGTTTCAAAATACGGTAATTAGGTATAGTCAGAAAGTTGTGTAGCGTTCATCAACATGAACTGTGATGTTAGCGATATGTGGAGCGTGTAAAAGAGCTGCACAATAATTTATAATAAGTTTAAACTGCATAAACTAAGTTGTAATGATTTGATGGAAATAACCGCGTTTCATGCGAAACTAACTTTTAAACATTTTAATTAATGACGTTGTCAAACAGGAAATTGAAATTATACACTGTACAAGTTTATGGGGAGAGAGAAGAGAGTAAAGATAGAGAGAACGAGAGCAAGAGAGAGAGAGAGTGAGAGAGTACTGAACAAACACTGTGTGACAATTCTGCTATCCTTAACTCACTCATTGTGATATCTTTTGTCTGTCTATAGATCTGTAAGTCATACAAACTTACAGGAGGGTACGACCACTGTACAATAAGTTCACTGTTTCGATGTTACTAACCTAACTATTTTAACGTGGTTAAAGTACTAAGTGAGTGAGTGTGTGGGCATGTACAGGGTAGGCCACAAGTTGCCTGACAAAAATGCTTGTTTATAACCACTTTTGACGACGACTTACAATAGTCCCATATAGTCCCCCCCTATTTTTATAAATTTTGATGTCTTCAGAATTAATGGAAACTAATGGGTGCATAACAACACAGTAAAATAATAATAATAATACTAAAGGTCAAAAGCAGTAGGCTAATAATATAAGAACAACAGTAAAAATGATATATTAATATAAATTTTTCAAATACACAAATTAATTATTTTACTTCCGGTGTAGATACAATATATACTATTTGTTAATAGTTCAGTAATCATAATATTTCGTTTTTCTCGAAGATACATGTGTGTGTGTGTGTGTGTGTGTGTGTGTGTGTGTGTGTGTGTGTGTGTGTGTGTGTGTGTGTGTGTGTGTAGTCATAATCCTAATTTTTAAAATCGTTTTTCAGCCTAACTAAAATAGGGGTTGTTTCAGAAAAACAGAATAAACGATTTTATTACTGGAATACTTTATTAAATTACATACTTCAACAACTTCTAAAAGTTCAGCAAAAGGTTATTTGGAGAACATTTTCATACCGGGGTTTGAAGAGATGAAAAACCGTCTTTTAAAAAACTTAAAAATAGGCAGTCATTGAGGACTGCCGACAGAAGTGAAAACTTAAAACTATGAAATAACAGTGGTTTTTTTTTGGATATTCAAATTAATTGTAGTATCAAAAATTAAAATTTTTTGTAAATTAAAATCTTTAACATCAGTCTGGTTTTCACATCTATCGGCACTCCGAGCAACAATTATATACATTTTTATATGGTTTACTTATTAATCAAAACATATGATGGGCTGCGCAAGCCCAGTACAAAATATAAATACAACTTAATTGACATAATCCAAAATTTCGATAATATAAGCTAATAAAAAATAATTTTGAATTTTTAACCATATTTTCAAAATTCAACACACAAATCTAAAATTATTATAAAATTTTATAGAATTTTTAATTTTAAAATCCGCGGCAAAAATACTATCGAACAACTAGAAATTTGTTTTACCACGCTAGTAAGATAACTCCTAAGCCACTATGAAATACTCATTGCATGATGTATGGCAGAGGTCAAATATCAAAAATAAAAAATAAATACTATCAAATTTTTAAACGGAAATATTGATACGAATATTGGAAATATTTGAAAATACATGCTTTGTTTATGTTATTCATTTTTCTATATAAAAATATTAACATATTTAGTACTCACTTTTGTACTGCACAGTGATCCTACATTTGAACATTTAAAATAATGATCAAACTAAAACACAATTTAAACAATGCACAGTATACACACATTAAACTTTCCACGTAGTCAATTTAACTTTACTTATATACATATACACAGCACTAATGTTACAATCTTACAATAATAAAAAAACTATTAAAAATACATACTTCGACATTAGACATGACGAAAAACCCGAAGTTAACAGCCAGACGGACAAATAACAATTATGTAAATATCATATAATATAGTATAAGTAATTAATAAGAATAAAAATAATGTAAAATAGATCATAAGTATTGCGTTAATTGTTAATACGGAAAGCCGAAATCGCGCTAGGGATCGAACACGCGATAGCAAATTCGGCAGCGTAAGAAACTCCAAAATAAAGTACGTAAACGATAAAAGTGTGTTAAATAGTATTACAATTGTATAATATAATTGTAGTATAATAGTATTACACACAAGTATAATCTATACATTCACTGCTGGCCACGCGCAACACGTCATACTTATAGCTACAGATATACTGTTAGCATTTGCATGTCGGTGACGCGAACTCGTAAGATTTTACCCATCCAAAAATCGCCCAACGTGCCTATAGAAGTTTTCACTTCAAAAATATTTTGAAACATATGTATTTTTATATCATATTGAAGTGTTAACTTCTTATAGCAGAGGAGAGGGAAAAAATTTACACGGGAGTGAATCCGTAGAATGTGACGTCATCAGAAAGGAATGCGACGAGAATCCGTAACAATTTCCCCCCTCTGTTTACGTGTTCATGTTTCATATATCACTCTTGTTTTTTAGTAATATTTTTTATTCCGTGTTTATGCGCACTATTAGGTATTTATTTCGCACTTTTCCGTTAATTTACGCACTTTTTAAGGTTTATTAATTTAAAGTTTGAATTTTGTGCGCGGGGAAATGTAACATCGCGTGTTCGATCCCACGCGCGTTTTCGTCTTCCTCGTTCATAGATTCGATATTTATAAAAGCTATTTGTACAATGTTTAACCTTATTTACTACTTACACTACTTATAAACGTCATTTTTTCGTCTTTTTGTCATTTACGGGATATTAGTACTGTCTTTAGTCGTTGTATTTGTATTCATCGTTCAATTAGTTAATTGTGTGTGTTGTTCTTTAGTCCAACTTCTGTTATTTTTTGTTCTGTGTATTAGTTGGCTATTATTTCGTAGTTTTGGTATCTCGTCTGTATCTTGTATGTTTTATTATTGCTCGTCTCCCTCGGAATTATTAATTTGCTTGATTTTATTTCCACTGATTTGTTAGTTTCTGTTTATTTCCTCAAATCTTTATCCCTGTGTTTGGAATTTTCGGGTCAACTTGTACTTTTGTTTATCAAACGTTCAACTGTTTATTTTAGAGACATTTCGAGATGTTACATATGCCCCATCTTCAAGGTTGATAATTTTCTACCACGTGCGGCTAATAAAAGGAAATTATGGAGTGCTTTTTGTGCAATTCTTTAGTAGATAAACCTGGGTTTAGAGAAAAAAGGGAAAAAATTAAAAAATTTACTCCGGACATCTGGAATTCATGTAAACTTTACTTGAAATACGTCATAAATACAGCGACGTTATATTGCCGGAAAGTTATGACGATGAAATTATTGGTTACCATTCCTCCTGCTACAAGGAATTCAATGTAACCAAAAAGTATTTGTTGAATGAAAGGTAAGTCTAATATGCATTGTACGTAAATGTTTAAACATTTAGTAATTATTTTCTTAAGTTGTAACGTAATTTTTAACGGTAATTTTTTAATAAATTGTCTTTTTGAAATGATGTACTTTTCATTTAATTTGAAATGGTATTTTTAAGTTAACACTTCTGTCGGCAGTCCCACGACAGCCACATTTTTTTTGTCATATGTTTATCATATTTATGAAAATATGAATTTTTGAAAATCAAATCCAATCAACATCAAAAAAGTCAAAATCAATTCAAAACTTAATTTTTTCATAATAATTTTATGAACAGTAAACAATAATTGGTTTACGTATAAAGCTTGTTTATTTTATTTAGAATTTTCACATCTTAGATAATAAATGTTGGAAACGTTATTACACAAGGCTGGGTTTAAAGAAAAATTACGATTTAAAAATAGTATTATAACGTGAATGTAGATCACGTAAGCCTATATTATGTAATTAACGTAATTAATCATTTAATGTATGTTTTTTAGTTATTATTAAGCAAATTAAATGTGCTGATAAAAAGATTGAGGCAAAATAACGTCTCACAGAAATATTGTAAGTTGGCGACAGTCTGGCGGCAACAGAATAAAAGCACATTGTACAATAAACAGCTTTCTAAAGTCATAAAGAAGGAAATGCTTTGTTCGCGAAAAATCATAAAACTGTTGAGTCCCGTTAGATTTTGACGAACGACAACCTTGGGCAAAACAACGGATCAGGCGATAAAAAAAGAGAAACTTTGGTGAAAGTCGCGTCGTTTGGTGTAGCAGTCGGACACGTGGCAAAACTCCCGCGTTCCCCAGACTAAACACCAATGCAAAGAAGCGTGACTTTAGAGCGCGAGTTTTTTAAGGTTCCTGAATGGACGAATTTAAAGTTCCCGGCAAGGAAATCAGTCATGAGCCTATCGGAATTATTTGAGTAGAACGGGTGGGGAAAGAGAAATAGTGAGCCCTATAAATAATACCCCGTGTACAGCTAAGTAAGTTTTTTTAGTCTTCTTTTTCTCTTAGTATATGTGTTAAAGACGCTCTTAGTATATTTTAACTTCGTTTTTAATAAGTTTTTAAAGTGTTAAAGTATATTAGCTTGATTAACCAACATGTAAAGTAATATATCGGAGTGTACAGAAAACTATTCGTGTATTTTAGAATCTCGTTATGAATTAAAGAAACTATCAAAATACTTTATTAAGTCTTGAAGTATTTGAGTGCGTGTTGGTCGAGGAACGCGACGGTCGTTGTTTGTACGGCAAAGACAAGCATGAGAGGAGTCTTCATCGCGAGTGAATCATTTAATCAGTGCGTACAGCAAGTAAGAAGCAGTTTTATTTAAACCAGTGAACTCGAAGTAATTACTAACACAGTATATTTTGTCTTGTGCGCGAAAGTCGAGTGGAGTATTAAATCAGAGTTCCGATGTGTGTAAAGAATCGATGAAAGTAATTGTGAATGGAATTAAATGATATTTGGTTTAAAAAGTATTAGATGCTGGGCGCCAGAGATGTTATGTGATCTCAGGGGGTTTTTTGAATAAAAACTCTGCAGTTAAGATGCTAATAACTTTTAATTATTACTAATTCTTTCAAGACAATATATATATGCATATATTCAATGCCTTAATATTAACAAGATATTGACTTCTGACAACCATCAGATATATTTAATACAACTCTGAATTTGTCAATCCTAATTTACATTAATTAAATTGAGCATTTCTAAAGTCATAAAGGGTAAAATAATATTACTAGCATCCAACTGCTCGTCGGTTCTTTTAGAATGAAACGGGATGTTTAGGGATATAGACGATACGACTACATAGAATATTAGTTAATACATAATTCTTGGATTTCGTTGTCCATGACGTGTCCGTTACTTAACTAAATATCACTATAATATTGACGACTCGGAACACAAAGTTTTTTATAAGTAAAAACGTAAAGTTTTACCTTACAGCCTAAACCGGCTTTCACCTATAGAAGGCTTCATCAGAGGCTGTCGTTAGTAGCGCTGCTCGTCATGTTGTTGGCGACGAGAAAGTGTTTCGAAAGATTGAAGCTGTGTGTGTGTGGTGAGATGTGTTCGAATAATGCGTGCGATTTGAATTGTGTCTGTTCGTTTAGGATGTCGTTTTTATTTGTTTTTGTGTGTTTGTATATTTCTAATTGTTCTAGAGTGTCTAGTTTTCGGCCTTTTGTGTGTACGTGTAGTATGTTCATGTTATTGTCGATGTTTTTATATGTGTGGTTTGCTTCAATGAGGTGGTTTGCGAAGGTAGATTCTGTAGTGGTGTGGAGTGCTTTTGTGTGTTCAATGTATCTCTGTTTGAAGCTACGTCCTGTCTGGCCTATGTAGAATTTACTGCAATTTGAACAGTTTAGTTTATATACACCGGGTAGATCGAATTTGTTTTGTGCTTTGGGCATGCGTTTTGATAGTGTGTGTTCTGTTTTGTTAGTAGTTTTGTAAGCGATTCTGTATCCTGCTTTTTTGAATTTGTGGGCAATTTTTTCTGTTTGTTTGTTGATGTATGTTAGTGTTATGAATTTGTTGTTTTCTGTCTTTGTCTGTTGTTTGTTTTGTGTTTTGTGTAGGAGTTTACTGACTATTGTTCTGTCATAACCGTTAGATTCTGCTAGATATTTTATCGTGTTTAGTTCGTCTTTGTAGTCTATTTCATCTAAGGGGATGTTGTTAAGTCTATGTATCATGGTCCTAAAAGCAGCTAGTTTGTGTTGTATTGGGTGATTGGAGGTGTTGTGTATTAGTGTGTCAGTTGTAGTTGGTTTTCTGTATATACTGAATTTGTGCCTGTGTTCTAGTTTTGTGATGGAGAGGTCTAAGAAGTTTATGGTATTGTTGTGTTCGTATTCGGCAGTGAAGGTTATGTTTTTATGTATTTTGTTTATGTGCGTTAGTAACTGTTTACATTGTCTTTTGTTTCCCCTGTATACTTTTGTTACTAGGTCAGTGTTGTTTTTTACTGCAATGTTGTTTTAAAAAAAAAAAAAAAAACAACACTGACCTAGTAACAAAAATAAAAGACATACACATCCCCCATAACGCCACATTAGCCTCCTTTGACATTAAAAACCTGTACACAAACATCCCCATCTCTGAAACAATCACCATCCTACAAAACAAACTCAAACAGAACAACACACCAGACGAACTTATCAATGAAATAACAGAAACTCTGAACATTATCACAAAACAAAACTACTTTACTTATAACAATAAATACTACACACAGAACGATGGCCTACCCATGGGCTCCCCCATATCCAGCATTCTAGCAGAAGTCTTCCTCCAACACTTAGAAAAAACAAAAATACTCACAAACAATGACAGACACTCACATAAAATACTATATTGGCACAGATACGTTGATGACATTCTAATACTATACAGGGGAAACAAAAGACAATGTGAACAGTTACTAACGCACATAAACAAAATACATAAAAACATAACCTTCACTGCCGAATACGAACACAACAATACCATAAACTTCTTAGACCTCTCCATCACAAAACTAGAACACAGGCACAAATTCAGTATATACAGAAAACCAACTACAACTGACACACTAATACACAACACCTCCAATCACCCAATACAACACAAACTAGCTGCTTTTAGGACCATGATACATAGACTTAACAACATCCCCTTAGATGAAATAGACTACAAAGACGAACTAAACACGATAAAATATCTAGCAGAATCTAACGGTTATGACAGAACAATAGTCAGTAAACTCCTACACAAAACACAAAACAAACAACAGACAAAGACAGAAAACAACAAATTCATAACACTAACATACATCAACAAACAAACAGAAAAAATTGCCCACAAATTCAAAAAAGCAGGATACAGAATCGCTTACAAAACTACTAACAAAACAGAACACACACTATCAAAACGCATGCCCAAAGCACAAAACAAATTCGATCTACCCGGTGTATATAAACTAAACTGTTCAAATTGCAGTAAATTCTACATAGGCCAGACAGGACGTAGCTTCAAACAGAGATACATTGAACACACAAAAGCACTCCACACCACTACAGAATCTACCTTCGCAAACCACCTCATTGAAGCAAACCACACATATAAAAACATCGACAATAACATGAACATACTACACGTACACACAAAAGGCCGAAAACTAGACACTCTAGAACAATTAGAAATATACAAACACACAAAAACAAATAAAAACGACATCCTAAACGAACAGACACAATTCAAATCGCACGCATTATTCGAACACATCTCACCACACACACACAGCTTCAATCTTTCGAAACACTTTCTCGTCGCCAACAACATGACGAGCAGCGCTACTAACGACAGCCTCTGATGAAGCCTTCTATAGGTGAAAGCCGGTTTAGGCTGTAAGGTAAAACTTTACGTTTTTACTTATAAAAAACTTTGTGTTCCGAGTCGTCAATATTATAGTGATATTTAGTTAAGTAACGGACACGTCATGGACAACGAAATCCAAGAATTATGTATTAACTAATATTCTATGTAGTCGTATCGTCTATATCCCTAAACATCCCGTTTCATTCTAAAAGAACCGACGAGCAGTTGGATGCTAGTAATATTATTTTACCCTTTATGACTTTAGAAATGCTCAATTTAATTAATGTAAATTAGGATTGACAAATTCAGAGTTGTATTAAATATATTTGATGGTTGTCAGAAGTCAATATCTTGTTAATATTAAGGCATTGAATATATGCATATATATATATTGTCTTGAAAGAATTAGTAATAATTAAAAGTTATTAGCATCTTAACTGCAGAGTTTTTATTCAAAAAACCCCCTGAGATCACATAACATCTCTGGCGCCCAGCATCTAATACTTTTTAAACCAAATATCATTACATTAAATAAGATAAACTTAATTACTTACAAATTATACACGTAAAAGTTATATTTGCCGCACCAATAAGTGGGCCTAGTCACGAGCTTTAATAGTATTGGCGCAGAACGTGGAACACACCCACGATAAGTAATATTTGTCGCCATCAACGTGGTGCAGTTGTAGAGATAAGTAATATTGACGCCCGAACACATGGGGCAACTGAGATAAGTAATATTTGGCGCAGAACGTGGAGCACGAATCTCCAATAAGTAATATTGACGCCCGAACACATGGGGCAACTGAGATAAGTAATATTGTCGCCCAACTTTGTGGAGCTTGAATGTAAATGAGCTCGGCAGAATGAAACGGGATAGACGATAAGCAATTAGAATAAGATATGTGCTAAAATAAGTAAATGGTAGAAAATTAAATGTTAACTCGCAGTAAAGTAAGGAAATTTAAATTGGTTAGTAGTACAAATAGTAGAATGGCTAACAGTAACGAAAATAACGGTGGGTCCGACATTGAATTTGATATTAACAATCAAATGGGAGAGAAAGAATGGGAAGAGGCCACGGAAAGTGAAAGCCCGGAGGTTTCGTCAGAGGCGAGGGGACGACGACAAAACGACGATATACGGTCCGAAACAGAACAGACACAATCACAGACTGAAACCCAACAAACAGCTACAAACATAGATATCAGTAGGCTACTACAGCAATTTACACAACAAATGACAGAAAATACTAAACGATTATTAATAGAAAATAATCATCAAATGACTGAAAACATCAACAGAATAGAACAAAAACTGACAGAAAACACACGAAAATTAGAAAAGAACATGATAGAAAAATTAAATGAAAATACTAAGAAAAATGAAGAGAATACAGAACAACTCAAACTAACTTTCACACGACAGTTAGCAGAAAATAACCAGCAAATAACAGAAAACATTACATGTATAGAAAAACGAATACATGATATGGAACGAAACATGGAACAAAGATATACACAACAACTACAGGAACACAAAACACAGATAGCACAACAAATACAAGAAATCCGAAACGAAAACCGAGAAACAGCAATACAATTACGTACAGAAGTCAAAGAAGTCGTGAGAGAAGAGGTGGAAATAGTACGATCAGAAGCGAAAGAACATTGGGAGAAGTGTGAAGAATCGCTTCAACAACACCAAGCTAGTGTCGCATATGACATTAGAGCCATAACTAATAAAATGATTACGCACAAGAAGAAAAATGAAGAACAGATAGAACAACTGAAAGAATGTTACGAAAATAGCTGTTCTACAATCGACGGGAAGATAAGTAAAATCAAAGAAGATGTACGCAATAAAATCGCCCAGATCGAACGCACACCTAGGCAGCAAGGAGTGATAATTGAACACACTAAAAATGTGAACTTCAATGGAGAAGGAGAGTATCCGATGGAGTTTGTGAAGGAGCTAGAAGAAATACACCGTGAATACTACCCAGGTGAAGAGGTGAGCTGGATAGGAAGACAGACGGAGAAGCCGCCATATGGTGGAAGCTGATACGTAATGAGGTAAACACTTTTGAGCAATTTCAGACCGCATTCACAGCCAAGTACTGGAATCAAATGATCCAGGAGTCCGTCCGTGATAAGTTAGAATTTGGGAAATATCGCCCGGAGAGCGGGTTAAGCATGACGCAATATATGGAAAGGCGTATCTTACAGAACCGGCAATTAATACCGCCGATGTCAGACTTACACCTAATTCGAAAACTAGCACACCACTACAGTCACGACATTGCTGTTGCCTGCATTACGAGGGGTGTGAATAACATTACGGACTTTCAAAACCTGTTAATGGAATTCGCAGCCTTGCGACAAAAGAAGAATGGAACGAACGGCGAGGGTAATATGCAGTTTCAGCCCAAGCAGGAAAGGAACGTAAATAATGCTAATCACTGGCCGGAAAATAGGACAGAGCGGAGTAACCCCCCACGTCACAAGGCACCGTGGCGACAAGGAGAGAAAACAGCTGAGGCAAACGAGAGAGAAAGAGCACCGCAGAAACGGGTATACGAATCCCAAATGAATACATTAGCGTCAACAAGCGGCACTCAAGGGACCTCGCAGGTAGCAAGTAGTTCAAACATACATACAAAGAATGTTGCCCAGTCAAAAAACTAGTTAAGAATTATTTTAGAGATAAGGTAGAATTAGGCGATAATTGTAAGATAATCAGTACCACTTTTATTGATATTAGGGACACTCTGATGGAAGAGGAGTCGGAATATCAAGAAATCAATAAAACTAAATGTCCTGAAATGGAGATACAACTCAATGGTATACCTATAATATCACTACTTGATACGGGGAGCCAAATCTGTGCGTTGTCTGCGGAGTGGTATCAGCAAAATAAAAAACGTATGGGCAATATACCTATATTAAAAATTACTAATTTAGTTATTAAAGGAGCAGTGGGGAAGAAATCGAATAAGATAACCCAACAGATAATGCTCGAAGTAAGAATCGGAGAGTATGTGACTGATGCTGTGTTTATAATTGTCCCTAATTTAATCAGGGAGTGTATTATTGGAATTAACTTATTGCAAGAAGGTAGATGTGTGATTAACCTTCCAGATAATAAAATTACTTTCAAGAATAATCATAATAGCAGTGAAGAACCCGTAAGTGCGGAAATAATGGCATTAGAACTCGAGGAAGACGGAGAAAAGATTGCTAATACGATTCAAGAGAAGCTTGAAGAAACAACCGGTATCGATTCTAAAACAAAAGAAGAATTGGAGAACATTTTATACTCTAACCAACAAGTGTTCCGTGAGCAACCAGGTAGAATCAACAAATATGTACACAGGTTAAAGGTAACTGACACAACCCCTTATTGCTTAAAAGGGTGGCCAGTTCCACTAAAGTATAAAAATGCAGTGGAAGAAGAGATTAAAAAGATGGAAAGATGCGGTGTAATAGAACGAGCAAACAGTCCGTATATAAACCCAATGGTGACTGTAGTCAAGAAAGATCAGACTGTACGACTGTGTTTAGACGCAAGAAGAATCAATGCGGTCACTGTTCCGGATCATGAGGGAGCAATACCAATTGATCAAGTGTTGGCGAGCTGCGGAAAAGTGAAAGTCATGAGTAGTATTGATCTCACCAGCAGCTTCTGGCAGATCCCACTTGCTGAAGATTCCCGGGACTACACTGGCTTTCTCTACAGAGGCAAATGCTACAGGTACACTGTAACACCATTCGGGCTAAAGACGAGTTTAGCAAGTCTGACCCGCGGATTGGATAAAGTTTTGACAGAAGAAGTAAAAAGATTTACCATACTATATGTGGACGATTGTTTATGTGTATCAGAAAACATTGAAGAACACCTGGAACACTTACGCATGTTGTTAGACAACCTCAAAAGAGAGAACCTCACAGTGAACTTAAAGAAGTCCAAATTCTTTCGAGACAGAATTAGTTACCTGGGATATGAGCTGTCTACAAAAGGTATCAGCGCTTCCACAGAAAAAATCTCCGCTATTATGGATTTTCCTAGACCAAAGAATCCAAAACAACTAAAGGGATTTCTTGGCCTAACTAATTTTTACAACAAATTCACAAGCCAATATGCAGAAAAAACAAGACCACTGCTACAGTTACTAAAAAAAGGCATAAAGTTTAAATGGACAGAAGAGTTAGAAAATAATTTTAAGGAGGTCAAGAGACTATTCGTGGACACAGTGATGCTACGACATCCTGACGCAAATAAAAGATTTTACCTGCAGACTGACGCGAGTAAATATGCGATTGGGGGTCAGCTTTATCAAATAGATGAAGACGAGCAAATAGGGGTCGTTGCATTCACCAGTCGTGTGCTTAGAGGTGCCGAATTAAATTATTTCACTACGGAAGTAGAACTGCTCAGCGTAGTCCATTGCTTGAAAAAATTTAGAACTTACGTGTTAGGTCGACCATTGACCATTGTCACGGATAACAAGGCACTAACATTTATTCAAAAATGTCAGTTAAACTGTTCCCGAATTACACGATGGATACTGGCTATCCAGGAGTATGATTTTGAGATAGTACATTGCAAAGGTACTGACAATATCGTAGCGGATGTACTTAGTCGAAACCCTCAAGATGTACTAGAAAATATAATACCAGATGGAGACGAGGAGACTGAAATTTACGCAGTTGACATCAAACTGGGTAAACCATTAAAAAATCAGTTGAAAAACATTACATTACACCAAATGAACAACGTTAAACTAAATAATATCATCGACCGGTTACACAACAATAAAAATGACAAACTCAGTAAGATATACCAAGTATATAATAATAAATTGTATCGTAGGGAGAACGGAAGGTGGAAATTGGTAGTAACACAAGAAATTGGACAAGCGTTATTAAAGGAGATTCACGTAATGTATGGACACTGCGGTGTGAGTAGAAGCTATGAGATCTTTAAGGAACATTTTACAGGCGATCATCTCTACAAATACCTTAAGAGGTTAATTAAAACATGTGATACCTGTCAAAAATGTAAAGACCATTTCAAGAAATGCATGGGACAGACCAAACCAGTTCTGCCAAAGGAGAGATGTGAACTCATTAGTATGGATTATTACGATCCTTTGATATCGTCTACCAGTGGTGTGAGGTATATTCTGGTGATCGTCGATAATTTCACCAAGTTTGTGAAATTATACCCGATGAAAAGAGCAACTACAGCTGTTACGCTTAATAAATTAAAAAATTACATCCAAGAAATTGGAAAACCGCGAGCTATATTGACGGATAATGGAGCACAGTTTACAAGTAAATTTTGGGTGACACAGTTAAATGCACTTGAAATCAAGCCCAAGTACACTGCCATCCGTAACCCGTGTACCAATCTTGCTGAAAGGGTTAACCGCCAATTAGGTAACATATTCAGAGTGATGGTTAACGGACACCAAACCAAATGGGCCAAATATATTAAATTAATTGAAAAATGTATCAATGAGACTCACCACGACACGATTGAAATGACACCATTTCAGGCACAATGGGGTCGAAGGCCAAGAAGAGCATGGGAGGTGTATGTGGACCGAGAGTTAATGAAGGAAGACGTTAAGGATTGCCGAGAGGTAATATATCGACGATTAAAAAGAAAGGGTGAACGTCGAGCAAAGAAAAACAATGAAGGCGTCGATAAGGTGAAATTCAAGGTAGGAGACTTAGTTTTAATAAAGACTCATCCAATTTCAGATGCTTTGAATAGAGTCACAGCGAAATTCTGTGAACTGTTTGAGGGACCGTACGTTGTAAAAGGAATAAAAGGAAATGCAACTTACGAAATGGCGGAGGTGGATAAACCAGGATCGATTCGTGGAATTTTCAACGTGCGACAGTTGAAGCCGTACCACCGCGAGTAACAGTAAAATTGTAAATAAGATCAGTCAGAAGGGAAAAGAAATATCAAAACTTTGATAAATTTAAATTTCCTTAACACTGATAACAAACATTGTAAATAAACTTAAACCAATGTGTAGTAAGTTACATAATAATAAGCCATGTGATGTACGTAAGGCCAGCAGTTGTAAACAACAAAATGAATTGTAAACAGCTGCAAACAAACTGGTTTGAGAGGGAGGGGGCAAGCTCTCCCCAGACAAGAAGTGAAAGTGCACTAAAGCCGAGGGTTGCACACCATTATTGTACTGAAAAGGCAACAACCTCAGACGTAAACAAGCTTTGTCAATACAAACTGAGCACTTTTTTAAACGGAAATATTGATACGAATATTGGAAATATTTGAAAATACATGCTTTGTTTATGTTATTCATTTTTCTATATAAAAATATTAACATATTTAGTACTCACTTTTGTACTGCACAGTGATCCTACATTTGAACATTTAAAATAATGATCAAACTAAAACACAATTTAAACAATGCACAGTATACACACATTAAACTTTCCACGTAGTCAATTTAACTTTACTTATATACATATACACAGCACTAATGTTACAATCTTACAATAATAAAAAAACTATTAAAAATACATACTTCGACATTAGACATGACGAAAAACCCTAAGTTAACAGCCAGACGGACAAATAACAATTATGTAAATATCATATAATATAGTATAAGTAATTAATAAGAATAAAAATAATGTAAAATAGATCATAAGTATTGCGTTAATTGTTAATACGGAAAGCCGAAATCGCGCTAGGGATCGAACACGCGATAGCAAATTCGGCAGCGTAAGAAACTCCAAAATAAAGTACGTAAACGATAAAAGTGTGTTAAATAGTATTACAATTGTATAATATAATTGTAGTATAATAGTATTACACACAAGTATAATCTATACTTTCACTGCTGGCCACGCGCAACACGTCATACTTATAGCTACAGATATACTGTTAGCATTTGCATGTCGGTGACGCGAACTCGTAAGATTTTACCCATCCAAAAATCGCCCAACGTGCCTATAGAAGTTTTCACTTCAAAAATATTTTGAAACATATGTATTTTTATATCATATTGAAGTGTTAACTTCTTATAGCAGAGGAGAGGGAAAAAATTTACACGGGAGTGAATCCGTAGAATGTGACGTCATCAGAAAGGAATGCGACGAGAATCCGTAACAATTTCCCCCCTCTGTTTACGTGTTCATGTTTCATATATCACTCTTGTTTTTTAGTAATATTTTTTATTCCGTGTTTATGCGCACTATTAGGTATTTATTTCGCACTTTTCCGTTAATTTACGCACTTTTTAAGGTTTATTAATTTAAAGTTTGAATTTTGTGCGCGGGGAAATGTAACATCGCGTGTTCGATCCCACGCGCGTTTTCGTCTTCCTCGTTCATAGATTCGATATTTATAAAAGCTATTTGTACAATGTTTAACCTTATTTACTACTTACACTACTTATAAACGTCATTTTTTCGTCTTTTTGTCATTTACGGGATATTAGTACTGTCTTTAGTCGTTGTATTTGTATTCATCGTTCAATTAGTTAATTGTGTGTGTTGTTCTTTAGTCCAACTTCTGTTATTTTTTGTTCTGTGTATTAGTTGGCTATTATTTCGTAGTTTTGGTATCTCGTCTGTATCTTGTATGTTTTATTATTGCTCGTCTCCCTCGGAATTATTAATTTGCTTGATTTTATTTCCACTGATTTGTTAGTTTCTGTTTATTTCCTCAAATCTTTATCCCTGTGTTTGGAATTTTCGGGTCAACTTGTACTTTTGTTTATCAAACGTTCAACTGTTTATTTTAGAGACATTTCGAGATGTTACATATGCCCCATCTTCAAGGTTGATAATTTTCTACCACGTGCGGCTAATAAAAGGAAATTATGGAGTGCTTTTTGTGCAATTCTTTAGTAGATAAACCTGGGTTTAGAGAAAAAAGGGAAAAAATTAAAAAATTTACTCCGGACATCTGGAATTCATGTAAACTTTACTTGAAATACGTCATAAATACAGCGACGTTATATTGCCGGAAAGTTATGACGATGAAATTATTGGTTACCATTCCTCCTGCTACAAGGAATTCAATGTAACCAAAAAGTATTTGTTGAATGAAAGGTAAGTCTAATATGCATTGTACGTAAATGTTTAAACATTTAGTAATTATTTTCTTAAGTTGTAACGTAATTTTTAACGGTAATTTTTTAATAAATTGTCTTTTTGAAATGATGTACTTTTCATTTAATTTGAAATGGTATTTTTAAGTTAACACTTCTGTCGGCAGTCCCACGACAGCCACATTTTTTTTGTCATATGTTTATCATATTTATGAAAATATGAATTTTTGAAAATCAAATCCAATCAACATCAAAAAAGTCAAAATCAATTCAAAACTTAATTTTTTCATAATAATTTTATGAACAGTAAACAATAATTGGTTTACGTATAAAGCTTGTTTATTTTATTTAGAATTTTCACATCTTAGATAATAAATGTTGGAAACGTTATTACACAAGGCTGGGTTTAAAGAAAAATTACGATTTAAAAATAGTATTATAACGTGAATGTAGATCACGTAAGCCTATATTATGTAATTAACGTAATTAATCATTTAATGTATGTTTTTTAGTTATTATTAAGCAAATTAAATGTGCTGATAAAAAGATTGAGGCAAAATAACGTCTCACAGAAATATTGTAAGTTGGCGACAGTCTGGCGGCAACAGAATAAAAGCACATTGTACAATAAACAGCTTTCTAAAGTCATAAAGAAGGAAATGCTTTGTTCGCGAAAAATCATAAAACTGTTGAGTCCCGTTAGATTTTGACGAACGACAACCTTGGGCAAAACAACGGATCAGGCGATAAAAAAAGAGAAACTTTGGTGAAAGTCGCGTCGTTTGGTGTAGCAGTCGGACACGTGGCAAAACTCCCGCGTTCCCCAGACTAAACACCAATGCAAAGAAGCGTGACTTTAGAGCGCGAGTTTTTTAAGGTTCCTGAATGGACGAATTTAAAGTTCCCGGCAAGGAAATCAGTCATGAGCCTATCGGAATTATTTGAGTAGAACGGGTGGGGAAAGAGAAATAGTGAGCCCTATAAATAATACCCCGTGTACAGCTAAGTAAGTTTTTTTAGTCTTCTTTTTCTCTTAGTATATGTGTTAAAGACGCTCTTAGTATATTTTAACTTCGTTTTTAATAAGTTTTTAAAGTGTTAAAGTATATTAGCTTGATTAACCAACATGTAAAGTAATATATCGGAGTGTACAGAAAACTATTCGTGTATTTTAGAATCTCGTTATGAATTAAAGAAACTATCAAAATACTTTATTAAGTCTTGAAGTATTTGAGTGCGTGTTGGTCGAGGAACGCGACGGTCGTTGTTTGTACGGCAAAGACAAGCATGAGAGGAGTCTTCATCGCGAGTGAATCATTTAATCAGTGCGTACAGCAAGTAAGAAGCAGTTTTATTTAAACCAGTGAACTCGAAGTAATTACTAACACAGTATATTTTGTCTTGTGCGCGAAAGTCGAGTGGAGTATTAAATCAGAGTTCCGATGTGTGTAAAGAATCGATGAAAGTAATTGTGAATGGAATTAAAGCAAAGTATGGTGCGCAGTGAAATTGTGATATATGTTCACTCAAGGCATTGACGGCAGATGGAATGGATAATCCTGAACACAAGTAACGGTTTCATTGTACTTATGTATTAACTAATATTCTATGTAGTCGTATCGTCTATATCCCTAAACATCCCGTTTCATTCTAAAAGAACCGACGAGCAGTTGGATCCTAGTAATATTATTTTACCCTTTATGACTTTAGAAATGCTCAATTTAATTAATGTAAATTAGGATTGACAAATTCAGAGTTGTATTAAATATATCTGATGGTTGTCAGAAGTCAATATCTTGTTAATATTAAGGCATTGAATATATGCATATATATATTGTCTTGAAAGAATTAGTAATAATTAAAAGTTATTAGCATCTTAACTGCAGAGTTTTTATTCAAAAAACCCCCTGAGATCACATAACATCTCTGGCGCCCAGCATCTAATACTTTTTAAACCAAATATCATTACATTAAATAAGATAAACTTAATTACTTACAAATTATACACGTAAAAGTTATATTTGCCGCACCAATAAGTGGGCCTAGTCACGAGCTTTAATAGTATTGGCGCAGAACGTGGAGCACACCCACGATAAGTAATATTTGTCGCCATCAACGTGGTGCAGTTGTAGAGATAAGTAATATTGACGCCCGAACACATGGGGCAACTGAGATAAGTAATAGTATTTCTTATTTAATGTTTATGTTTAGAAGCGTTAAACTGAAAACATTAAAAGAACAATTTTATAGATTTTCTGATATGACGAAAGTTTTTATTGCGTATAAAATTTAAACGTAGGCCTATAAAATTATAAGAATTTTTAAAACTTATCTATATAGCGCGAAAATGATGCCGATTTATCTAAACAATAGCTTGAAAAACGAAATAGAAATTTTGCCCAAAATGGGTAAAATTTAATAATTGCTTATGAAAACGATATTTGTAATGCCTCTTACAGGAAGCTTCCAAATTTTATCTGGAAGTACACTATCGTAGCTGTATGAACAAAGTAGGAATGAATTTAATCCTTGTGAAATCTGAGAAACAATTACCGGTTCTTAAATATCCCCCTTTTCAACAATTATTTAGTATAATTAAAATTTTTTACCTTAATCCGTCACTGTGACCGCTTGGTTTCTGTCTCCTAACGCGTTTCGGATTAGATTTAATCCATCATCAGAGTAAAAATTCGTCAGTTGGCTTCGTTAAAACATTAAAACATTAAAAAGACACTAAAATACATCTATGTATATGTTGTACAAACACAGCGACGTAGGCGGATGTGAGTGCGCACTCGACACCGGTTGACGACGTACTGCACAGTTTATTTACGTTATCATGTTATCTATTGTTGTGTTGGGGCGTGTACTCTATGGTTATGTTATCTATAATCTTATCATATAGTGTATGTGATTTAAATGCCAACTGTTCGTTTAGTATATTATTAGGATTATTTCTGAAGGCCTGGTAAATTTCAAACTCTTCTACTGCATCCATATATCTTCCCTTTTTGCAAATGTGTAGGGGTTTGCAATTTGCCTCAAAATTTGTGTAATTATGATTTAATGAAACGAGATGTTTAGCGTAATTTGATTTATTTGTATTTGAAATGCTCGTGGGTAAGTGTTCTTTATATCTTTCGAAAAAAACCCTGCCAGTCTGACCAATGTAATGCATGTCGCAGTCATCACATATCATCTTGTATACGCCCGTTCTTTTTTCAATTGATGTTCGTGTAGCGTTATTTAACATTTTTTGGATATTGTTATTTGTTCTAAATGTGATATGGATGTTATGTTTTTTAAATGTATTTCTAATGAGCATTGAGAAGTTATTAGTATAATCAACCGCCCTATATATTACGTCCATCGTGACACGGTGAGGGTTGTCAATTCTGCGTTTGTGTCTAAGCATCAAGTGTTCAACTAATGAGCTGCGGTAACCGTTTGCAATTGCAATGTGTTTAATTATATCTATTTCTTCCTTGTGGTTTGTTGGATCTAAAGGTACACTGTATAGTCTGTGTATCAGACTGTTGAACGCGGCCATTTTTTGTGAGTGCGGGTGGAACGAATCGGCATGTATGACACCATCAGTTGTGGTGGGTTTTCTGTGTATCCTGTATTGAAATTTATTATTGTGTTTCATAAAAGTTAAATCCAAAAAATTTGTTGCGTAAACCGTTGAACATGGGAGCATGTGCGGTTATGGGTTTCAACTGGCGGCGTGTAGTTTCATCGAAAAGGTGTGTGCATTTATTAATCGTTTGGTTGATATATTTAAAATATATATACACTTGGTGGACGAAGTATATAAAATATATCAACCAAACGATTAATAAATGCACACACCTTTTCGATGAAACTACACGCCGCCAGTTGAAACCCATAACCGCACATGCTCCCATGTTCAACGGTTTACCTAAGATCCATAAACCAGGTATACCGATAAGACCTCTCGTTAATTACACAACAGCCCCGGGTTATAAATTATCCAAGAAATTGGTCCAATTAATAAAAAATAACATAACCATAGACAACAATCATTCTATAAAAAATAGCATTGAATTAATAAAACTAACTAAAGACCTTAACATTAATAGTCAGCATAAGTTAATCTCCTTTGACATAGTAAACCTCTATAAAAGCGTCCCAGTACAGACAACCTTGGACATTCTAAAAGATAATTTAATAAGAACAGGAAAGTTAAATCTACAAGAAGTAACAGAATTGTTACTTTTACTAGACGTAATATTGAAACAAAATTATTTCACATTCAATAACACAATTTTTATTCAAGAGGAGGGTCTTGCAATAGGTTCACCCTTATCCGGTTTGTTGGCTGACATTTTCCTGAATAACTTCGAAAATACATATTTGCTATCACCACATAATAAATGGCAACGTAACATTACATTTTATAAAAGATATGTAGATGACACATTTGTTATCTTCGACGGGACAACGAGACAGGCAAACATGCTGTTACATTACATGAATAACATCGCCAAAAACATACAGTTCACACTCGAAATAGAGTCAAACAACGCAATAAATTTTTTGGATTTAACTTTTATGAAACACAATAATAAATTTCAATACAGGATATACAGAAAACCCACCACAACTGATGGCGTCATACATGCCGATTCGTTCCACCCGCACTCACAAAAAATGGCCGCGTTCAACAGTCTGATACACAGACTATACAGTGTACCTTTAGATCCAACAAACCACAAGGAAGAAATAGATATAATTAAACACATTGCAATTGCAAACGGTTACCGCAGCTCATTAGTTGAACACTTGATGCTTAGACACAAACGCATAATTGACAACCCTCACCGTGTCACGATGGACGTAATGTATAGGGCGGTTGATTATACTAATAACTTCTCAATGCTCATTAGAAATACATTTAAAAAACATAACATCCATATCACATTTAGAACAAATAACAATATCCAAAAAATGTTAAATAACGCCACACCAACATCAATTGAAAAAAGAACGGGCGTATACAAGATGATATGTGATGACTGCGACATGCATTACATTGGTCAGACTGGCAGGGGTTTTTTCGAAAGATATAAAGAACACTTACCCACGAGCATTTCAAATACAAATAAATCAAATTACGCTAAACATCTCGTTTCATTAAACCATAATTACACAAATTTTGAGGCAAATTGCAAACCCCTACACATTTGCAAAAAGGGAAGATATATGGATGCAGTAGAAGAGTTTGAAATTTACCGGGCCTTCAGAAATAATCCTAATAATATACTAAACGAACAGTTGGCATTTAAATCACATACACTATATGATAAGATTATAGATAACATAACCATAGAGTACACGCCCCAACACAACAATAGATAACATGATAACGTAAATAAACTGTGCAGTACGTCGTCAACCGGTGTCGAGTGCGCACTCACATCCACGTACGTCGCTGTGTTTGTACAACATATACATAGATGTATTTTAGTGTCTTTTTAATGTTTTAATGTTTTAACGAAGTCAACTGACGAATTTTTACTCTGATGATGGATTAAATCTAATCCGAAAAGCGTTAGGAGACAGAAACCAAGCGGTCACAGTGACGGATTAAGGTAAAAAATTTTAATTATAATAATTGTGACGCGGATACCAATACAATGACTTTAAAATTATTTAGTATGCTAAAGTACGTTTTTTTTTAAATTTTCACATACCTTGTGACAATTTAAAGGCAATTTATATAGCACAAAATAATTTTTTATTCAAAATAACACGTGAGAAAATAATCCACCCTCCCCTCTGTACCTATATACCTGTACCAACTTGTAAAAGGCTAGTACGGACATGCAAATTACACTGTTATGAAGCGAATACTAATAATCATTCTAATTAAATAAAAAGACGTGATAATAATAAATGAAATACCTAACTCAATAAAGAAAAGGTAGGATAATTAATAGTAGTTAATTAATGGAAAAATAATAATAATAAAAGTACGAACTACTTTTCTCTCGGCGTGTGAACTGCTCCCGCTTCCCTACTCACGGCCGCAAAATCAACCCCAGTCGACCCAGAATCTCTGACAAGTTAACAGCTTTACCATGTGTCGTGAAGGTGAACGTATGTATATATTGCAAAACGATGTAGCAGAAAGTAAGTGTTTCGTGGTTACATACTCCACATGTAGTTGAAACGAAGTAAAACGTAAAACAAGTAAAGTAGCTTAAATGTAGAGAAAGAATTAAAAATAACTAAGATAGCCGACACATCTCTTTATAAAAAGGTTTAACTTGTAAGGTATGTTCCATACCATATAAAAAGGTAACATTAGTGCAGTTAAAACTAAAATGTGAAAAGTGAACACCGACGTCAGGAGTGAAGCAACGACGACAACTTTACGAGCTCCAGGTAGCAGAATCCTAGCGTCATGACTTTGATCGCAACTTAGAATCAACCAACTAAATGGAGGAACACAAACGACAACGAAGAACATCCAGGAAAACCTACTGAAGAGGATCAGCAAGAGAACCAGCTGCAGATCCACATTATACCCAGGTGACACTAAAGCGTAACTCCTGTGCTTATATTGTTTTCTAACAACCACAACAAAAACAGTACATTTTTGTAAAGACTCATTCAAATCATGTAAATCTTAACATAGTAATGTTTGTAGTTACTGTAATGAAATAATAGTAATCTAATGATGGTTAAAGGTAAAAATTAATTCGAAATTTGATCAAACTATTCTTCAAATAGTTTGCATAATGTTGAAGTATTTTAGAATATTCTAAAATTAAAACCCGGATCCGTGGTATTCAATGTAATATACAACTGTATGGCTTTGAGCTCATCAGAGTAACACTTTAAAGAGTATAAGAGCATTTGATGCAGAATCTATCAGAAGTTTCTTTTAACGTAAAAATAAAAAGATGACCATTAAAGGTATTATTTTTAAATCATTATTTAAGAAGCCATAATAAAGAGATGTTTTTGCTAAAATTCAGAGAGTGAGTAAATTTACGTAACCTTGGACAAATTCCTGATATTTACATTTTCCCAATTTGTTGGTAAGTAATTAGTACTAACAACGGCAGCTGGTTTAATTGACAGCAACCAATTAAACTGGTTCCCTGTGCTATAATGTCTTAACAGGAGAGACGTTATAAAATGCGCCACTCTGCTATCTTATAAGATAATTGTGTACGTCGTGGCACATACAAAATGCCACACTCTGCTAGCATTTAAAATGCTATTTGCTAAAAAATTAACAGTAACTTGCTAAAAAGGCGTAAATGTATTCACTCTGAATTTGTGAACTAGAACAAAATAAATAGAGTTTTATTTATAAAATAATAATAGTAGTATTAGGAAATCGACGTAAGAAGCAAGTCCCTGCTTGTAAAAATATTCCATTTTCAACCTGTCGGTATATTTACAGGCTATTTCATGTTGGAGTTGTGTCGAGGAATGTACGTTCTGCCCTGTAAACATAATAAGTTGTTTGAATAGAATTCCCCAAATTGTCAATATACGACAGACCTGTGCAGGAAATAATCGTGTTCCAGATTGTCGGAAGTCACCCTCCTTTTCTTAAGAACCCCTTGCCAAGTTAAACAATAAGCCACCCTAACGCATACAATTGACCTCCCCAACAGCTGATCTATTGTGCTAGTGTAAACACAGTGAACTCTCCGTGTGAAATTTCTTTCCACTATAAAAAGATATTATCTCTTTGTCTCTACAGATAATTATTACATTTACATATATTTGAATTTATTTGAGATAATTTAAATTTGTTTTATTAGTATAAGATTGTTATCGTATATATATACATATGTGTGTGTTTAAATGAATTCATATTTCATAAGAGTGTTTAAAATAGATAACATATTTTAACGTACGTAGTACATAAGATTTAAAAATCATTATTACGACTATAATGGCTCAATTTAACCCCGACTTGTTGTTGAAGAACGAACTGAGCTATGAAGCTTTATTACGCGGTCTCCCATACACAAACGTAACTGTCGTGGAGCTGCGCAAAACATTACGCGAGAATAGACCAGACAAAGCCTCACTGTTGAATCGTTTAAACGTATTAGACTTCGAAAGTGAAAAGAAAACATGCTATCATAAATATACGGAGCTTACCTCCATCGCACAAACCCTGCGAGATGAAAAATCCCCCGCGGTAATTTTAAGAACCACTCAAAGAATAGAACATCTGACCCGCCGCATCACTAATTTGTTGAATTGGCCCGGTGACAAAGTTACTCCACCTGACGTGCAAAAATTCGCGGAAGAAGCTTTACAACAATTACCAGAGATAATGCGCGAATTACGTAGAAGGTCCGAATCGTTTAGAATAGAAGAGATCGAAGAAGCAATGACGAAACTAAATATTTCCCCCACCCAATCTCCTACTCAAGAACAGCAACCCAGTGCTGTAAAATTTCAATGTGTCCAGGAATCTAGTATAGAACCCAGTAAGGATCGGTTAACGGTTAGACAAGCAAATACCCTCCCCGTAACCGCCTCGCCATCTCCAAATGAACTAGGGAATATTACCCATAATTACGATTTACCTCCCCTCTTACAGACAAATCCATCAGCGAAAAACCTGTAACGACACCTCAATTAAATTTCAACAATGAGTTCTATGGAAAAATAACTCACCCCGTAGAACGTATTTTATCTGAAATACCAACCACTGATGGGCTGAATATTACGAAACTCCTAGGCTTTATCAAGCACCTATTACAAATAAAGGATCTGCGACAACTAAAAGATGACCAAATTTTACAAGTACTTCTACCTAAATGTAGATCTCCTTTAAAAGATCGTGTGTTAGAGTCACTAAGGTATAATCACCCTGTACAGGGTGAGTCAGCGTTACCTGACGTTTTTGGCTCGAGTAGTAGCGAGGCTGTACTCGTAGTAGAGGGGCGCGGTTGGTCTCACAGTTTTCCCCTAGAGCAGCAGTTTAGTTACAATGGAGAGGTGGACCGCGCAACACCGTGCATTCGTCGTAGAGACGTTCTTTAAAAATGCAGAATCTGTGACCACCACTCAGAGGAAGTTCCGTCTCCAATTCAACATTCCACGCAATGGTGCAATTCCAACCCGCAATACCATTCTGTTATGGGTTCAGAACCTTCGTGAGACCGGTTCTGCATTGAAAAAAAAACCGGTAGGCAGTGCGAAGACGGCCACGTCACCTGAAAACGTTGAAGTTGTGCGTCATGCAATTCAACAGAGCCCCAGCCGATCTGCAAGACGACACGCTCAGTCTCTTGGGTTATCAAATTCTTCCGTCCGACGCATTTTACACGGTCTAAACTTTCATCCCTACAAAATTGCGATTGTCCAGGAGTTGAAGCCTCAAGATTTTGTGAGAAGGAGACGTTTTGCTGACATAATGAGAGAGATGTTGGAAGAAGAACCTGGGATTGTGATTTTAACGTCAGATGAGGCTCATTTTCACCTAAACGGCAGTGTTAATAAACAAAACTGTTGTTATTGGTCCCCAAATAACCCTCAACAACTGCACCAGCGCCCATTGCATTGTGATAGAGTTACAGTGTGGGCTGGATTGGGGAAATTTAGTGTCATAGGGCCTTATTTTTTCGAAGAAAATGGGAGAGCCGTCACCGTGAAGTCTGAGCGTTATTTGACCATGTTGCGTGAATTTCTCCTCCCGGAACTTCGTCGCCGTCGCATAAATCGTCGAAATGTGTGGTTTCAACAAGACGGAGCGACAGTTCACACTTCGAATGTTGTATGGCCGAAGTAAGGAGGTTGTTTCCAGGGAAAGTGATATCCCACAGAGGAGATGTTGACTGGCCGCCATGCTCTCCTGATCTTAGTCCATGTGACTTTTTCTTGTGGGGCTACCTCAAAAACAAAGTGTACACCAATAAGCCACATACTGTGGTTGAATTAAAGGATGCTATTGAACGAGATATTCATGCTATACCCCGTAACATGGTGGAGAGAGTGATGACAAACTTCGCGCAGAGGGTCGACGAGTGTGCCAAAAAAGAGGGCCAGCACTTAAAGGACATTATCTTTCACAAATGATTAATTTCTGTAAAAAGTAACATATGAGATGTAAACTGCTATTCATTGTGTATATTTTGAAATAAAAAAAGTTGCTACATCTTAAAATTTCACTGTGTACCATAATTTCAAAAACCATCAGGTAACGCTGACTCACCCTGTAGAAGAACTACATACCACCCTGATAAGACACTTCATCCCCACTGGTATCTACGAAGAATTAAAGCGGAATTCAGTACTTCGTGTACAAGGAGCGTACGAGAGACTAGCTCATTATATATCTGAAATAAGGGAATCGGCCTTATAACTACAAGTTAACTGGAGTGAACAACAGCTAGTAGACACTATCTTAGTAGGACTATCTCCCGAGGAGCGATCTCGCTTAGCACTTATGAAGAGACCAACCACCTTCACAGAACTGGAACTGTGTTGTATACATTCATCCAACGTCTGGTATTCAGATCAGAACAGATGCGTGTTAATGTCCCAGACTCCACGCAGGGATTCATTCCTACCTCTACCCCTTGGGACCGATACTCGAACCTACCGCGATAAGCGATTCGTAAGAACTTCTAAAACCCATAGCTACCCCAATAAATCAAACTCCCTACCAAAACCCCAACAGCATGCGAGCGATGCCAATAACGAAAGAAGATTTTATAACTGTGGAAAGTCCGGACACATTAGCAAACATTGTAAACAAAAGCGGTACCAACAAAAAACCGATCAGTCAAAAAACATGTGAAGCAGGAAGAACCAAAATCCTACGTTTCCGCAGCATCAAAAGGAAAGGTATAAACACTAATCACCCTAAAGTAAAAATAAATATAAACAAACGTATAGACCCTTACGTAACAAGATTTATTGACAAGTGCAACTCTATTGGCACATGCAAAACAAGTATATGCCAATTACCCTACATACAGATAGACCTTGGAGCAACGAATATCCTCGGTTTAATCGATTCGGGATCTACACGTAGTATTATCAGTCAACAGCTAGCCACCGTATTAGCTAACCATAATCTTATTAGACGTAGCCAAAACGTGAACATAAAGTGTGCCACCGCGAATAAGCAAAACCTAAATATATCACGCAGTATTACTGTCAAATTAAAAATAAAGAATTTTACTTGGTATGTTCCACTACTCGTAGCTGAAGTATTAGGACAAAACTTAATACTAGGCGCCGATTTTATAAGCTAAACTGGCTTAATTCTCGACATATACGCTAAACAATATTGCTTTAGATTGATCGCACCCGAAAATATCAGTTCGACTCCGAGCTAAATAACAGCGAGAATTGCGAAACATCAACTATTCATCTGGAGCATCATGAATCTGGTTTGAGTCATTTAAAAGGTAATGAGCGACAATGAATCCAAAAGCTAATAAGGGAATTTTCTACAGTACTGACACCCAAGTTAGGATTGACCAATCTAATCGAATAAAAAATAAATCTAAGCGACAGCAAAGTAATATGTCTGCATCCATACAAATTATCGCCGCCCAAGATGGAAATAATGAGAAACCAAATCAACAAACTCCTAGAACAACACGTCATTGAACCGTCAACTTCCCCATACTCATCCCCTGCATTCCTAGTACCTAAAGGAATTGACAAACATAGACTAGTCGTGGATTATAGACAGCTGAATAAGAATATAGAATTTGAATCGATTCCCCTGCCCGACATTCACAGCGCATTCCATTATTTTACAAAAGCCAAAATTTTCACCATAATGGATCTCAACCAGGCCTTCCACCAAATTCCACTATCCGAAGAATCAAAACACCTAACGGCGTTTGCTGTCCCATTTAATCTATATCAATTTACTAGGGTACCCTTCGGAATATCACAAGGAAGTTCAGTATGTAGCAGACTGTTAGAAAAAATATTCCATGACGTTAAATTTAAATTCGTATATCACTATCTTGACGACATAGTAGTATATAGTGAATCGATGGATCAGCACATTCATCACTTGCGTCAGGTATTATCAAGGTTAAAGAATGCTGGACTAACGGTAAACCCCAGTAAAGTTAATTTCGCAGTAAAACAATTATCTTTCTTAGGTCATATAGTATCAGCCGAAGGTAAGGTTAGCATTGACCCCGAACGCACGCGTGCATCCGAGAATTTTTACCACCTAGAGACACCAAAGGTATAGCTCGATTTTTAGGTATGATCAATTATTTTCACAAGTACATACCCCACCTAGCGGATATAGCAGCCCCATTAAATGCATTAAGGAAGAAAGGAGCGAAATTCGAGTGGACTACTCGACACCAAACCGCATTCGAAACACTCAAAGAAAGCATAATATCACCCCTGGTATTGCAGTTAGCAGATTTCAGTAAACCATTTGTCGTACAGACCGACAGTTCTAGTGTAGCATTCGTAGTCCTTCAGTCTTACGACTGGTTTGTACCCTCCCCGCATATACCCGTGGTGCGTGTGGTACTGAAGTGTAGCATTAGGAGCAGTAATATACCAAGAAATAGATAATACAAGACTACCGATCAGCTATGCATCACGTACTTTGACGGAGCAAGAAAGGAAGTTCTCAGCCTATGAACTTCAATGTTTAGCTGTAGTGTTCGCCTTCGAAAAATTCAAACCATTTTTGGAACACAAGGAATTTCTACTAGAGACCGACAACCAAGCTTTGTCGTGGTTGTTGAACCATCCAAAACAGTTAGGTCGTATCGGAAGATGGGTGTTAAGATTAAATTGCTACAAGTTTAAAGTACAACATATTCGTGGTACCCAAAATGTAGTCGCCGATACACTATCCCGCATGTTCCAACTACCCAATACCAGACCTGGCGAAGACAAGGTTGAAACCACTACTGTCAATACGCTAATAACAGAATCCCCCTTGCATTCAAGGATATAGCGCATCACCAACAACAAGATCCTAATTTGAGTAAGATAATAGAACAAATAGATAAAGGAAATTATTCTGACAAGTATACCTTGAGTAAACGAGTACTTTGTTATAAAAAGGCTAACGGAAAGTTATTGAGAATAATCGCCCCGGAAATTATTAAACCCATGCTGATGGAATACTACCACTCATCAACCATTGGAGCTCATATGGGAATAAGGAAAACGATACATCGTATTCGCAAGGACTATCATTGGGAAAACATGAACAGTCAAATAACTAGGTTCGTGAAACAATGCGAAATCTGTGCCCTGAGCAAGCCAGCAAGAAATAGTCAAATCGGAAAATTAATCTCAGAAATCCCCACAACACCTTTTTCAAAGATATACATAGATTTTTCTGGACCCTATCCCCGTTCTAAGTCAGGAAATACTATGCTATTAATTTGCGTGGACTCTTTCACTAAATTCATATGGATGTACCCTATGAGACGCGCTTTAGCATATAAAAATTCTGCAAGAGAGACTATTTAAAGATTACGGTACTCCAGTACATCTAGTATCTGACAACGGACGTCAGTTTAAATCCAAGGAATTCAATGACATGTGTTTTAAATTAGTAATAAATCACATTACAGTCACAGAGTACCGACCGCAAGGAAACCTAGCTGAGAGATACTTGCGAAACCTAAAATCAGCCTTAATATCTTACCACGCTAAAAATCAGACAGTGTGGGATCAAAATCTATCATGGATACAATTTGCCTTCAATTCTGCCTATCATGAAGGACATAAATCAACACCATTTGACTTACTGTACAAGTATAAATTGAACCACCCGTTAACCACAAAGTGGAAAATTCATGAATTATTGCCACGCGAAATAAATGGGAATAATATAAGGAAAATATGGAACGAAGCTCGTGCAAATTTGAGAGCGAATCTACAAAAATCGCGGAAATATCATGAGCAGAATAATAGGAAAATAAAGTACAAAGTAGGTGATTTAGTCATCTACGATAAAACTCACCCTACGAGTAGAGCCGTTGATAGAACCACTTCCAAACTATCTTACCGATGGTGTGGCCCCTACACGATTCACAAGTTCATCACCCCCGTGACCGTAGCGCTGTACGAACACAATACAGATAATTACGTTCGCAGAAGTCATGTGTCTCAGATAAAAATTTTTTCTCTTTGTGAAAATAAAGAAGCACGACTACGAGAAAGATAGTAAACCAAAAATACTACCTAAGTATTAAGATTAAAATATAGGCAACATCCTATATCGTAATTGAGCCTAACTCAAACACCTCGTACGAATACTAGCGAGGCCTGATCAACCTTAGCTCATGTTCTTCGAGAATAAAATAAATAATGAGAAGTCAGCTGACGAACAACAAACCCCTACCTCAGTAAACTAAAGGTAATTCTATTGTTATTACAATATGTTATTGTTATTAATAACCTATAATATGTTACTGCTTACGATGAACATGATAGTAGTAATACACTAAATTGTAGTTCACGTTTGCGACTAAGAGAAAGACAAAACTAGGAAATAAGAGGAGTAGTCGACCACAAAAAAAAAGTCAAAATAATCAGCGATTCGACGCGTTGAAAATTATAAAGGTGCGAATACCCTTCTGTAAGAACACTAGAGAAACTTTAACCTTACAGCAATACTGTATATCTGTATAAACGTAAACAGATACACACTTGTATACCTGAAATATGCTGAAACCTACTCATGAGTGTAACTCCTTAAAACGAGTGAAGAAACAAAAAAACCGGTAGTAGCTTTAAGAAATAGAAATAAGGTAGATTTATGTATTTGTGTATTTTATGTGTTGTATATGTATTGAAATTTAAGTATTTTGTATAGTATGTAAGATAATCGATTGATGAATCGAAATAACCTTGTGGAGAGAAATTTCATCACGAAGTTCCGTGCCAAATATAATTGTATTTCATAGATATCCATTTAATACCCACTAACGTCGCCCCGTCGTCTTTTTTAAGTAGAGGAGGAAGTGACGATTTAAAGGGAATTTAAATAGCACAAAATAATTTTTTATTCAAAATAACAGTGAGAAAATAATCCACCCTCCCCTCTGTACCTATATACCTGTACCAACTTGTAAAAGGCTAGTACGGACATGCAAATTACACTGTTATGAAGCGAATACTAATAATCATTCTAATTAAATAAAAAGACGTGATAATAATAAATGAAATACCTAACTCAATAAAGAAAAGGTAGGATAATTAATAGTAGTTAATTAATGGAAAAATAATAATAATAAAAGTACGAACTACTTTTCTCTCGGCGTGTGAACTGCGCCCGCTTCCCTACTCACGGCCGCAAAATCAACCCCAGTCGACCAAGAATCTCTGACAAGTTAACAGCTTTACCATGTGTCGTGAAGGTGAACGTATGTATATATTGCAAAACGATGTAGCAGAAAGTAAGTGTTTCGTGGTTACATACTCCACATGTAGTTGAAACGAAGTAAAACGTAAAACAAGTAAAGTAGCTTAAATGTAGAGAAAGAATTAAAAATAACTAAGATAGCCGACACATCTCTTTATAAAAAGGTTTAACTTGTAAGGTATGTTCCATACCATATAAAAAGGTAACATTAGTGCAGTTAAAACTAAAATGTGAAAAGTGAACACCGACGTCAGGAGTGAAGCAACGACGACAACTTTACGAGCTCCAGGTAGCAGAATCCTAGCGTCATGACTTTGATCGCAACTTAGAATCAACAAACTAAATGGAGGAACACAAACGACAACGAAGAACATCCAGGAAAACCTACTGAAGAGGATCAGCAAAAGAACCAGCTGCAGATCCACATTATACCCAGGTGACACTAAAGCGTAACTCCTGTGCTTATATTGTTTTCTAACAACCACAACAAAAACAGTACATTTTTGTAAAGACTCATTCAAATCATGTAAATCTTAACATAGTAATGTTTGTAGTTACTGTAACGAAATAATAGTAATCTGATGATGGTTAAAGGTAAAAATTAATTCGAAATTTGATCAAACTATTCTTTAAATAGTTTGCATAATGTTGAAGTATTTTAGAATATTCTAAAATTAAAACCCGGATCCGTGGTATTCAATGTAATATACAACTGTATGGCTTTGAGCTCATCACAGTAACACTTTAAAGAGTATAAGAGCATTTGATGCAGAATCTATCAGAAGTTTCTTTTAACGTAAAAATAAAAAGATGACCATTAAAGGTATTATTTTTAAATCATTATTTAAGAAGCCATAATGAAGAGATGTTTTTGCTAAAATTCAGAGAGTGAGTAAATTTACGTAACCTTGGACAAATTCCTGATATTTACATTTTCCCAATTTGTTGGTAAGTAATTTGTACTAACAACGGCAGCCGGTTTAATTGACAGCAGCCAATTAAACTGGTTACCTGTGTTATAATGTCTTAACAGGAGAGACGTTATAACCTTAATTAAAGTTAACAAAATGCCTCGTATTTTCATTTGCATTTCATTTTTAATATTACATAAATAATATTATTCGGAAGATACACAGAACTGAATTTTAGTAATAAATGACAGTTTTTATACTTCAAAAGTTTCTTATATTTGAGGGTCTATAGGTATATAAGTATTTTATAAAATACAGAAAATATAACGAAGTACACTAAAGGAAAATGTTTATCCAATTTTAATATGTTTTTAGTAATATTTTCAAGTTTAATTAGTTACTCGAGGAAAACTGAACTCACCGCGAGCATGAGAAACCTCTTACTCATCAATGGAGTGTCTGTCAAAACTATGTTGTAGGAGGTAAGTCAAATGAAATACGGGTTCTTTAATATCGTATATGTCCATCTGTCTATGTATATACAATTTGTGTATGTGTGTGTGTGTGTGTGTGTGTGTGTGTGCGTGTGTATATGTGCGAGCGTGTGTATGTACATTATAATGTATGAATTTACTACAATTTCTTTGGGAGGCAATTCATACAAGGTGCAATTATGCTAATTTATGGAATTTAATTATGTAATTATCCAATTAGGTTAATTTATGTCAAATTAATTTGAATTACATAATATATTAATTAATTTTATGTGATTGACTGTGTTCATTAACGATTACCGTAATTACTGCACTGAGACTCTTAAAGTTGTATAAAAACGATATAAGAAAATTTAATACAAATAATTCAATTGACGTTAGTGTTTGTTACAAGGTAAAATGACAATAATGAACGCTTAAATACTTAGCAAATAAATACTTATTTATTTAACATTATTAAAATAAAGAAAACTTCCGATATATGGATATAAATTATGCCCTGTAAGTACATTCATAAAAGAAAAACATATATGTAAGAATGCAAATTACAATATGAATTCATTACGTCGTTCGCTGAAACACACACACACACACACACACACACACACACACACACACACACACACACACACACACACACACACACACACACATATAACACAATGAATATACATAAACATAGACAATCAATATATTAACCTTACACTAATGCGTTCATTTTGCCTCAGATGAATAGTTTTATGTTTAATATTACCATAGTAATTAATCTAAATTCTCAAAGTGTGGTTTCTTTGAAAAGAGTCAGGACAGTAGAGTTATTATAACAGTAATAACATGAAGATTTACTTGTGATAGTGGATTATCCAAAAACTCCATCGGCGAAACTCCTTTCCATTGATGATCCAATTAAGTAAAGGTTGTGTAGATTCGATGTTTGTCATCACTTAGCACTCGCGGATAAGATTCACTCGCGGTGTGTGTGTGTCCTCCGTTGGTGTCGGCCGTTAATATGAAAGTCTATAAAGTTTTGTGTTGCATGAGTGCATTCATTGTTAATGATCATGTATAGGTACCTGTCTATCGTTAAACTTCTTCGTGCGTCTATATACGTTAATGCATTGTGTTTAGTTTACATGACGTATTGTTTCATTAAAATATCGTGATTGTATCTTAGCGGTATTTATAACACTTCACACTGCGTTACCGCAGTACACTTCCGTAACTCGGTAAAATATTTACGTAAAGTTTTGTGAGTCTGTTATGAAATGAAGACTGATTAACTGATTAACTTGTGAATAATTTACTTAGTTCTTAACAAGCGGTAGCTGAGTAAAACTGAGTAACTGAAAGTTTTTAACAACTGAAGTACACTGCATGATTGAGTAACTACTAATACACTGAGACTGAGTAACTTGTGAATAATTGAAAGTACTATGTTAACTGACTAAAGTACTGCGTAACTGAGTTTTAGAAAGGCTCAGAAATATAGTAAGACTGAGCAATATATTAAGACTGATAAATATATTAAGACTGAGGCTCCGCGTGCCCTGTAAACAGTTTTTATTAAGCTTCATTTACCATAATGCAATGTCCTGGCAAATACGCCTTTGATCAATCACGATAGGTCAGATAATTCCTACCACTACGAAGAACTATGGTTCTCGACCCCTGATTCGCTGTTCTCGTTGCCCTCATGACGACAGTCCTCTCCACTTGCGTCCTGGGAAGATGATAGACTCTGGTTGGTTATCGGACATCCCCTCAAGTACACGACGAAAGGGCTCCGTACCATTTCTTAGAATGTAGAGCAATCCCGCGCCTGTCCATCAAGCTTTTGTTCAAGTATGCTCCGAAGGTCTGCTGTTATTCTCATGCGAACAATACGTAGCATTTCGTTATTGTTTGACTTCCCACGACCCTTTTTTGTCAATTAGCAGCTCCTTGCGTGTCGTCATCCCCAAGATGCCACTCCGGTCTCCCGTCATAAATACTAGTTGTCATCCTTACGATGTTTTCATGCTGTGCACACTTCCTGGCTGCATTCACTCGGTGTACACTGCTTTGTCTTCATACGGGGTAAGACTCTCCTAAACCCGTTGTGTGAGTATCCTTTTCTTATTGCTGGCACGCTCCAAATTAACCTTACAGCGTGTGTTCGCTACAATTTCTCCGTATCTGTGCCACCGTACTGTGTCCTTTGTTTAGTTTGTTGTGGTGCTGTAAATCTTGAGTTGGACCGAGTCTGTCACAGTCGAACCTACTTTCTATTGTAGTGTTGTGTCAGGCATTTTCCCATTGTTTCCTAGCAAGCGTCCAGTTGACATGTTGTTAAGTTGTCCCTTTATGTATTACTTCTGGCTTGGGTTGGGTGACTCGACTTGTGTAACGCACTTCTCGATCAAAATTTATAAAATTAAAAATTTTGGTCATTACAACATTAAAAATAATGTACGGTATTTTAAGGTGTACTAAAATTCTGTTGAAACACAGATTTAGACTTAAGAAATGTCAACAAATGTAAGAGACTGGTGCAAATGATTTCTAGAATTTGAGAAAGGTCACGTTCAATTGGACAGAGATTTTTGAAAAACTATAATTTCCCCCCCAAAATCAATATGCAGCCATATTGATTTCCTGCTAAACGCAAATAACGGTAAACGAAGATTCTGCCTCTCAAATGGGTGCTGTTGATAACGGCAATCAAATATAAAAGTAAAAATTTATTAATTTTCCTTAGTACTCTTTCAGGGTCACGTGGAGCTTCGATGAAAAACATTCAGCGCACAACATAATTAATACTCTGAAAGAAAATATTTTGTGATCTTTTTCAGGTTCGCAGTAAAATGTTAATTGTAAATTTATTTCGTTTTTTATTATCTATTATTGTGTATATTTTGATATATCATGAGAAAAATATTAAACAATCTTATGTTTCAGTAGGTTTCTAATATTTCACTATACATTACTGACATTTCATTATAAACCACACAGCTTATCTCAACATAGCGACATAGTACAAGTTTAGGCGTTAGCCAATTGTATCGTACAAGGATGTGATACGCTTAGGCGTCAATTCGAAGAGACTTAACTAATAATTATTTATGTAGAAATTCTTTTTATCGTGCGATTCTCAGTGATCGAGTGAATCAACGCAAAATATATGATTGATGGAAGGAAAAGCGTTATTTTTAAAAGATACTATCTCGGTCAATTCTAAACAAAATTGAAAGTAATTAATCTAAAAAGGGAACCACGTCAACTTTAAATTTATATTCGTGAAAACGTTTGTGAAAATAAATTTTTATGAAGATAGTTTGAAAAGACAGTTCTTTTTTTATCCCTTTACAAACTAATTTGAGTCAAGAATTTATTCTGAACTTCTGCTAGTGTTAATGTATGTTATTTTTAATGTATATAAGCAATAAAAGCTTATATTTTCCGAATTAGCTTTAAAAATGGCTAATTCACTTGGGCTATTAAAAATGTTTTAAGTTTGCTTAAGTAGTGAATTTTCCCTAAATCTTTAAATTTTTTTGTGGGAAAGCTTTTCTGCAAAATATTTTTTGTGAAAAAGGTGTTTATATATTTTACGGTAATAATTAACATTAATTTACTAACAAAGAAATAATACACTACTTTTAAATCAATCTTGGTTACAAGGCGGTGATTGCGGATACAAGTGTAAGCAGGTGTCGCAAATTATCGTTAGGCCTTGTAATGGTAATCTGGTGTTACGAGAGAGAACGTATTCGGAATTTTGTTTAAATGAAGAAATTTTACACTTTATCAAATATATATTAAATTTTATATCATATTAAGTAGGCCTGCAACACTTAGATGGAATGGAGGAAGAGTTGGTTGCAAAACGTAAACTTATGTAGAACGAAAATCAATATTGCCGTAGTGGATCTGAGGCAAGCAAGAAAGAAATTAAAGTACTGTAACACAATTTACAGTGGAACACTTTACTTGCCGAGCCTATATATGAACAAAGGATTAGTACCATATAAACAAAATCCTCCTTTGAAGGGTAAAGTCATATTATTTTTGACGACGAGAAAAGCGTGTAGCCCTTATATCACAAACGTCTTCAAGGACGGGTTTTAAGCGATTCAAGAAAAATAGTTAATAATCAGATAGGCATGGTAGCGATTCATTTTTATACCAAGATAACAGTAACCAGCTTTTCATGAAGAATTATTATTTAAATGCACTTATGGAAACAAGTTTTAGATAACGTGACGACAAATCACAGGCTAAGCCTGATGTTTGGAATAATGAAATTTGGATATCTAAAGTATGTATTATATCTTTGATAAAAACTTCAAACAACATCGATTAAACGATAATATACGTATAAAACAAATTTTAAAGAGTTTTTATTAGAACAACACTAAGAAAATGGTTTATCTATATTGCAAGTACTTAAATATTTCAGAATAGATTAAAAGGAAACCGCAAACAGGAGATCAAACAGGAATAAGTTGAATAATGAAATAAAAAAGAAAAAGAAACAGGGAAGAAGTAAATGAATTTACCGAATGTAAAGTGAAACGAAGTCGAATCGTTTAGTTAAAGACAAATAGTTTACACAGATAACTACACATACCAGTTATTTGTCATATACGAGTACTTAATCAGCGACATATGATAAACTATATTATTATTATATAGACCTATATGTATCTCTTAATACTGACAAAGATTTCTTTGGAAGTAAATATTTAATTGTTTGGCCTCACGAAAATTCTGCATCACCGGAGATTATATCTTCTTCTTCCAGAGCTTCATTCTAGTAGAGTGAATTGATCTGAATTGGTTGTATTGCTTTTTTGCTCGATTCCCAGCAATTTTTCTCTTGTTAATTTCTCCTGATGGGTATGGTTTGTACTATACACATCGTTTTCAGACACGTGAAACTTGCTACTTCTTCAAATGTATAATCCCCGAATATCTCGTCTTACACCTGATGCACTCATTTTCACATATTTAATTTTTTGTTCATTTATTTTCAGGCTTACGTGACATCCCTGACTCTCCAGCTTTTTAAAAATTTCTACAAAAGATGTCATATTCCTGGCAACAAGAACGTTACCACCTACACAGGCATGAACCTGTTAGCCTATTCGTCAGAATGGTGAAGATTTTATACATAACATACAATAGATCGATATAACATCATAACAACATAAATAATATCATAAATACGTCTACAATTATCACAGGTATATTTATCCCCTAATTTAAATGTTGTCTAAATTACACCAGAGTTCCAAACTGTGAGCATCATTTCATATTCCCATACCTGCGAGATTAATTTATGCAACCACAGCGTAAGATGTTTCCACCCAAACGTCAATAGTTCTTCTGTTGATTATGATATATATTAATAAATTACACACTTATGTTTTAATTTTAAATGTTTTGATTGTTGTAATCTTTGTGTCAGTAGTCACCTGTTTTGATGGTTATGCTGAAAACTTTTAACGTTTAGTTTTGTTTATTAGCATATAATTATTTAATATTATTTAATATTTAAATAATTAATTTTGTTTTTACTTTTTATTTGTTCTGAATTATTATTGTTTTTTATATTCATTTTGTTTCTTTTTTGTATATACCTTTTATTTATTTAATTTTATGAATTTCCGGATTTTTATGTTTATCATTTATTCAATGCATGGCTAAAGTAGTCTGTAGATGTGCGGCCATATTATTAAAAATTATTAACATAGTATGAAACAACATTAGCATATAATATTGTATTAGAGAAAGTATAGAGAACATCATTAGTACATATGTAGAGAAACAAAATATTGCGGGACATATGAACTGAACGTAAAGAGTAATGCAACGGATAAAGGTCATAACAGTTGTTAAAACACGCGCGTGCATATACAGGTGATATGGTGAAGTTGCTGCCTTACACTTAGGTGTTGGGTCACTAAAGGCTAAGGGAGAAAACCCTGATAAAGTCTCGTTCCCCCAGAGTTAGGAGGTTAAGCAGACGCATAGTAGTCTGCTCTCGAGAAACTTTAATTACTTTCAGTTCCTACCTCAGGACAAAGTATTAACAGGTATAATGCCGGACATTGCTTTATGGAAGTGAGTCATGGGTTCTTACTAACCACATATAGGCAGTAGAAATGAAAATCCTCAGACCTGTGAAGGGATGCAGAAGAGAAGACTTTATGTAAGAAACGCGGACATAAGAACATAATTGCAACTATACAGTTTGCAGGATAAAATAACGGAAAATAAAAGGAGGTGGGTGGATCGCATGAATAGAATGGACCCAGTTCAAGTCTGGCATTATATACCACCAGTCTTGGAAAGCCAAGGAAGAGATAGGTACCGTAACAGATGATTTGTGCCTAATACTTGCAGTGCAGAAGTTTATAAACTCTCTAGTAACCATTAAACTCTACATAAGTTCACAGTGATCTGCCCGTTGCAGCGTTTTTGGAGTTAATTTAGTGTTCATCAGTGATCATACATGATCTCCCGTGCTGTAGCTGCTACTAAATGCAGTGTAAACCCCAGATGTTGTGAACCATAAAAATACAAGTTTAATGATGCTCGGACGTTCCACGCCAAGCAGATGCAGCGACTTTCTGCACGCCCTGAATTGTTGCAGATAACCGTGTACACCTTACCTTGTACTTCTACTATGCAAAATTACCTTTTCTCAGCATTTCACACAGGCGCATCACAGAAAGCGAAGAAAACGTAGAAAAACTGTTCTCTTCTGTTACTGTTTTTTTTTTTTACATTCTATTGCCATGTTTAGTTTTATTCTGGCACCATTGCTCCCTTCCATTTTTCGTAATTGTGGCAGACATTTTGCCAGTAAACACGTTGGATGTCTCTTTTGTTCTTAATATTGCTCATTCTAGTATCTTACTCACCAAGATGTTGCTCTTGGTGGAAATCTTGTGTTTACAACCGTCTACATGAAGTCTATAGTGACCTCTGCATGCATGTTTTGTTCTTCCTTTATGCTACAATCGCTTCAATCTCAAGGGGGCAACCCTCCTCTTCAAGATTAATCGTCAAAAATTAATGCGGAACATTCGCAATAACCTTTATGGGATCTAAAATAATTTTCCTGTTTCTACGTGGAATCCACGCCTAATTTAACTGCGTACGCGGTAAATAAGGTAGTTTTTTTGACGTAAATAAGGTAAAATTGACGTTGTTATGTTAACATGCAAACTAAAATTACACGTGGAAATCAATACGCTTTTAAAATAATACTCGATTTTTATGTCTTCCACGTAAAAAAAAACAACTCGAAACCGGGTGGTCTTTGCCTATTACTATAAATGTCTCTCTGTTTGTGGCTGAACTTGTTTTCCACTGATACTCGGTTTTTGTGCAGATCACTGTAAAAGTAACCAACTCGAACCAGCATTGTGTTTCAATGCTGTATTGCTATAAGTAATTATGCATTTTTTCGCAACTTGGAAATAAAAATTGAAATTTTTCGCGTCCGCACCTAATTTTGGCTGTCAGCTCAGGTTGTGACAGCCGACTATTACCATCATCAATACCACGATGGAGACTCCCAATCTTGCGTGATATGTTAATAGCATTCTTGCAAATGTTTCAGCTGTATCCGAATTTTGAATTTCAGGAGACACGCAAGAAAGGTATGATTTATTTGTAAATTCTTCACAGAAAAATGAAGTTACCACAGAATATTGACAGGAGGAAAGCTCCAGGAGTAGTAGAAGTTTAATTTATGAATTTGGGTAGCGTGTTACTGTGTTTGTCTTATCAAGAGCCAACCCCACGCTGCTAAGACCAAAGGCAGCAAATACTGTACTTCTTCCTGCAATAAAGAATCCCTTCTGATTCAAATTTAGTTTTGCATCACAAAGGCTGGTCACAGCTTACTTCAGCTTTTGTAAATTTTACCTAAATATTGACAAACTGCGATAATTTTATTACACAAGTCAAGTTTCCCAAGACAAGTGATCCAACGAAAGTTGCTGACGCATTTAAAATCCAACTGGTGTTACTTTTATCCGATCGAAAGCAATAAGCATTGATGTAATACGCTGCCTTTTCCTTCTACTACTGATAAAATCCCACCGTCCTACTCTTCGCGTCTAAAGTAGAACCACTGAGCTCTGGACACATCGATGACGCGAGGAACTGTGCAACAGGTTTTGCAACTTCATTCAGCTTACCATAGTCGACAATGAATTGTAATCTATAGCTGTTCTTTGCTTCTATGAGGAAACGTTCTGACAAGCTATCCTATTACACAGCTTACACCGGTCGAAACATTTCCTCTTGCTTAGCCAACACGTTTCTTCCAGTAGACGGGTGAATTAACATAGTGTTTCCAGTGCTGATACGATGTTGGACAAAATTCTTCCCAAAATAATCTATAGCTTTCTGAGCATAATTTGGCCCCGATGTACGTTACTGTGTAAAGTGACAGCTTCATTTGACACTTTTACGTCATACTTCTGGCTGTGTTAAGGTTCCAGTAATTAATATTCCTGGTATTACAACAGTGGTATTGTAACCACAATTACAATGTCCATATCGCTGTGGCATTGGTGACCCCTCAGTTTCACCGTATTTCTTCTTTACTATCTGTAGAATGTACACTTACTGACTCTTGCTCTACGCATTTTACTGAACTACTCTTACTGAGCGCATGTTATGGTTGGTACAGCCAGCCGCTGATTTTGTTGTCTGCAACTAGAATGCATGTGTAAAAGCTAATCTACGCCTTGCCATTCGTAACCGTTTGCTGTCTGCGTATTTCCTAAAATTGTCTATACAATCTCCAATGAAAAACGTTTTTGGAAACCCCTGACGTTTCATTTTCTCTTTGCCTTCAAGATTTCTATGTTTGTCTTCTTCTCATTCCGCCATTTTTCCGTTTTTTGTACTTCGTAAGTCCAAGAGTAGATACTAATAGCACGTAAATACGCTACAATCACTACACAAAGCGTTCTTCTGGCCCTAGCTTTCCATTTTCATGCATCTCGCAAAGTTATCTCCAGTAGTGTTGTTGAACTGTGTTACGCATCGACTTAATATACCCATATGAAGATAAAGAAAAGCTGATTATTAGATTATTTATGTTTGATGTTACTACAAATACTGTTTTAAGCTACTATTTGATGTTTCTTTTTCAATAATTTAATGAAATGAGGTATTTGGTTGATTGTAATTAACGGAATTACTTAATTGTAGTTTTAATATTTAATTTTTTATTAAGAAAATTCTTTTTTTTCAAAACATCATTTTTTATGATTATGGTTTACAGCATCGAAACACGTATAGTTTGTATTTTTATATTATCAAAAAATATATCACTACTTGCAACATTGTTAATTTATGAAACCCATTCAAGGAAAATGTGCGAATTTATTTGTATGTGATTATTTGTATAATCACATACGCGCCCCCCCCCCACACACACACATACACACACAAACACCACACACACACCAGCATTACTGTACAGGCCTACTGTATACTATAAAATGTCTACTAATTGAGTACTGCTACCGATAAAATTTTGAGGCGTCCCATTACTGTTTCTGAAATCTAGTAATACGTGTGAAAGTGTGTACAAACAGTTGGTTCAGCGCTCCAAAAAACAAATAAATGTTTTTTTTTTATAAATATTACTAACATTTTTGAATTAATAATATTAATTTACTTCAACATGTCATAAAAAACAAAAACACGTTTCGGTTTTATATGTATATTTCCTCATCTATAAATAATTCTGTCATTAGACGAGACAAATTTAGAAATTTGTCTGGAATAATAAAGTAACAATTATTATCACTATTGCAATAGGCCTAGAATTACACCGCCATTAAAACTGTTTCTGAACGTTGGGAACTTGGAATGCGTTTCTTTTCTTAACTGGAGAAAAAGTACCTGCTTTGTTATCGAGATACTTTATAACATAAATAAAAAACCCTTTATCATTGTTTTTGCATATATTATGAAATTTATTGTTGGTATGTAGCAGTACTGGATATAATTCATCGAAGGTAGTAGTGAATACAATTTTACAATTTTGCTTGACTGTAAAGACAATGATGTCTGTGACATATGATGTATATGAGATATACTATCTCATATGCTATATTAGATATGCAGTTGAAACAGTCGTATTTTGATGTGCTGTGTAACGTTTCCATACAGCTGTAATCTTCTACTTTGCACTGCACAATTGAAACATTATAAGTGACATTTCGTATATGCTTAAAACATTTGTCGAACGCTTAACGAATACAAAGAATTTAAGTACATTTATTGAAAAAGTTGAATTCAAAACGTTATATGGTTAATGTCTGTAACGTTATTGAGTTTCTGGCTCAGTGTTTGGTGAATAGGAACATAATAAATGGAAAGCAAACACATCCGGGTCGGGTAAACAGTCTGCACATAATACCAAATGGTAATAAGTTACTTTTTAGTGCTTACAAGCTATGACACAAAATTATCGATTACAGTATTTAGTATTTTACGTGATGCAGAAGTTGCTTTCACCATAATTAAAATCTCCTACAGTCACTTTTGGTCAATATGCCACGACTTTCATTAAAATTGCAGAAAATATTTCGTAATAACTTGACCGCTAAAACAATATTTTCCATACACGACGCGAGCGTCACTACCAGTGTCACCTACATGTGTAGATTGCTACTTTTCTCGCGCGATAAAATAAAAATTTTAATGTTCTCAAAATAAAGTAATCTGAATACGTTGTAAACATATGTATAGTCCAGTGCATTTATTGAAAGAAGAGGTCAAACTTCGGAACACCGTCTTCTTATCTCTTGAGATCCGAATAAAACCTTTTGAGTTACTTTTAAAAAGTGTCCATGTCACTTTGAAAAAGGGCCTTTCTTAATAATATTTTTGAAAAATTTCATAATTAGAGAAATTTGAGTCCAAAAATTTTGAAAACATTCCTACAAAATGTTTTTACTTCCACGTTACGTAAGGAAATGGAAGTATGGTGATCGCGAAAAAAATCGTGTTCGAGATAAGGCCTGATTCTGATTGTACTACCCTCAAAACATGAAAAAAGTCATTTCCGAAATATGTGTGTGTGTGTGTGTGTGTGTGTGTGTGTGTGTGTGTGCGCGCGCGCGCGGAATGTTTTCTATGGTAAACGATAACTGGCGCAAATTCAAACAGAATTAAATAACGTTTTGCATTTGTGCTCGAGTTATAGATAGCCTATTGATTTGGTGAAGATCGGTTAAGGGGGAGGAGTAGTTTACCTGCAACATTTTATGTTTTAACAAGAGTAAAGTACTTCATTTTGATAAATAAACTATCCTGAAAAGAATGTCATAATAATTCACTGTAGAAATTTAAATGAAATATTTATAAATGAAAAGGGTAATTTAAGGGAGAGGGGGTAATTTTTTGAAAATTATCTTTTGAAGTCGAATAAACTACTTCATTTTGAAAGATAAGATACCTTAGTAATTACATATAATGACACCATTACTCAATAAAAGTGTAAATATCAAAAATGGGGTTGTTCGGAGGAGGGGTAGTTTATCTGCATTGTTTTGTGTTTTAACAAGTGTAATGTACTTAATTTTGATAAATAAGTACCCCGAAAATAAAGTCATATTAATCCACTATAAAATGGTAAATGAGATATCTATAAATGGAGAGCGTAGTTGAAGGGGGAGGGATGATTTTTTGAAAATGACTTTGCTGATATCAAGTAAAGTAGGAGTATTTAATTTTGAAGGATAAGATACCTTGATAGTTACATATGATAAAACTATTACTCTATGAAAGTGTAAATAGCATTAATGGTGGTGACCGGTTGAGGAGGAGGTATGATTAATTAAAAATCATAATTAAAAATAAGTAATCTGCGTACTTCAGTTTCTTTATAAGAATAAAGTACCTAATTTTTATAGATAAAGTGACTCGAAAATAACATTATATTAAACGACTACCCCATAATAACAAAAATATCTATAAATAGTGAAAATACTTTGAGGGTGGGGGATATTTTTTTAGAAATTTTCGAACCGAATTCAAGTAAATTATTTTAAATATAAATCTTAGAACGTGGAAGTCATGTAATATAAATCTTAGAATGTGGAAGTCATATTTGTGAAATTGTAGGAGAAAAATACAAATTCAAGGTACAGCCGCTATACCGCATAATAAAGCCTACTTACTTTTTTTACCATTGGTTATAATTGAAATACACGTAATTTTCTGAGGTTACAGAACTGAAATCGGATTAAAAATGTACATGACACATCTAATATTATTGACACGACTACAAATATAAATTTATCCATTTTTGAAAAAACGTGTTTAAAAATGATATATTATATTTGATATTATATATAAGTTTTCGAGGTCGCTGAATACAAAAAATTATGTAGGCTGCAAAATACATACTGGCTGTAAATAAAATACATACTGGAAGCGGAATTAATTCTTGTATTACTATATGTTTCATAAATCAGGTGTCTTTAAATTTTAGTTTTAAGAAAACTTTTTAAACAAGCAGTTTTTTATAATATAAAAACAAACCAGTTTATTCTCTCTAGTGGTGACATGTACAAAAACTGCGGTTCAATCAGAAAATATCTGAATGTTATAAGAAAAAAAATACGTCTACTTAAATTGCTTTAAAATACAATGTTCATCAATATACGTATTTTTTCGTATGCGCTATTATAAGTGAATACTTAATATAATTACGAAATAATACCAATTCTGGAAACGTGTAATCTGTAGTGTGGTATTTTAATAACCACATAACACAATTATTAAACTTGTAAAAGCTCTTCATTAACCTTGTCGCTATCATTTTTACATTTGCTAGTTAACAACTGAAAACTGCAGGGAGTCGGACTAAGATAAAATGTAGGCAAAATATTACCAATTAAATTGGGCTAAATCAAGAAAATAATAATTACAAGAGAAAATCTAAAGACCGGAAAGTCTGAGGGAGGGAATCGGCATTTCAAACTATATGTTATGTTTCTGAAAATTCGATTTAAATTTAACTTACTCAGAGATCGTTTTTCTACACAAGTCCACCAAGAGTATAAGATTTTTACATTTTTTTGTTTACTGTTGTTCATGGTATTTTCCAGATTTTGACACATCATGCGTACTCATGAATACTGCAAACATATTCATGTTTCAAACTTAAAGTACTGTAAAACGATTCAAATTAAGACAATTGAATTTCCGAGACTTCATTTTAAAAAGCAAACATTAATAAAATTTTAGTTTATGGTATCGTATTTGTTTAAATAAATTGTATACCCAGTTTTAAAAAGCGTAGTTTAGTAATCTTTAATCGAAATAAATTTTACATACAAAAAAATTGTACCACATAATTTGACTACTAAAAACCTATAAAAAGTGATGTTACATTGTACACGACTGCAACAATAAAAATACCAAACATTTAGAGTATATTTAGAGACAGATCAAACAGAGAAACACTTAAAGTGTTATCACATTTGTCAAAAGTTCTGACAAGTATAATTGACACAGTTTTCTTTTGGCAAATACATAAGAAAAATTAAAAGTTTACCTTAGTGAACAGCAATTCGTCTTTAGAAGAGCTGCTGAACAATTCCAAAACAAGTTTGGAACATAACGATCTCAAAAAGTAATTAGAGCAGAATACAAACATACATTTTCACTTCTGTGAAATGATATTACTGAATTGGCGAGGGACGACATTCACTGAGTACTTACCGATAGACGTGTCATAAGCGTGGAGGTATTCTGAAGTCATAAACTGAGAAATCAAGGAAGACTTTCCGACTCCAGCCGAGCCAAGCATGACGACGCGATACGGTGCTGAAATGCCGGGACAGCTGGCGCACGACGATTCTCTAGAGGAAGCTAGTGAAGTGGTTGCAGACGTTCTAGCGGATCCGGGATAAGAACCGCCGCCACCGGCCATAGGTCCACCCGTCACCAAATGCTCTGTACTGTAACACAATTTTACGTTTAGTTAAGGGTTTTAAAATAAAATTGATAGTTTACTGTATATGTATTTCACACACACACACACGCGCGCGCGCGCGCGCACACACACACATTGGTTTTAGAAAATTATTTCCAACAAGTTTGTAAATTGGTTTGTGTATACTATTTAAGTATTATAGAGTATCAAAATTAAATTGTTTTGATTTGATACGATATTAATTAGATACTTTGTAGACTGAATAAATATATATTTATTAATTGGAAACTGTTAATAGCGAGACTGTTAGACAGAATAAATGCAAAAGACGCTAATGGTGACTTATACAAGCTTCCCTTTATGTCACATAAACTGCAGATACATAGAAGTTATGTTACGTTCTTAAAAATGTATTGTCTATGTTTTCTGTGAAGCTTTAGCTGAATTTGGTTCCTGCCAAATAATTAAAACACATTATATGTTATAAGAAGAACATTTAGAAATACTGATATTTAAGATTACATCTGAGAGTGAAGAAAATGAAAACACATTAAATATTTGTGTGAAAAGGGCATTTATTACAAGACGGTTTAGATTCAGTTACATGTGGGAGCGAAATTATACATCTGCATATTTTTTATAATAAAACTAGCGTTAGCAAACTGTTTTGTAATTAAGTGTTTCCGATGAGACACGCAACTTAACCAAGGAAAAATATTGTCAAGATGCCAACAGGTAAAAACATTATAACAGCATAACTGAAAAGACAAAGGGAAGAATACTTACTGTGTAAAGAAAATTCAGTAATTTTATTGCTTGTAATTTTTTAAACTTAAACAGCCTTGTCTAGAATGTCGATAACGGAAGTTTTCGACTCTGACAATTTTATATCAAAAACAATAAATTTATCATTCTCACTACTTTATTTTCAGAAGAACTAACAGTACTAATTATTTCAGCTTAAAAACAAAAATGTTCTGAATAAGTTCAGAACAAGTGTCTTTTTACTGAATTAGTTCAAAATAATTAGCTTCACTTTACAAGTTATGTGTTACAATTAAATTGTAAATTTATTTTGAGCGGACAATCTGATCGCGGGCCGGTAAACAAAAGGAACAATATATAACAAAATGTATGCTATTGGAAATTTAAATATAGTTTGGAATATACAAAATGTACGTCAGTTTCCAAAATTACTTTTGTAATGTAAAATCGATTTCGCTAACATATGACTTACCGTTCAGTGCAGGTTTGAAACGTCATCTGCCTTTGATTCATTATTTAAGTATTTTAAACGTTTAACAAAATCTAGATAGGAGAGGTGGAGGTGGTGAATCCACGAGTAAGGCGTGGAGCAGAATCGACCCGTAAACTGGAACGGAGTGTTGAAAATACCAGGTAGAAAGCGCCCACTGATTTGCATAGAACAACAAAGTAACATGCAACTGTCTGTTTACTTAATTTGACCGTATTTTTAAGTCACTTCTCTCGAATGGCGGAACCGAGGTGAAACTTTTGACCACTATTTATACGGACAGAATTTAGGATCGTTTTAGAAATAATAACCGTGAAATTTTCTTTTCAGTCAACAATGTGATTATATTAAAATGAATGTTTAAAATATTGACGTATTTAAATTTTCTTGCTTAGTTATAGGACTTATTACACGTTTTTTGAAGAATGTAATAAAATATTATTCAGCCCGATACTACCAATAAATTATTCATAATTAATTTGTGATGCGTTTGTAATAAGTGTATATGACGGGCAGGGCAGGTGACGTGTGCGAACGGCCTGTAATTACATTAGCTCTGTAAACTTTTGCTATTTACATAATGTGGACATTCGGACGGTTATATTCAAATTTTATCTGTCACTAGCATATTTGATCTGCCTAAACAAACAACGAATATTGGTATTTATAAGAGACGTATTCGCTGTTACAGGGACAAAGTATTACATTTCTTTTTCATTTTTGAATGCAAACACAAAAACGTACTACTGATGGAGCACCATACACACACAACCTCTAGTGAAGTGGCACAAATTATTTATGGAAATAATTTTAGAAACAGTGTCATGAAACAGTGCAAAACTTGGATTTATTTCTGAGCCTGAAGTTCAACTATCAATATCATTGACACCGTGAAATAACGTTAAGGACAATTAAAATTGGTTACTTTTAAAACTTGAAATACTTTTCTGGCGATGTATTACATGTTAAAGGTTATATTGAAGTAAGTGTAATTATGGTGCAAACTATAGGATAATGGAAGTTCGTGTTTGTAAATTAATGGATAAAATTACAAAAAAAAGATTGGCTATGTACAGTTTGCACATTGGGTTTTAGGATATTTTATTAGTTTATTGAACAACGGAAGCGAGATTTGAGTTAGATAGACCGTTTGATATTTGTCTGTCTCACGACTTTTGTCGACCGATCGTCGTAAAACTTGGCATACATATTCACACTTTACTCCACTGGCACCTTACTGATACCCCGTTGCTTTTGAGATTAATCCTCCCCAAAAAAAGAAGCAAAAATGTGAAGGTACAAATTTTGAAAAAATTGCAAAAAACCGTATGGGGTGTCAAAGAGAATTTTAAACAAGATCTGAATATAAAGTTCAGGTTTTGAAATTTCAAAATTTTAGGACACCGAGGCCCAAATATGGATAAAAAATTTGAGAAAAGCTGTAAAACTCTAAACCGGGTATCAGACTAATGGAATTTTAATCTCAATCCAAAAGTACTGTTTACTCTGAAAATGTATTAACTTTAAGAGCCCAAAAATGGAAGTCATAATTTTAAGAACATTGTACACGTTTATGCGAGATATCAAGTTATGAAGAATTTTATTCAAATACAATCTCGTTATCTTTAATAATATGACAAAATGAATATCCCTCGATACCTCCCTACAAATTTTGGACCGTCTTCAAAACGGTTGTAAGCTACGTTTGCAAAAAATGTTTACTTACTGTTATCACTTATGTATATATATATATATATATATATATATATATTAGATGTAGGCCTACATATCTACGTAAAAATACATCCATTTAAAAGCTAGGACTAAATTATTTGTCTTTTGGTCACTGTCGTTATAAATTTAACTTAAAAATCGATGAAGTAGTTAAGAAATTTTAGCGTTTACTGTATTTATAGTACTAAAAAGTAATAATTATTGCTCGCTTTACAATTTTTATTTTATTAAAATGTTTGCAGTGCAACGGAGGATTCGTAACGAAGCTTACTAGCTAATGCAATAATGGAATATATGCTAATGCATCATCATCATGATCACGATCACGTTAGATTCTCGGCGAGTCACTGTACGTTAATACTGAATGAAGAATTGAGAGTGATAATTTTACGCCCTTTCAGCTTCGTGTCTTCTTGCCACACGTCCGCCATTTGGATTTTCATTTTCTTAATTCTGTAAGTGATTACAGGTGGTAACAATAGGCCTATACTGTATTCTAATTTGGTTACAAATCCAGTCGTTTTCCTTTCTCTCTGTTTCTAGGCTGCAGTTTACAATTATTTCCGTCTTCACCAACTATGTATGTCATGTGAAAATCATTGCCGAGACCATTAAATTGAAAATCTAATTTTCAAAAGTAAGGAAGAATGCTTCTTCATAAGACTTTGTCTTTCTGACGGCTGTGACTTTATGTAACCCTGAACTTATATAAATATAGTTCTAAATTTATATTATAATATTGTATATCAATCACTTATTACACAAAACTTTATCAAACGCTCTCTCTCTCTTTCTCTCCCCCCACACATACACACAACATTGCGTAAAGTAACACAATGACTCATTAAATAACGATGCTTAACGAGCTGTTAATGGCACGTTTAATAACACCATCGAAGCTCCTTATGAATGAAGTGAGCTGACATTATTTCAGGCCTATGACTTATTAATATAAACAAAACGTTCTTGTTGCTGAATGCTTTATGGCAGTTATTTTTACGTTATATTAGTGCGAAGTCATATGTTGTGTTTACTCGCGATTTAGTAGCGCTAATGACTGTAAAGTGTTTATTGCGTGCAATGAGTGGCGCGTATACAGACTAGTCATCGCTATACAAACTGATAAAATATACTGTATTTATTTGGCAGCTATAGTCATTTTTACAAAAAGGTTGATTTCACTTACTTTTATTGGTGACACAAGTTCATCAAACCTGGAGATTCCTCTTCTCCAGAATATAAAGTTGACTTACTGGTTCACTTGATTAGCTTGTAGTGTATATTTTACCTATTCAAGTTTAACATACATTTTTACCGCTTATAACAACCCGTGTAATCAGGTTTATAAGAGTCAGCGATGAATATTAAAATACCGTACAGCTGAGGCAGCACTGAAGATCGTAAGGAAAACTAATACTGAACGGTTTAGCTTCATATATTAGGTTTAGCTTCATAACTGGTCACATGTAAATGCCGATAAAACTATAGTTTGATAAAAAAACGGCAATTGTTTTACATGAAACCGATACAAGCGACATGAAAAACAAATCCTATAGAAAAACTATATAGTCAACAGCCCAGGAAATGTATACCATGCACGGAATATACCATACCATTTACGGTCTCGATCAGTTGCGACGAAACGACGTTTTTACCCGCACTTTCACTTGATCACAACTGACCGAATCTGTGCACTAGTAGGAACGTTCTGTTCTTCTTCTACTGGCGTTACTACCCAGTATAGGTTTTAGCCTCTTCGACGATTTTTCTCCATTCAGCTCTCTCATTTCATAGTCTTATCCATCTTCTTTTACCCATATTCCTATGATCCTCCTCAACATTCTCGATCCATCTCTTCCTTGGCCTTCCTCTTGTTCTCCTACCTACCGGACTCCATTCTAGAATTTTATGAGAATTCTCATTGTGTTCCATCCTCATTGTGTGTCCCAGCTAGGCTATATTTCTACTTTTTAAACATTACTATATCAGTTTCGTGTACTATATATTAGATATTTCATGATTCCTTCGTATTCTCTATGTGCTATTGTTATTTTGCACTGATCCAAAACTTTTTCTCAGTATTTTCGTTCGAATATTCTTAGATACTGTTCGTTTTTTTGTGTTTGTACCCAGGTTTCACATACATATGTTACGACTGGTCTAATTATGCTTCTGTATATTTTTAATTTTAATATTTGTTCAGTGCTTTCAACTTCATTAATTTTGAGTAGGCGTAGAACATTGGTTACCACTAACGATTCTCGCCTGGATATCATTATCGCTTGTTGTATTAGTGTAGTTTATTTCTGAGCCTAGGTTGGAAAATTCACATGTGTGTTCACAATTATGATTTTCTCATTGTCTATTGGACGATGTTCTTGTTGTTTTCATGTATTTGGTTTATTATCATTTATCTTTAGTCCTCTCTCCATTACCTCGCTACCGATACTAATTATAGCTTTTTTCAAGGAATTTTTGTCTATACTTATAATTGCTACATCATCAGAATAAGCATGAATTGTGGTTCTTGTGGTGGGTGATTTTAATTCGTGTATGTCCCCTAATTTCCATCTTGTTGATTATCTATGTCAAAGAGAAAGAAGGACAGCGCATTTCCTTGTCTAACGCCTGTGGTAATGGGAAATGTTGATGTGAACTGATTGCCAACTCCAATCGTTGCTCTGGAACCAGCCGTAGTCACTTCCACGAGTTGTGCCAGTTTCCTTGTCTAACGCCTGTGGTAATGGGAAATGTGGATGTGAACTGATTGCCAACTCCAATCGTTGCTCTGGAACCAGCCGTAGTCACTTCCACGAGTTGTACCAGTTTCCTTGTCTAACGCCTGTGGTAATGGGAAATGTTGATGTGAACTGATTGCCAACTCCAATCGTTGCTCTGGAACCAGCCGTAGTCACTTCCACGAGTTGTACCAGTTTCCTTGTCTAACGCCTGTGGTAATGGGAAATGTGGATGTGAACTAATTGCCAACTCCAATCGTTGCTCTGGAACCAGCCGTAGTCACTTCCACGAGTTGTACCAGTTTCCCTGTCTAACGCCTGTGGTAATGGGAAATGTGGATGTGAACTGATTGCCAACTCCAATCCTTACTCTGGAACCAGCCGTAGTCACTTCCACGAGTTGTACCAGTTTCTTCGAGATAACAAGTGATAATAGAACTTCCAATATCTTTCCTCTGTTAATACTGTCAAAGGCTTGTCCGAAGTCTATGTATAGCATGTAATTATTGTATACCTAGACTTATATACCTAGATTGTGTAGATGTAGACGCCTTTTTCTGTATCTGTCTGATGGTGAATGTTTGATCAGTTGTGGAGCGGCTCAGTAGGATGTGTTGTATTGCCTGATAATGCGCCTTCAGAGTATTCCTTTCATCTGATCAGAACCTTTTCATCCTGCATCCTTTATCTTTACATGCACATAATCTTGTCCTGAATTCTTATGTTCTGTTCTGGATCTTTATGTAGACATTTTTACATTCATTTTTGTTGTGGTGATCTACTACTTCTTCTATCTCTCTTTTCTTTCTACGGCACATCTTAGAGCTTCAATTGTAATTCTACTATTCTTTATTGGATTTTTTTTTAATGTATTTTAGACTAGTTTTTCTTCTTGCTTCTATTGCGTCTTGGGATTCTTCATTGTACCACTCCTCATTTCTTTTATTCCTCTTTTCTCTTAATATATTTTCAGAAGTTTTGAATATAGTTCCTTTTGTGCGTGTCCATTCTTCTTCTACATCATTTAGCGGTAGATGTATTCTTTAATTTAATTTTAATTTCCTCTTGGTAGTTACTTTTTACATGTAGGCTACATCTTTTAGCTTTTCCATGCCCCATCTTTTACATAGAGGAATTTTATTTATTTTTTTTTTACAAATGCTATTTTTGCTTAGCTTTAACTAAAAAGTGGTCAGCGTCAGACTTGGCTCCTCGGGAAGTTCTAAATTTTCGATGTCTGACGCACACGTCTTAGAAATTAATATGTGATCTATCTGAGTAGTATCATCAGTGTTCCTTCAGATGTTCTTTCCCGCACTTTCACTTGGTCGCAACTAACCGAAACCGTGGTAACTAGTAGAAATGTTCCTGTTCCAAATTTCAAATTTCGATTCCAGGTTTCAATATTGTAACATTTTCATTTGTGCGACTATCCTCTTTCTCCCAATATATTTGTTAGATTAGGTTAGGCTGCTGTCCTCCGCCTAGTTTTGTTCCCCTGCCTACAATTAACACGGCTGTTTGTGGAGTAGGTTCACATTGGGAAAGTAGTTGTAATATAGATGTTACAATGAGCGGTAGAGGTGTTGTGAGTTAGATATCCTAGCGGTGGACCCAACCTCTTAGCTGCGAGCAGAGCTAGCAGAAACAGCTCGTTGAAGATGCAGTCTAATGCTTCGATGTCTGTGACACATGTTTGATGTTTTCAGTAACCCTTAAACCGATAATGGCCTACGTAGGGTGAGCGAAGCGAACGCAGGGGTCTGTTCCATTCCATTGGAATGTAGAGTTCTGTTCCATAAAGCGAATGCATTACTATTCCAGCCTTCATCTCCTCACACGCCTTTGATAGACACAATCTGTGTTTGTAGCTGGTAGGACGATGTTTTCGATCGCAATTGCCCGGATTCAAATTTTCACCTCGATCTCAACTGACCACAGTCCGATATTTAACACGTTGAGAAGACACTGTGATATTAGAACTATGTGAATAACACAGCTTTACAGTCTAGGTGTTTAGATTGAAATGCTAAGCCAGATAATTGAAGTAACATTTAGTATTAGTTTTGACCTGTTCCGGTCATAGTTCCGTCTTTTTAATGAACGATTGAAGTTTCTCTTGCCTTTAAATTTACATTCTAGAGTGTGAGATAATAGTTTAAAAAAGATGGAAAGTAAGACGGCTTTCTTACATGATAATTTAATAGCCTCTGGTGAGCTCGAAAGCAGCAGCATGCAGAATTGCTAATCAGACATAAATAATATAAAAATGACTTACCGTATCTCACGACTGGGTGATCCTGACACTCAAGGCAGGATAGACTGGTTGGGAAAAGGATGGGTGAAATGCATGGATTTCTACCTGCCGAGAAGGGCCCGACTCGTGGACGTTGACACTGAGATGGCTGGCGTACGACAGAGCTAAAAGTTCACGTGCATGTACGAGCTCTACAAAAGCCATAGTGCCAACCTCGGAAAATGAAAAGAATGACCGGTTCGATCCGAAATATCGAACACCGGCCCCCGTTGACCGCAATGGGTCAACCACCAACTACACCAAAAGACATGGCCAAAAATGCAGTACAAAAATTTGGCTTTGGGTGAACAGGAACATTCTCTGAAAATTACCCTCCAACATAGGAGGGGGTCACACGCAAACACAAGAAAATACAAACATACAGAAAACAGGCAAAACATGCAATGAATCAGAAAACCATGCCGAATAACTCCGCCGCGGGCGTATCGACCAGGCGAGCAATCTGAAAGGTTCGGGTAGAGCAGACAAAACCCAATAACATACAATAAACAATGGCCCAGCCAAACACAATGTAAAACTCAGCAAATCAACTTAGTTAGTTCCCTAGTTTTTACATTTTTTTCCTTTTTATTTTAATTTTTTTGTTGTTGTTCCCTTTATTCCCCCCTTTTTTTTCCTTTTGTTTTTTTACTTATTTTTGTTGTTGTTGATTTGTTGAGCATCCATAACTCCCAATGAACTGGCACAACGCCATGCCAGAAACATTCCACAATGTAAAATTCACTGCGGACAACAGCTGGAAGGAATCACCTGGGAAATCCCAGCAAAGTGTCCAGTAAGTCCACAACAATCATTGAAATTAATTCTGCTCACCCGAAAAAACAAGATAAACCCAATCAAGAAGACATGGGCAACCGGTATAATTTAATAGCCGGTCGTTCAAAAGAACCTGTGGAGGTTTTAACTGAAGCGCGACGAACAACCCCGTCGCTCCCCGGAAACACAGCTGAAACTCGGCCAAGAGGCCACATCAGGGGGGAGAATTCTGTTCCTCCATAACCACCAGGTCCCCAACCATTAAATTTCTTGACTTAGACGACCACTCCGATCGGGCATGAAGTGCCGTCAAGTATTCCAAACGCCACCTTTTCCAAAAGGCTTGGAGCAAAGCGGCAATTTGTTTGTAATGACGGACGGTCCCTTCATTTAATGAGACTTCAGCTTCCGGGGGCGCGGTAATGGGGCGGCCAACCAAAAAATGACCAGGCGTTAGAGCCTGGTAATCACTAGGATCTGAGGATAGGGCAGTCAAAGGACGGGAATTTAAGATTCCCTCAATGCGAATGCATAACGACGAAAATTCTGCTATGGTCAGCGACCTGGTCCCAATCATACGTTTCATGTGAAACTTGGCCGACTGGACAGCCCGTTCCCACAAGCCACCCTGATGAGGGGCAGACGGAGGGATAAATTTAAATTCAATGTTATTGTCAACAGCAAAAGCTGTTATCTGAGCTGACTGGTCAGGATTGGAAAGAACATTTTTGAGCTCCCGTTTCAGTTCGGAGCGCGACCCCACAAAATTCCTACCACAATCCGAATACAGTGTTTTCGGAGCCCCACGGCGACTAACAAACCGCCTCAACACATCAATAAACTGGGGCGTTGAAAGATCCATAGCCACTTCCAAGTGAACTGCTTTAGTTGCTAAGCAGATGAAAATGCAGAGATACGCTTTGACTATAGGTGCCTTCCGAACAGCGTAGGCCCGTACCAAAAAGGGGCCAGCATAATCCATGCCGGAAGAATAAAATGGAGGTGCCGGATTAACCCTAGGAACTGGCAGATCCCCCATTAACGGGTTGGTGGGGCGAGGACGCGCCCTGAAACAAGGAAGACATTTCCAAATTATAGTTCTTATTGCCTGACGTGCGGACAAAATCCAATAATTTTGGGCAAGCTGAAATTGAACTTGCAAGGGCCCAGCATGACCTAACCACACATGAGTGTGATGAATTAACAACCCTACTAGGTGGTGATGCTTGGGCAGTAAAATCGGAAAACGATTTCTAGTAACCGCAGAGTTGGACAAGCGACCGCGTACTCGAATGAGGCCAAAATCATCTATAAATGGGACCAGGCGCTGAATGCGGACCGGGAGCCGCTTACCTAAACGAAGAGCCGCGAGCTCCTGTCCAAACACGCTGCGCTGAATGTAGCGTAAAATATACTTAACAGCCAACTTCTTCCAATCCATGGCTGTGGAAGCTTCAATCCGCGAAGGGATAGCCCACCTTAAGATGACTGAGGTAACCCCCACCACTAAGGGCCACGAGGACAAGTGCTCAAACAATTCCACCCGGGGCTCCTGAGTGAGAAACGAAGAGACCTTGGTTTCCAAGGCAACATCTTGCACGTCGTGATTCGGGCGATAATTAATAGGGGGCCAGCGCAGAGCATCAAGCTTTAACCAATCTGGCCCTGACCACCACAATGTCGACGACCGGAGGCTGGAGAGTGACGTGCCTCTAGAGGCTAAATCAGCGGGGTTAGAAACACCATGAACATGACGCCAAGATTTAGTATCGGTCCACTCGGTAATGGCAGCCACCCGATTTGCACTAAATGTCTTCAATTTAAAAGTAGGCATATTCAGCCAATCCAAGACAATCGTCGAGTCCGTCCATAAGAAAACTTGACTCAATTGAATACATGATGAGAATAAACCAACATAATGACGAACAAGTTTGGCTAAAAGATAAGCTCCCAACAACTCCAAACGTGGGATTGATAAAGTTTTAAGAGGTGCCACTTTAGTTTTAGACGACACCAACGAGACCACCGGAGGACCAGAGTCAGTATAAATGGACAGATAGAGGACGGCCGCGTAACCCAACTGGGAAGCATCACAGAAACCATGCAATATTACCCTTTCAATATGCCCACCTTTAGGGAAGAATGGCCGGGAAATAGTAATTACCGGAAGATGATTCAAAGAGGACAGGAATTGACTCCAATAATCGTTTAAGTCATCACTTAGAGGAGCATCCCAGTCCAAGCCCTCAGCCCAGAGTTTTTGGAAAAAAGCCTTGGCCCTGAAAATCACTAGCGAAAGCCAACCACATGGGTCAAATAATTGTGCCATCTGAGATAACACGACACGTTTGGTAAATTGAACCTGAGCATTGCTGCAACAGGCCAAAGGAGGAAAGGAGAAGCAATCGGTAAAATGGTCCCAACTTAAACCCAGAATATCCTTATCCTTAGCAACGACGGAATCACTTGGAGCGGCTGATTCAGGTAGGCAGTCGGGTTGATTAGTGCACCATTTTTTCAAATTGAACCCTCCTGAAGACAACAACAGAATTAATTCCCGTTGTAGTTTGCAAAGCTCTGATTTTGAATCAGCGTTAGCAGCAATACCATCCACATAAATATTACGGCTAAGTACCGCCGCTCCCGCAGGAAAATTAACTGCCTCATCCTGAGCCAGCCGCTGCAAGGTTCGCAACGCCTGAAAAGGGGCGCAAGCCAGCCCGTAAGTAACGGTACGCAAAGCGAAAACCCTTAGTGGGGCGGTAACCTCCTCACGCCATAAAATACACAGGTACGCCGAGTCATCAGGATGCATAGCAATTTGGCGGTACATCTGTTCGATGTCGCACGTAAAAACATGGCTACACCGCCGAAACAAAGTCAAAACGTCGGACAGTAAGGTCTGCAACTTAGGGCCGACACATAACACATCATTTAAGGAAATCCCAGAGGACGTCTTCATACTGGCGTCAAACACCACCCTTATTTTTGAAGTATCACCTCTAACTTTAAAGATACCATGATGAGGGATGAAATATTTTGGAAAATTGGGGTCAGACACCAATGACATATGCCCCTGAGCGACATAATCCGTTATAAATTGTACATACTGGCTCTTAAACTGACTGTTCGCCGCAAATTTCCTTTCTAACGCAAAAAACCGAGACATGGCTCCCTTAAGGGAATTTCCCAAAATGTGAGAAGAGTTTTTGAAGAACGGCAAGCGCACCTGGTAACGACCCGACGGCAACCGACTTGTTGACTCCATGTAAAACCTTTCAGCAAAGTGATCCTCTTCAGATAATTGGTGGGGTACAGCTGGAGGCTCTTCGACCTCCCAAAAACGATGAACTTGCTCAATTAGGTTGGTTGTCTCCGTTGATAACGTTGTGACGGAAGGATAAAAGTGGTGGAAATGACAGTGAAGCTGATGTGCAGATACCAGATCCAAAGGAAGGCCAGTGAGACCGCTGGCACAAGTCAATGCACAATTAAGTGAAATGGGGGCTCTACCCATAATCACAAACCCAAAACGTGTCCTAACTGCAACAGGCAAACCTGCACCCAACGGAATAGTCTCTCCCTTAAGAACAGCCGCTACAATATCGGCTCCAAACAACGCATCAATTGGGGCTGCTACATCGAAGGTAGGGTCAGCTAACAAAAGATTTTTTGTAGCCTGCTTAACTTCAGGCAACACCTGGAACCTAGGTGAGTCCGACGAGATCTTAGAAAGAATTATAAAGGCATGGTTAGATGCCACAACCTCGCGTTTTAAAGTTTCCAAGGACAGATGGCACACCCTTTTTGCTTTGGTGGCAATATCACCTACCCCATTGACACTTACTGAAGCGTCAAAACAAGCACATTTTAAGCGAGATGCACATGCTTCAGTGATGAAAGAAGCATGGGACGCGCTATCCAGGATGGCCCTAACTACAATATAACCACCATTCGGAGACGACAAGACTGCTAGACAGGTGGCTAACAGAACCCCTGCAGGATGGGGCAGAGACACGGTCAGAGTAGTGCTCGACAGATCAACAAGCGATGACTCCGCTGCCTTAAGTTCAGCTGTGTCAGAAATCTCTGAACGAGACGGAGACGGACGGGCACTTTTGAAATGAAGTAAAGTGTGGTGGTACTTAGAGCACACGTTTTGCACCTATTTTTGCACCAGCCCGAATGTTTATGTTGGAGGCACGAAAGACAACATTTTTTATTTTTAAGACTCTGAAATCGAGCCCTAGGGTCCTTACTCAGCCACGCCGGACACTTGAGAAGCAAATGGGTCCGGGAATCGCAATGAAGGCAACGTGAACCAGATGCATCCCGTTGCGTAACCTCCGCAGATAACGTAGACACAGCAAGAGGAGTAGCCTTAGAAAAAGAAACCTTCTGGGTTTTCTGGTGGCTAGTGCTAGGAAGAGCAGGTAAAGCCGATTCCAAAGATGCCTGTTCTTTCTGTTCCGCCATAGCGGTTAAAAATGTCATAATTTCTGTTAGGGCAGGGAGATTCTCTTTGTCCGTAACAGACGCCTCAAAACGTTCACGCAATGATAGATCCAGCCTAGACAATACAAAAGACGCATATATTGCTTGATATATATCAGCAATGTTTAGAGCTGACAACGCTGAAAAGTTAGCATTGAAGCTGTCCACCAACTTTCTAATAGACGCAGCTGATCGCATAGAAGCGGCTGGTAACTGAAGCAGATTGGTACAATAAACCCGAGCGGCCAAACGAGGATTGTGATAACGACTTTTAAGAGTTGACAGTGCAAGTGAATAACTATCATCAACTATGGGAAGCGCGGCAACCTTCTCATAAGCCTCACCCTTAAGATGAGTCAGTAAATATAACAATTTTTGCTTCGGAGTGAGGGCAGGACTTTCGTCCACCAATGTGGTGAACTTTGACCAAAACTCGGACCAACATTTGGCCTGGCCATCAAAACAAGGTAACGAAAGCTTCGGCAACTCATGAACAAGCACACCTGGGTGCCCGCCACTTGCCGATGAAAATCGACCGGAACCAACCGGTATCTCTGGTTTTGTTAGTTTGGACGCTAAAATGCTACCCCGGACATAAATATCCTTAATTTGAGCTACCACCGCAAAAATGTGGTCCTCGTCCAATCCCTGGGGCAATGACTCGGCCGATAGGTAAGGATCGACCTTACCTAGAAGGTCCTGATATTCTTCGGACAACCTGGAGGCCAAAATACCGGCTTCATGTTGATCCACGGCTCTCAATTGCGGCAACCCTTCCAACTTATTTATCAAATGCTGCAACGCAAGTATTCCCACCGAAGTGGTCCGGTCAAAAGCTGCCAACGACAATTTAGCAGGCATATTGAATTAAAAAATATCGCGCAACCTACAACCACCCTTAATAAGAGAATTAGAAACTGAACAATAATCACGCACCGACTTAGCCTAACAGTGCTCGAGATAACTAGGCGTCTCACACAACTACTTTGCATAAACAATACCGAGCAAGATAAATACAAAAGTAAATTAGTGCACGGCAAAATACAACTTACACAATCCAACAGGCAAATAATGCCAAACACAATAAATTAAACACGCAACAAATTGATTTACACAGCGCAAAAGCACGACAACAAAAACACAAGTTACACAAGATTACAGCACATACGGTGCAAAATAATGGTACACAAAAGTGCACCCACAAACAAACATGTATAATACCAAATAGAATAAATACACACAAAACACAGCAAAGTACAATGTACAACAATTCACCAGTTACCGAACCAAACACAATAACTGGGACCCAATAAATGCCAAAATTGATGGTCAACGCGTCGTGTATGAACAGGATACCGCATATGCAAAATATAAATCGCACCTAAAGGTAATAGTCATGCCAAAAAATTAAATTAAATACAAAGGCAGGCCACTCCGAAATCCGGATAACCTAAAACCGTTCCCTTTACGCCTGACAGTCACAAACACGTAGCGCACAATTTCACGTGGGACGCAAACCGTAACAGGACGGAAACAAACTTTACCAGACTTGACCCAGTAATTAAACGACTACCCCAAAAAACAAGGTGCAAAATTTTGACACAAAATCTGCCCACCTGGCGATGCACACACGACGACACTGCTGACCACAAGCTACAGCCATAAACGCAAACTCGTAGTTCACATGCCTACGTATTATACCAACGTGCTTCCGTGCGATAGCATGCAAATGACAAACATTCATGAAATTTAAAAAATTAACCGCATGCAAAACACCCACGAGCAGGCACAAAAAACGAAACGGCACGGCACGTTGGTAATTAAAATAAAAATCACGCAGCCAAAACTGACTTACAACCCAATTACTGAAACTCAACCCACCAGCAGCATCATGCACAAAATTACGAAGCACGTGCTCCCAGTCGTGACGGCAAAATATTTAATTGAAAAGCTAGCAACCTCATGAACCCTCTGGTAGTAAATAGATGTGAGATAATAGTTTAAAAAAGATGGAAAGTAAGACGGCTTTCTTACATGATAATTTAATAGCCTCTGGTGAGCTCGAAAGCAGCAGCATGCAGAATTGCTAATCAGACATAAATAATATAAAAATGACTTACCGTATCTCACGACTGGGTGATCCTGACACTCAAGGCAGGATAGACTGGTTGGGAAAAGGATGGGTGAAATGCATGGATTTCTACCTGCCGAGAAGGGCCCGACTCGTGGACGTTGACACTGAGATGGCTGGCGTACGACAGAGCTAAAAGTTCACGTGCATGTACGAGCTCTACAAAAGCCATAGTGCCAACCTCGGAAAATGAAAAGAATGACCGGTTCGATCCGAAATATCGAACATAGAGTATTTTTATAACCCTTGTCTTTCAAGTTTCATCTCTGCTCCTCTATTGTATCGTTTGTTAATTATTTTGTATAACCACAATAATGAAGAATTTTTTCTGCGTTATTATTGTGTGTTTTGATTTTGTCTCCTTACTACACCCGTTTCGTAGGCGAAATCTGCATCATCATGGATTATCAAGTTTATAATAAACACGATTTTAAACATATATAAATATAATTAATATTTAAGCGTCTGGTGATATACATTGTGTATGTGAAATGTAAACAAGGAGAAAAATAAAAACACATTTTTAGAAGAAATTTATTATTTTTGTTGTATTTATTTCAATATAATAAATAATTATACAAGAACTTTAGCAATTATTACGAAGAAAAAACTACGTTCATTCAACATATTTTACTTAGTATTCAATTTGTTAATTACAATTTCTGTCCAACCAAGTCGTCCTTTAACTGATCTTAAGAATTTATTTAATTGCTACGAACTAGTGGAATTAGAATCTCTCTTCTTCATTACTCACGATTCCCTACTGTAATGAGATGAGACTCGTGTTTTTGTGACACTATGTATACTTTTACGTGTTACACACATTGCCTGATGCTAATAATGCTTAACGTGTTCCATTATTAAACTTGATATAAGTCAATAATCAATACACTACACTTTGTTGGAGTATAGTGTGTTGCAGTATGCTAACTATTCACGTAGGCTACAGTGTCTGATTCAGGTATAATAGAAACTGGATGTTTGCTACTAAGTGTCATAGTCTGTTAGTTCATATTTTGAAATTATATTTTTCAATTAAGTGTAAAAAGTGAACTAACATTTCTAAATTACTTTCAGAACATCAGCATCACCACTAGCCCATCATTAACGTGTTTTTAATAAGTTCAGCCATTACAGACCAAAGATAAAAATAATAAAATTTTTGAATTGTAACCACTTTGAAAGCTTTTTTTATACTGTCAGTGACACATTTGTTGGTGTATTAAATTATATTTTTTCTCGTATATCGATTAGTAAATATTGCAGCAATCTTTGTTCACTACAAAGCCACTTTGTTCTTGTAGCATTGGAATATATTTAAATCTATTAGAAGTTTTATACAGCTCGTATGGATAGGTCTGACAGGATGGATGATTTCATATGATGAATAATTATATTATTATTTTAATTAGCGGACTGTGATGATCACTGTACCGTAAAATCAGCTGCTGGTACAAAAAAATATACATGTAATACTGACAATTCTTCCCGAAACATGTGCTCACTGTGGTTACTGGTGAGATGACGAACCACCATTCTTAATCAACCCTACAGTTCGAGCGTTATTGCATTTTTTATTTTCTCAGAATGACGTCGTTACACTCACGGACTTTTATTTTTTGATTATAAGTCGAGCTTTTGTATTCACAATTAATTGATCATGGTATTGTTACGCTGATGAAGTAAATAGTACCACATGGCTGAGGGCGTACGTGACTCTGGGCACACAGCGCGATAGTCTGTTCCAGTCGTTTAGAGATTATTCTGCGCGGAAGAGTTGCGTACTTTTTGGTTTGTTCTAGACGTTCTGCTCCTTTCAGACGTTACCCGGCTACCCTACCGGCATCCAGGCTCGCTGTTTGACTACAGTCAAGGAGGCGGAAGGTATAAATCAGGATTCGAAACGGCCCAGTTCAGTTTAGACCTGGCGATATTCAAGTGCGAATCGAAGTATTATGGCGAAGTGATCATTGTGTTAATTAGTGTGGAACTGTAATAAGTTGAAATTTGTTCTTGTGTGTTGGGCAAATTTAACGTGAATTATTGTATAAGAGTGCTTTGTTGATTTATAACTGCTGTTTGTGTCATTAAAGTTTGTAATTAGCGACTCCATTGGTGTCAGTTATTCTGTTTCCACTGTAACCACGACGATCAGACGTGACCTTTGTAACAGTATTATACTTATTTAACGTAAAAGTCTTTTACGTTTTTGCCTAACTCTCAATATTTTGAGAAATTTTTTTGTCCATTTGAATCAGTTCAGCACATATACTGGTGCAGTTTTGGTAGGGTTTTCTTTATTAGAAATTTTTTGTAGCACATCCATTTTCCTTTTCTTTGAATGTTTATTGTTTTACCATTGAAATTCTAAGACTTTCTGCTTTGCTATTTGGGTTCCTTTCTTAGCACTTCCCATACGGCATTCTATAGACCCAAACGTAAATTAATGTAATTTTTGTCTCTCGAACAATTTAAACTTTTATGTATAAACATATGTGTGTGTGTGTGTGTGTGTGTGTGTGTGTGTGTGTGTGTGTGTGTGTGTGTGTGTGTGTGAGCGCTCGCGCATTGTTAACACATAACTTTTAGATTATATAGGCTACGAAATAATATTTGTATATGGTTATTTATATACTTACAAAATATGTGTATGTTTTATAAGTATGTAAAAGTTGTATATACATTTATGTGGTAAGTTGTCTGCAAACACAGACACAATCACACACAAATTTATCCTTTATCAATCTTATCTTACAATGATCTACTTTTAAATTAATGTACTCGATAATGAGAAATATAATAATTTCAAATGATCATATATTAAATTTTCTTTTTACTTCATAACTGTTCAAAACTGTGCCCCTCGGAGATCCGATTGGGGAACTGGAAGCACGGATGATTTTGCCTTGAACATAGCCATGATCATATTACTAGAGATATCTAAACGATCTTTAATGTTGTGGTTTCTCGTTGCCTTCTATATCCCAATGTCGTTGACTAGTAACTAGTTCATCCGCCTTCGGGGCCGATTTCTCAACCACAGGACAATGAGGTGCCCTACCGCTTGCCAGTGCAGCCACCCGAAGCTGTTGACTAGCAAGCGGGAGACTACTTATTACGGTAGTCACTCGGTCGCCATTTCCTCGTCAGTTAAAACAGGGTGCACCATAACAGTTCTGAACGGTGAAAGAGTAAATAACATACGTTATGCGGATGATACCGTCATATTCGCAGATAATTTAGAGGGGCTGCAACAACTAATGAATAGAGTGACAGAAAGCAGCTGTCGATATGGTCTAGACATCAAAGTTAATAAAACGAAGCTAATTATTGTGTCTAAGAACAAGTTCACAAACTGCACCCTTAATATAAATCAAAGGCAAGTTGATCGTGTAAGCCAATTTACATATCTTGGCACTATAGTCAATGAATAATGGGACCACTCTCAAGAAATAAAGAGCAGAATTGAAAAGGCAAGAGCAGTTTATTCAAAAGTCACGATTTAACAATAAACACAAAGATGAGACTTCTACGCTGCTACGTATTCTCGGTTCTCTGTATTCTACGGTGTAGGATCTTGAAATTCCAACTAAGAAATCGGAATCTTTCGAAATGTAGAATACTGAGCATTTCATGGACAGCACATATAACTAATGTTGAAGTTCTTAGAAAGATGAAGAAAGATAGGGAAGTTATTAACACAGTGAAGATAAGAAAGCTTCAGTACCTGGGACATCTCATGAGAAATGAACAGAGATTTTACTTATTGCAGTCCATACTACAGGAAAAAGTACTTGGAAAGAGAGGAGTTGGGCGACCGAGAATATCATGGTTGAGAAATGTAAGGACCTGGTTTAGCATGAATACAACTGATTTATTCCGTACACCAGTGCAGAAAGTTAAAATAGCCTGTATGATATCCAACATCCGAAACAGATAGGAACTATCAGAAGAAGAAATGATCATAGAAGCAGGGGCGTATTTACGGAGGGGGGGCGAACGGAAGCGAGCCCCCCCAAGGGATCGAAAAAGTTGATGAATTTTGTAACTTTTTAATTTTTTTTATGCTATTTTATTATTTTTCATCTGTGTAGCTAATATAGTAGTAACTTTTTAAGTATAAAAACAAGTTTATTATACAGAATTTGCAAATACGTTTGAAATATGAAATGCAGGAAAATTGATATAGTCAATAAGTATCTTGTTAACAATGTTTCAGTAACTTGTTTTTTTATTGTGTTATTACTATAATATATCAATACCAGTAAATCAGTACCATTTACTTTAATGGGATTGATTTCAGGATGTTATCATACATTTTTCAACCACTTTAAAGATAGTCTTAACATTAGTCTTAACTAAGTTGATTAGTCTTAACTTATTATTTTTGTACGAAGTCGACTCGACCAAGGCCAAATTCTAGATACGCTCCTGTATATAAGAGACTATTGCCGTCTTTTAGGCTATACCCACGGAAATAATTTGTGCAACATATGCATTTATTTTTTATGAATTTTCTATCTGTAAGTTTTTCAAGTCGTTAGGCATACACTTTGATTGGTGAAGTAATTACGTGAGCGATATGTGTAATGTCAACATATACTTGTAACTTGTGTACAATGGAGGAACAAGGCAAATCGCTATATGAATATAGGCTAGAGGGTTCCATTAACATCGGCTAAAATTTTAATTTAATAGTCTTATCTCATTAAAGTGAAGTAGTTAATTCCGTTATAATGAAGTACAGAGTTGGGCGTTTATTACTTAGTGTTACGTAATTTGTGAAAGTAAATTTAGCGAAGTTTAGAGTGATGATACAGTTCACTAACTTGTAACGTAATATCTACAGTAACTATGTGTAACAGGTTTACTTATTTACTCTGCTGTAGCATACACTTTATTTGTGTACAAGTATTATTATATTAGTAAAACAAAAGATATTAACGCTCGTGCTTGTGTTTATAAGGGTACTTGGGTGAAGATACCTTTCTCTTTTCAACATAGCGCGTGCAATTTGATATTTAATGCTAGAATGTCTGCAAAGTGATTTACTTCGATGTCCACCTTGATCCTGCCGTACCCACCCCAAGGTAGTGTTCAAACCAAAGTTCAAACAAAATGGTCATTAGTGTACCTACGCTAGTCCCGCGTGGGGATACTTTGCTCCTATGTGTAATTTGCAAACTACAACGGATACTCGACAGGAAGCTTAGGAAAACGCTGAAACACTCCATAGTCGTTGATCCAGAATCAACACCATTGGGAAGGAACTCGGTTACTCGTAATCTGGACGACATCGAGCAGAGTCTTGTACGTGAGCCGTTCTATGTACAAGCGTTAAGTGTTCCTAGCGTACGGAATCGTCGCGACACGTCCACTGTTTTTTCTGAACTAGACAAATATAGCGCATACTATCGGAGGTAGTCTACATCTGATAGAAAAAGCGATCCTTTCTTGTCTAGGACCTATACTTTTGATTCCCTTGATACTTTTATACCACTGAATGTCTCCTTTCCAGGCGAATGTTGAGATATTTCGTTTGAGAGCCCGAATTAATTTTTTCTTATTTGGGCTGTGCACCTCATGCGTACGAGAGATGGATCGCGGTTTCGAGCGCTAAAGCTCTCATACACAAGTCGCTGAACTGAACACTTCGACATCTTTGTAGAAAATTTTAAAACAAATAAGCATCTGAAACCAGGTATCTAAAACTTAAACAACTTAAAAAATTGCAATGCAATTTTTAAGAAAACGAAATATTAGTTTCTTTAGAAATTGAACTTTATAAGAAAATTTAATCATTGAAAAATTTCGATTTCGATGTTGAAATTGCGTATACCATAAATATTTGCGTGACAAATTGAATGTTTTCCTTAAATTATTCTTATTTGTTTTACTGGAGTTTATATCAAATATAAGATGGAACCATTTCTTAAAACCAATCCTTTCGATGTATTTTCTCTGCTATACAAATGTCAGCAGATCGATACAACTAAAACTTTGACACTAATGTCAGCTATTTCTTGGAAATTGTGGTAAATATGATGCCAAAGGTTTTCGTTCCGAATTTAATCTCAAAGGTATGAAATAAAAAGTGGCAGGCTGTTATTATAAGGCTCTACTTATATTTAACGCCACCTAAAGTATATTTACTGGCAACTTGTTTTCTGAGTTTTGATACAGATTGGGCATTAATTTTGTGTTAGGTTTAGAATTTCAGATCTGGGATCTGGTAATCTAAGTTCAGATCGATCATCTTTCTTTTTATTGTTATTTTTTTAATATATGAATGTAGATATTTTGAAATATTAGAAATATTGTATATTACGAATTTTATACATCACTGTCAATTTTAATATGATGGCATCACTGTTATTGATGCAATATGGTGGCTAAATTGTTTTTATAATAGAACAGGGATCTGCATGTAAGGAATCAATAAATAATTCTATTGGTTTAATAACTTGAATTCTCGGAGGCATTAGATATCTAGGGTGTCCTGAGATATTTACAAAGATACAATGTAGTGATGCTGAAACAGTCACTTTTACACGTTTTAATAGAGTCATTCAGAACTATGTCTGCCAGTCCGGATGTAGTTCTTATATGTAATTAAATAAAACAATTTCAAAGCACTCTGTAAGCTATACACAAGCGACCGTACAGGTTTCATTTATATAAAACTCGAAGTCTGAGGATTTATGGGTACTGAATACAAATCCACACCGTTACACCGATTACCACCAAATTTTGCACAGGTAACCTTTGACACAAGGCGAAAAACACTGTTTAACTTGGAATTTGATATTTTGTTCCATTCGCACGATTTAGGCCCTTTTAATTATGCCTTTTCGTTGACGCGTATAAAGATGTCAACAACACCATGGAGACCAGAATTAATTACCATAGTAACAAGTAAATAAACAAATGATATTTAACGGCATCGGAACTGTACCTTTATCCGTTCCTGAAGTTTTTAATGTTTTTAATATACGATTGTATCGATATCTTTTGTAATTTTAGATACAGTACGTCTACATATTTTGTAATTGTCTTAAACGATTATAAAATTTATGTTTATACGTATTTCTGATGATGCAATGAATAAGTAACGAAATATATTAAATACTACTACTATAGTTGTCAACAACACGATGGATACCAGAATTAATTACCATAGTAACAAGTAAATAAACAAAAGCTATTTAGCGGCATCGGAACTGTACATTTATCCAGTCCTGCAGTACATTTTCGATGTTTTATATAAAATGCGATTGTATCGATATATTACGATGCGAAAAAGAAGAAGTGTACTAATTGTAAATTGACCTATTACTTAATGGAAAGCGAAAATACGCGTTTTCATTTGTGAGGTTAGGTGACAACGGTTTTTGGTTTTTAGTTTACTGCTGAAATAAATAAAAACCATGGTTGAGGAAACATAACGTTTAATGTGTTATACAATGCTTCTAACACAGTAACACTTAAAATAAAGAATTTAGCGTTTTTGATTTAACAAATACTTTATAAATATCTCCAAAGGCTTTATAAACGGGTACTTTTAAATCTCCAAAGGCTGTTGCACCAACATAATAATTTAGTACAAGTTAAAATAGTACAAGTGTTGAAAACAGCTTTGGGGAGAATTTGACTAATTGCTGATAGAACGCCATATAGACATAGACAATAAAAATTATATTAAAATACTTATTAAAAGTCAAATATTCGTGTTCGAAGCCACAGGTAACAGCTAGTCTTATATAGTTTACAGCAGAAAATAGCTAGGGCTACCTGTGACTGGAGTTGCTGGAAGCGACGCTGTTGTTACTCCTTGATCTCCTGCTTTTCAGCGAATCACCTCTGTTGACAACCCCTTTACCTGTGATAGAGAAGTGCCTCAGTCGGTAGTACTCCTCTTCTACACCAGTATTAGGCATGCTGGCTACACGCGATCGTTGCTGGGGCAGACACAGGTAGTTGGGACGGTGACGTGGCGCTCCTGGTTGCTGGACATTAGATCTACTACCCGGCGTCTTCACCGACTGAGATCTACTGTGATGCGGGCTGCAGTATCTACACATATACACACCAATACTTACAAACTGCTTTTATTTTCCCATAACCATTTGGTTAGATAACAAAATGCTAATAGAGACCTATTAGTGTGCTAAACTACTTTGTAATATTACGTAACGCGTGTATTATTCTTCGCTCCGTTGTCGAAGCAAACGTTGATCTCCAGCAGTGTAGTTAACGAGACGCAATGTAACAGACCACGTTTCTACAATCTTAGTCTTGTTACACTTAGTCTTATTATTCATTATAATACTTGACATAAAACATGCGATTACACAATATGGTTAACATACTGCTACTAAGCTCTCATTAAGTTTCCTACGGCCAAAAAATAGGAATGAAAGTTTTGAAAACATTGTTAACAATCCATCTAGTTGTCACAGTAAAGAAATTGTAGTGTTTAGAATTTATAGTATTTATTGTACGATTGTCTGCCCTACAATTGTTATTTTACTACAAAAGTAGTAGAGTAATAGGGATTTTCGTAATTTTTCTGACAACTGAAAAATTATCTAATATTGAAATTTAGCTAATAATAAATGTAGTTTGTTCAAAGTCGTGACGAGTTCTGGAGCTCAGGGAGTACACAAGTCTATATCAAATGAATGAACTGTACATGACTCTGTAAACGCCACGTGTCCCATTCAATATTGACACGCTACGGCTGTGAGCAGCAATTAGTGGTTATTTTCATACGAGTGCCACTGAATATTTTATAAATATGTTTTCTTAATTTTATCTTTTCTCTCCTGTTTGAATAAAAAAACAACAACATAACAAACCAGATGAAGGCAGTTTTTATTCAAGAAATTCAAAATATATGTACATTTTGGCATTAAAAATGTAATTACTGTAAAAATTACATTATTTCTCATTTGGTTCAATTAAGAATATACACGTCAGAAAAGTAATTTATTCGGGACTTATGAATATGTATTAGGTACCTGTATGTGACGGCACACACGTATAATTTGGCTCCACACACCTCAGCGGCTAAGATTCCATTCCAGTACACGCCAGTCTAATCAATACGCCTACAAAACTAAGCTAGGCTACAATACAAACGAATGTAATGAAATAAGCTGAGTACGGGGGATGCAGTGGTAGCGGAGAGTGATGAATGATGCTCCTCGGCCTACTTCATACCACGCTATTTGTCATGTCCTGTTCAACAATGGTCGGTTCTAACTTGGCAGTCCTCCGCTCGAATCGATACGTCTGCATTACTGACTAGCATTGTATTGTTTACGTATTTTTATCGTGTATTTACGAAATGTTAAGAAGTGAGTGCGGCAGCTTCGTTAAATGCTTTTTTTTTTTTTAATTTAACCCATTCACGAAGATGTTTTTACGCGCAGACACTTCGTATTCTGTTACGCTACTTAACAATTTTGCATAACAGTAAAGTAACAAAACAATCAACTTGAAAATACACTACCTTGGTACACTAGCATGCACGTCTTCTTGGTATTGACCAATTGTGTAACTGAATAATTAGTAGCAACAGTTTCTGCAGTATGCAAAAAACAGATTATAGCATATGTTGATGATATCAATATATTGGGTCGTAAACTGAATCGCATGTTAAATGTGAAGGAAGTGGGAGAAACATATAGGAAAACCAAAATCCAGAAAATGAAGCCAACAGATAGAAACTGACAAATGCAACAACAGGAAACGACATCATCGAAGTGGTCAAGGACTTCGAGAGTATAGTCAAGTGTATCTAGGGAATAAGTGAATGTCTATAAGGAGATCATCGAAGATATAATACACAGGCTGGTGAAAGCAAACCGGTACAGTTCCTAGTGAATGCAGAATACAAGACTGATCCAACACAGGCGTAAGCAATACCAAGTTGTCTGTAGATCTGAAACTTGAACACTGACGAAATGATTGAAGTTTTCGAAAGTTCTTTGAAAATCCTACGACAGGTTAAAGAAATCGATACCTGGAGAATACGCTTTTGTTACGATCTGAAGCATTTATACAAAGATTGACGAGCTTTGTCAGGTGTCAGACATATCAAGGAGTGACAATATCTGGGATAAATCAATAAGGTAAACCGCCGGCCAAAGTCAGAAAGTTCTGGGTAACCAATGTCACAGAATTGAAGTGAGGCTAAAGTCTAGTAAAAAAAGAAATAAAAGAGTCCAGTAAAAGACTGATTTGTGCCAAAAGAAAAGAAGAACTTCTTACTTCGATGCGGTATAGCAAAACAGTTAAATAAAGCGATGTGGGCTGCCTGCAGACACTTAAAGATGAAATTGAGAAGCACGCAAAGTTGACAATAAGTTTTCGGACCGGTTACATAATACAGGAAGTGCGTGATTTAATACAGATACAGATAGTAGACGTTTAATGATAGAGATAATACTATAATAGGATCAAGAATTAATTTACTACAAAAAATGAAGAAAATTATATAGATCATTGAATGTATGATGCACAGGTTACGAAACGCAGATGAAAAGTGCAAATGTATGAAACTCAGTTCCTAAATGTTACACACGATCGATACGATAATAGTGCATTGTAGGAGTACTATATGTAGGAGAAGTAACATCACGTAATGGGGGAAATTGGCCAACGGTGACCGATAGTGACAGTAGACGATTTTGTGTAGAATAATCTGAACTCCAATAGAAAGAGAGAGCCTGTGAAAGGAAAAAGTCAAAACGGAATGTAAAAGAAGTTAAAATGTAACAAGAACTTTAACAATACTTACAAACTCCTGTAACTCTACTGTGGTGAAATTTGTTTTCTTTTTTAATATATCACAGTTTCAGAAAGAAAGGCGTACTGAATTATATAGGCCTACTTTTAATTTTTTTACCCGCATAGCAATTTGCTATCAAAAATAGTCTTGTTTATCGCATATTACATAAATATTGTTAAATGGGCTTAGAGATATTAAATAAAACAAAGAAGTTATACAAAGAAGTAACCATGGCACTTATTTTGAGTTTCAGTAAAGTTAGTGTGACGTCTTAGAGATATCTGATACCCTTAATCAGTAATTTTGTTATATATTAATTGTATATTTGCTTTTGTATATTTACTATATACTATTCACATACTTTCTTTTGCTCTGTATCTGCTTAATTGTTAGTCATTTGCTTTAGTGGTTACTGAACAGATATAATTAAAGTTTAACGTCAACGACGATAAAAGGAAATCTAAAACTGAAGCTGAAAACCAATTAGAAGTCAAATTAACGTAAAAAATATTGAAAAATGGTTTTTAATTCGTAGATTACAAACAACTTCTTACAAAGAGGAAAGAAAGCAGACGAGCAAATGGTAACTCTGTGTCAAAAATATTGTAACTTATTTCATTGTAGTGAACGACACTGAACCGAGAAATCAATTCACAACCAAGAAAAACATTTACAGTATTATTCCTAACTTAATACTGTGCAAAAATCTTGTATACATTTATTTTTATAATAAATTGTAATAAACTAAAGTAAAAATAAATTCTAATGAACTATTTCTAATTATTTGCCACTAATTCTAGAAGAGAATATAATGTGTTCGAGAGTTGAATGATGATATTCATTGATGATTAAGGGAGAGCCAGAGGAGAGAAGGCCTTTGGGAATGGCCTAGCCTAGAATAAGATGGCCTGACCATGTGTGCAAGGATCTGCTGGCAACCTTGGGAGCGAGACTGTTCTGTGGTGGATAGACTAGTGGAGAATGGCTGGCCAGGCCAAAACTCTTACCAGTTTGTTTGGCCAGAAAAGTAAGTAATTATTTGTAACACTTCTAAGATATCCTGTTGTTAATACCTACTACAAATAACTGACAATGCTTGTGACTGTTTTATTTTTTCTGTTGGCTTTTATATGAGCGTCTTAGTTACACAAACCATTTCTGTAAATCTGTACAAACCTAAACAGGTTCTTTTAAAGTTCCATGTTGTAAGCACATCTTGTGCGGTTAAGCTGGAATGAGATAACATTTTCGGTTATTGACTGAACATTACCTGTCCCATTTCTGAAGTAAAGCATCTTATTTAAAATTTATTTTAATTCTTTTTTGCTGTAATCAACTGAGCTATACACATGTGAGCATATTTACAGATCTCACTTCCGTGACTTCTGCGATAACGTAAAGCTCGTGCCTTTTACAAACACATTTGATAGTCAACGGTTATAAGCGTGCAGTTACAGTCATTCAACGACTTGTAACTACAAATACATATTTGTAATTTTAGTAATAAAAAAAGCAATACGTGAATTTTAAATGACAAAGAGTCATGAAAATAACGGAAATGGAAACGAATGTGGTTTTCTTACCTTATTTCGGATTCATGTAGATGTGTGACAGTGGTTACATCCAGTGACTGTGACTCTCTGCGTTTGATACCGCCGTCAAGCATGTCGTCAGCGTTGGGACCACCAAACTCGGGCGAGTTGCCCGTCACCGAAGCCTGTTGCACTACTATCGTCGCCGTTGTATTCACTTTTACTTCAGGTACTACACTGTTTTCTGGAATTGAATCACGTCTCAGTTCTGACGATGCTATACCCTTATTTTCACTACGTATTTTCTTACCGGGTGGTGCTACTATTACATCTTCCCTAGGTGGAAAATTAAATATTGTTTCAGTTTTTGAAGGAGGCGATTTTTTAGGTTCGTACCGTTTTGATTGTGGCGAAGCGGTTGGTGAGTCTGGTATGGGTGGGGAATTGACTTGCGGATCTATTGAGTCCTCAGATTCTATTGTCATCTGTTCGGCAGCGAAACCAGAAGATCCTCTACCGTGTTTATTACTTCTCCTTTCTTCTTCAAAATTGTTTTTTGCGTACCTTTTCGATAGCAGTTTTAACCTTTTGTTATTAGATAAATTTGTATTTTTATTTGCTGGTATTGAGGGCTGCCTAATTTTAATGTTGTACCATTCTAATGCGGGATCAGATGAGAGGGACAGTTGAGTATCCTCGACGACAAGCGCCGTTTCGGCTTCCGTCGGCACTGATGTGTGTTGTAAAAGAAAAGTGTTATTGGATTCTTCCTCTTCTTCTAATCCACGGAATATCAGTTTGACGTCCTCGTTATGCTTCGGTGCGTCTTCCGTACTTGAAGCAGAAAAAAATTCCTCTTCTTTGTCTAAGGAAGATCCGGGCGTATTACTAGGTCCCAGCATATCTTCTAACAAATTAGTAGTGATCCTCATTTCTTCTTGCGGAAGGTCTAAGCTGTCATCAGTCTCACCACCGTCCGTCACTGTAACCATCGTGATGACCGTGTTGGACGAGTCGGTACTCGTGCTGTTTACGTTGCCAACGGATTCCACAGACACCGAACTGCTGCCCATTATTACCACTTTGGGTACGGCCTGATTAGAATTTTGCGGTTTCCTCCTGTAACTACCGGCAGACTTGAAATGCAGTCGGCGCAACGCACTGGACGCAGTGGATATGAGGTCTGTAGTGGATTCAGCACTGGACAGCGACAGACAGGGTGACCCAGGTGCCGAGTGTGTGACGCTGGTGGTTAATTGGCCCGACCTCTGCAGTAGCACAGCTGTCCGCTGCTTCGCGACTCCGCCAAGTGACAGCCGCCCCCCGCCGCTCTGCAACACACAAACGTACATCTGGTTTAGCTTTGACGAAAAGTGAGACAGAGTAGCGTGTGAAAGCTTTCCATTCAAACTGTTAAGTCGCTTGCACACGTTGGTGAAATAGAAATTTCTGAAAATAATAATTATGAAAAGCTTTTTGAATACAAAGGGCAAGAGGGTAGTAAACACTTGTGCGGCGTTCTAAGCACCCTTGTGGCAAGGCTGTGATGACGTTACACATTAATTACTAACTACAACATCGACCTTCAATAACCTTCTTTTTATGCATACTATACAGTACACTCCATTATACTGTTTTAACTCCCGTTTTCCTCTTAAAACGTTAAGTGGTATTAATTTACAACATTTCTCTTCAGTCGCGGTTTCTTGTTAAAATAAACATATAAATTAAACATACTTATACATATGTGTAAATTAAATGTCGAATTTATTCTTAAATTGTAAAATTTGTGTTAACAGTGTATCTTTGATCAAATGATGTTAATTCGTGTTGATGTGTAAATGGCAGAAACGAGGGAAGTACGGCTGTAAACATAGAAAGGCTTCAAGAGTCAATTCTTGTGAATTTAGTCGTTTAAAAACTCCAGTTTTTCACTTTTCGTTTTACCCCGCATATGTTATCGTTGTTTCTATATACATGTAACAGAAATACAATATATTAGTGTTAACATTATTCTGTTTGTTTGGCTGTGAACACACTTGGCGCAGTTTGACGTTGGCAGACCGTATGATACAAAGTAGACGTCTTGCATCAGTTATCCTATAACCTGTGACTTGGTAGACAGTGAAATATGAGTACAGTAGGTACATATTTTTTATATACTATAATTATATACTTTGAAAAATAATTATTCTCTAATGGAGCATTTATTTATTTGTTTTTTGGAAAGTCACAGAACAGAATTATTTACAAAGAAACAGAGACTTTTACGAAGTATAAATATCAATTCAAGAATTACTGTTATGTTCGTTATAGTTTTATACATTAGTGTACATAGTCTCGGGTTATCGAAGGCAGACGTGCATTCTCGGAGGATTCTGGGAGTGGTTTTAGACTTTCGTGAATAAAACTAAAAAAAAAATGTAAAAAAGGACTCGTTATTTGCTATTACTTTTTGTGAAATTAGGAAAGCGAGTGTACAAACATACGGACTACATCAATGGATATCTAAAATTTAAGTCATGACATAATAATTATAAATATAAATAAAATTATCAGAAAGCTGGCACACATTTCCCTCTGTTTTATGTAGACGCTGAGAGTGTTAAATGTTTTCTATGAATTTTTTAAAACTTCGCCTTAGCAAGTTCGTGTCCGTTAATATATGTAGCCAACGGAATTTCCAAAGAAATTCTACTTGTTTTGGCACAGAAATGAATAAGTTTTTTTATAAAATGTGTACGTAGGACCTCAAAAACAAATATTTAAAAGTCGCGTTACGACCGCACGTTTTATTGAAGTAGTACTGTATTGTACTGGTTCACATAAATTAACTGACCAGGAGAGGAGCGCTAGTAAACGGTGCTGGTGCAGCGTTCTAATCGCCGTGTTCAATCTTAGCTTTACGAATGTATAGATAAACGGACACGTTTCAAAATTTTAATTGTTGATTTGTTTCCAAATTAGTAATAAAGAATTAAAGTAAGAAATTAAAAAAACTATTAAATACGGGTCGACAAACCATGCACAACAATACGCACACCAGTGTAACATTCAAAATAGTGATCAATAACAAAAAATGTAAGTTTCTGTGGAATAAATTATTGCAATAAAAGTATATGTTCCACTTTAAATAAAAATTAAATAAACATTTAAGGTTATTTCCTTCCAAATCTCTAAGAGAGCGTAACCTCAAAAACTGTAGAGTAACAATTTGGACCATGCCTGACAACTAGGTAAAGCGACTGAGTATTGGCAAGACAGCAATAGCGTACCGCAATTAAATAAACTCGTACTCACAAAACTAATTAACTTATTATTTAATTTAAAAAATGTGACATTTTTACCGGCACAGTTGTTTAATTTTTGACATTTCCTTATTTGTTTATCCCTCTAGGGAAGCTTCTAAACCCCTAATACCCGCCCCCCGCCGCGGCACTGACCGAAGTGCCGCGGCGGTTATATACAAAAATATATAGTATTAATTTCGAAACATTTTTAATAAAATGATAAAAGTAGCCGATGCTGACTTAATACGTTAGCATTACATCAAATAAAACGCATAAACACTATCTATTTCTGTCTTCTGGTAATGTATCGAATCCAACTGATACAAGAAAAATGTCAGTCATAGTTATACAGACAAAAACTTTTATTGTAACGTGTTTACACAAACATCAAAAAGAAATCCAATCGTGAATTTAAATTTTCGTTTTATTTTATAAATTATGAAAACTTTTGTTTCATTTAACAAACCTATACAATTTTATTTATATATTTCACTTTGTAACGAAATTTTTTTTATTATGAAAGGATTAAGTAGTGCAGTCACAGAAACAGTTACTTCTGAATATAATTTGGTTTAAAGTAAGTTTAGTTTTTTAGTTTACTACTTAGTTAACTTTTCAATTCACGTATAGTAACAGACAAATACACAATATGTATTTCGTGCATTATTATTTGCTTTTTTGTTACTAAAAGTTATGTTTATGTTACAAGACAAAAATTAATTTATGTAACGTTGTATAAACTCATTAACGTTACTGAAAAACAGTGACATAAAACGTTTAGAACAAGGTCTCGCTAAATATTTGTACTGTGTCCAGTAGGATACATACACTGACAGTCGTCAAAGCATCATAGAATTTCCTGAATTATCGATTAATAAATTTTTCATCTATTAATAATTTTAATCTACATATTATAATAATGAACATTAGTTACTTTTGTTAATGATTTTAATTAATTATTCTATTAATATTTTAACGCATCCGTGGTTTAGTGATGTACTCAGCATCGTGAAACGGAAAGAGTAGGCTACGTATGTACAGCTTCCTTGTCAGAGAACGTCAGATTACGCTGTCCCGACAAACGTTGTCTGACAAGCCAAGGCTCAGCTCATAACGGGATGTCGCAATATAGTGTTTTTATTAACACAATCTTAGCGTCAGTTTAGTAAACCAGAGGGTCTAACAATAAAATTGTTAGTATGGGGGCTGGCTACTAATATACAGGTCCCGGGTTCGAAGCCAAGGTGCATTTTTGAGCCTCCAAATTAAGTCAGTCTGTGTAATGAGTATCTAGGGTAAAATTATAGAGTTGTAATAGGAGGCTGAAGAGTAGTGCTGACCACACTTATATAACGCAGTACACCTGCCTAACTCTTGAGTTTACTTCAAAAGCACAAATGGTGGCCATTATTTTTTTACATTTACAGTCGTAATGGTACTGTTATAAATCATAATAAATTTAAGTCGTGGTTTGCTAAAACGCAGAGGATAACGGTTTGAGGCGTCAAAATATTCGTAACAATAATAAATGAAAAAAAGTAAATTATTCACACGGTAAGCAACAAAATTTTGTTTTTGAATTTCGTTAGAATGGGCTAAAGCAATGAGAGGATAGTCAATTAAATACGTGTTCATATTTTCCAGAGGTAAAAAAAATTAACTATTTGCTAAAAAACTGTTTTACGAAAAACAGGTTTAGGTGGTGTGTATGTCAAATGAAGGCCAAGAAACGGTCGAGTGTTGTAGAGCTACTGCTGTTAAAAACAGTTTAAAATTAAATTTTGTGCACTTAACGTGCAAAGTGGCTGTGTAATTATGTTAGCTCACCGCGCCCCGCCACACCCCGCCCCTCCCACTTTCCACTCCTTTCCTCTGCTCGTTTTTCAACACATACACAAGATTACTTTTATTATATGATGTCTGCACAAGTTACTATAATTTATAACTCCATTTGAATAGGTGAGAAGAAAAAGGAAAACATTCCACGGAATACCATTGTCATAAACGATAAAAAACTATTTTGTACCTAAATGAGTGACTGAATTGAAAAACTTCCAATTACAAAGATAGTCAATAAAACGATAATTAACGGTTCCAAATTACAATATTAGCATAGCACAGTTTTAACAAGAAAACCATTACATGATAATAAACTTTGTGGAATCTTTTCCTTTTTTATCTCAATTCCAACTAATAGTGATAAGATTTTTAAAAATATTATAATTAAATATTTTCTTACTGTTTTACTATTGTTCTCACAATTGTTTAGATTCATAGTAATCTTTTTATGTTTTGCATATTACAAAATATAAAAATTTAAATAACCAGGGTTTTTCTCTTGTCAGTTAGTAACACTTTTTATCACGTTGTGTAACATTATAAAACAAACAAAAATATATAAAGTGAAAGTAATCAATGTTTCCCTTTTTTAATATTAAACGAGCTTTAATCACTTAGTTGCTCAGCATTTTCTACTCGTGTATTTAATGTAGGCCATGGCATCATATGTCTGTAAAATGTTTTACGTTCATCTGCATATACTGATTTCAGCTACGTCTTGTGTCTTCTTATCATTTATCAGAACTTCCTTATAATAAACATTGCTAATAGGGAGTAAAATATCACCTGCTTATGAAGCTTGGACATTTTACTGTGAATACTATCAATAAACTCATGTGCTACCACAATTCCCTTTTGTTCTTCCTTGTAGATGATATGTCGATATTCGTCTCCGTTGAACACATCTCTACCCTGAAAGCTTAGTACTTCTTTTGAAAAATTTAGGAAACCATTTTTTAAATTTCATATTTGTTGACTTTCTACTGATCTTACTTCGAATAATAGCTCTGTATTGTAGAAAGCATACAGTACACTAACTACATTTTGAGAGTAAGAAGGGACATGTTCCAGGAATGTTTTCCTTCTTGCACTCAGACAGACCTGTTGATAACTACATTAAAAATCAAGAAGTGTTTCCCTTTTATACACCAACTGATGTAATTTTCTTTTTACAAAATGGCTATCTCAGTTAAATTTGAACAAAAAGTGAGATCTTTTCCTTCTTCTTCTCACTCATTACTCATTCATTTCTTGTTATCTATTTTAATTTATTGAATTATAACTACAAGAGGACGCCAATTATCGGAATAGACCTCTACAAGGATAAATCCGGATAATAAAAAACAAAATGTTTGCGTAATATGTTAAAAAAGTTCAAATCTTATATGTAATATCTTACCTGAATAATATCATTCTGCCATACTGTAATATAAATAAAAAATTGAAAAAATACATTTATTTGAGTAAAACGAAAAAAAACCTGTGCAGTGCGATGATGAATACAAGATGCTAATACTATGTGGTAACTATTAAACATTAGGAAACTCCAGTGAATAGAATCTGTGTCAGTAAAATTCTTAGAATTTAAAAAATTGCTCACAACAATTCATTAAAAGAACAGCCGGGCCGACAGCCTATAAAAAATATAAACTTTTATAAACTTACAAAAATGTTTGAAAAATAAAAATTCTTTTACTTCAATAAAACGTTGTGTGATAGGGAATGAAGTAACTGGAACGTACTACCTACATCTTAGTGTATCCACATTATACAACAAAAAAACGTAATATTTGTTGTAACGTGTTTTTAAAACATAATTAAAATTCGCCTTTTTTTAATTTTCAGCAAAACGGAAATACGCAAAAACACAGAAGACTAATTGAAACACACGTTGACACTCAGAAAGAATGAAGTTCAGATAAACGAAATCACAATAGCACGTGAAGATAGCGCGTAGGAGATAGCGCGTGAAGATGGGCATGAACATGTTACCCAGTCTTTATTTTATTGATGATTAAGTAAAATGACTCTGAGCCAATTCGCTCCAACAATCGTCCAAAATGTCTTTAAAATTCTCGACAAACGGTCCCGTATAACTGTTTTCTCTCTAAAGACTTCACTTTGTCCTGCCATGAGACAAGAACAGGCAAAAACACAGAATTGAAACACACGTTAACACTAAGAATTAATGAAGTTCAGATAAACGAAATCACAAGCCAGATAGCGCGTGAAGATGGGCATGAACATGTTACCCAGTCTTGCAAGTGTAAACTTTTTTTGTAAAACATCCTTTGGTCTTTACTGACCCCTCAAGAAAAAATAATACTCATTGTAAAACATGAAAATGCTGTTGTACAAAGATGTTTTACGTTTTTCTTTCGTTTCATACAAAAAGTTTTATAAACTTTTGTAAAGTGTATGATGTAAACGAACTTCTATATAAAATAGACAAAAATGACTCTAACGATGAACGTTGGTGGTGGGAGTTACTTTTTATCATTTAAAAAACGATTTCATGTTACAGCAAAGCAATATTACACGAATATTTCAGATTGTTTCAAATTGACATCTTTTTTTTTCAGTTGCCTACTGTCTGGAAATTGGAGTCTTACTGCACGAAATATTTAGCCTATAGTACACACGCTGTACAAAGGACTGTACAGCTCAAATGGATACGAAACGCGTATCTGGTTGCGCTGTGTCAAAGATCTCATTGCGTATGCGTAGCTTTGACCTGTTGTTTTCGGAGTAATTATATTGTGTTCAGAACAGCTACATGGTTGTGAGTCAAGGTTTGCACATCAGCCCCCCGACTATCTGCGCGAACCATTTCATGTCTTACTATTTCATCTGTACTATACAGTTTGAGTATTGCAGGTAGGGTAGCCAGTTGTTTATAATAAAGTTTTCTAATTCCATTAGCATGATTTTACAGATAAGAAATTTTACTAAAAATAGTCATACTGGTCATTTACCAGCACTTTGCGGTACCAGCGAAACGTCATTGCGGTATCATGAATGCCAGTGATTTCTCACGAAGTGTTCATCAAATAACAAAGGATCGTACTGTCCTCGTGGTTCTGAGTAAACTGAGTGAAACCATCTGGTGCAGTTAGAACTATACTGTCTTCAAAACTTTACAGTTATCAGTCCTACTTGTTTTAAGAACGTCTCTTGAAATACATTGTTTACATTATGTAACTCGACACGCACACTTTACGGAATTTAAAACCACACTTTAATATTCCCACAGTGTATTTCCCGTTTGGTGCCTGTTGCTTACATTACAATCAGTCTACATTCCTTCCATCGTTTATCCTACAATTCCTCCAGTCTACTTGCAACTCCCAATACTGTCCGAGTAACAACATTAAGCACTCTCTTCTGTTTTGAAGTTCCTTGTACTACAAATCGTTTAAAACCACTCATACTGCATCTCTAAATTAATTTCCCTCGTTTTCTAGATAAATTACGTTAACGTAAAATACAATATCCACTCCTAAAACCGGCTTGTTCCTATTACCGTAATAGTAAGTGTCGAAATACTGCAGAGTCTCTCATAATCATATGCTACGATAATTACATAACGCTCTCGACTTTTAGAGATCGTCGTTCTCCCTGTTTCTCTGCTAGCCGAGCAGGTGTAGTGCCTCGGTCAAGGCTGAGCAGTAAAGTAGCCTCTAGACTGTTCGAGCACTTGTAACTATGCAAATTATGCCGGCACACCGCTAAAAAAGTGGAAAATTATTCTGGAACCTCTGCGGGGCCTATATAAGGAACAGCGGACGGCATAGAAGTTAGTTACACATGGCGAGATTTTAGAGTGCGGATCAAGTGATTTCTTCGCTGATTTCTTTCCACTGTAGTGTTATTGTGTTGTAATTAGTGCGGAACTCTGATAGTTGACAATTATTATTGCGTGTGGACAAATTCAACTTGAATTATTGTATGAGAGTACCTTGTTGATTTCAAATTGTTATTTGTGACTAATTAAAGTTGGTAATTAGTAACTGTTAATTAGTGACTTCAATGGTGTTTGTATTTTGTTTCCACTGTACAATACGACAGTCAGTGATAGGTCGTAAGAATATGTTACAGCACTTCCTATGTTACGTTTAATAATATTCTACCGAAATTGTCTGAATAATGGCCCGAAATGTAACCGTTTTTATAGCAGTGACACAACTTTATAACTCTGTGGTATGTCGTATGTTAGCCAGCACACGCAGTATACGTGTTAATTGTAATCGAAGTGACGTCCAGCGATATTCTTTCTTAGGCGCACGTTAAAACTGACATTATAAATTATTCATTAAAACAAAAGCTTAAACGAATTACTTCATATTTATTACGGTTTTCTAGTTCACGTAGTGACATTTGGGAAACGGGTTCTAGCCTACCATATTTCCCCAGTAACGTGTTTTATGTAACAATTAAAACCCTGACAAATGATATTAAGTTATGCACGTGTAGTTTCTACAGAGACAGTTTCTACGCGTGTCTATATATAATTAATTAACAATCTAACTTTGTACCATGTCATCGTCATTAATATGAACAGCAGCGCAAGTTGAAAACTTGTTATAGGTTTCCTTAGCTTGTTAGCGCGCAGTACGGCAGGCAGACTGTAAGGTCACATTAAACACTGCGTCCAAGGTATGATGTACGCAACCGACTGTGTTACACAGCAAACCAATCAATCATTACGTCGATTTTACAGTGTCAACTGAGAAAATTCAAGTTTCTCACATGACATCATATTTTTATTTTTTAATGTAATTTATTATTTTCAATTAGACTTGATCGGGAATTACACTCCACTTACCAAGTCACGTGACACAATACCAACAACTAGGCAACGGTTAAAATGTTTCTAGTACACCGTATTAGTATAATTATTACAGTAGAAACTCACTAATTCGTCACCTACGGGTCCGTAGGGGTGACGAATTAGTGAAAGAGACGACTTAGTGAGAGAGTAAGAAACAAACACATTAAAGACAATATAAAATGTTTTATTACAACACTAGTACAGTACTAATGTTATGCTCGAACATATTTATTGCTGGCAATTTTCAAACTCAAACAAGTTAAGCACTGTAATTGCAAGAAAATTCGTTTAATGATTGTGAAAGGAATATGTATTTTTCTTGTTTTGTTTTTGTCGACCATACTTTTCAAGAGCCAAATTATGTACTTGGCGCAGTAAAATTATTTAAGGCAGCTCTGCTTCATCTTGGCCTTCGTTCCACTTGATTGGTGTAGTCAACGGTACCCATTCTCGGAGCTAATACCTTCCGTTCTCCTGGCTACTATTAGAACCTCGGCCACAATCAGCACGTTTCTGGTTTACCCCGGCTATAATTAGAGCATATATGTTCCTCGCTTGTTAATAAAGAAAAAGAAAAAACCGCTTGAGTGGGTGACGAATTACAGAGGTAGACGAATTAGTGCGGTTCCATTGTATATTATTACAGCTGAAGTCTTGTACGTTGTATTAATGTACAGTAAAATTACACATTGTGGCCAGTAAATAGTTTCAGGAAACTTTTTGTTATTAATTAATAGATTCGAACACATAGATCAAACTTAAATATTTAATTTACCTTTGACATCTGTGTGTGTCTGACTCTGTTTCATTCGACGTATAATTTGAAGTAGATTTTTAATTATGAATGTTTTAGTTCGAAATTATCTAACTGTTTCTTTACCAATACAGTGAAAGGGCTATCGACATAACCGACCACAGCATGAAATGAGGCAAATAAAAAACGAATTGGACAAATGTTAGAATGAACCAACTGTGTCTTACGAAGGGAGACAAGACAGCAATGGCCATGCAAGATCGAGGGGTAGATATGTCGTACCAGGCAAGTATATGAAGTTTCTGCTACTTACTTCAACCACACCGGGGTTATTTAGGACTTCATGTCAGATTCAGTGGAAAACTGAGACTGGATGTGGCCGTTTCCAGGAGGCAGAAGCCATTGCAAAACAGATCGTGGTTGAGGCTCCTTTAAGAGAAAATGGCAATAGGCTACTGGAATCAGGATTGTATGGTCAATGGTAGACCAAAGGTGTAATGATTCACGTGATAGCCAGAATGAGGACTTCAAGTATTTCTTGCACCGGTGCCCCGGAATAACTGTTGTCTGTAATATTTAATCGATGCCTAGTGTTGTGCGAGGCGATGGGCATGCCCGTCGCCCGCTGTTGTATCGCGTCCCGAGCTTCTTATAGAGCGGGGATCAAAAGCTCCTGAATTTAAGATGTGGCCTGCTGCATTTGGGCTGTTAACTAAGGTAGCGTGGAGATGAACAATACTGAAGCCTTTCTATACGTATGATGTGGCCTGCTGGATTTGGGCTGTTAACTAAGGTAGCGTGGAGATGAACAATACTGAACTTAAGATGTGGCCTGCTGCATTTGGGCTGTTAACTAAGGTAGCGTGGAGATGAACAATACTGAAGCCTTTCTATACGTATGATGTGGCCTGCTGCATTTGGGCTGTTAACTAAGGTAGCGTGGAGATGAACAATACTGAAGCCTTTCTATACGTATAAACGTTTTTTATTACCTGCTGCTTAATAACAGCGTATTATTCACGTTACGTTTAGTGAGCACTGACTCATTATTTGATTTCACCATTGGCTGCCTGCAGAAGAAGATTCGATTCGAAGATCACTGAACACTATACCGACAGCGACAAACTATTTGTTTAACGTTTTGCTCGACCGTCAAACGACAAAAACTCTCTAACGGAATTCAGGCTTCTTCGGTGAGTAGGTGTCGGGAGAGCATGATGAGAGGTGAGAAGATAGAAAACTGTGAAGTGCGCAGCAGAGAATGCAATGGAAGCGGAACAGTGTACTATTGGCGTGTTGGATTTACTATTGGATTTTCCAAATTAGCATGTTCATTTTAAATGTTTAAAATTTAAAATTTGGTGCTGTTTATTAATTTTCAGATATCTAATAACTTTATGCGTTTTTATTTGTAATTGCATTAAGCTATTTAACTTTAGTACACTAGAATTATCCGTTTTATACTTATATGAATCTATAGGATTTATAATTTGGTTACTTATTTTTTCTTTAATATTTTAATTTGGAATTTATTTATGTCTTTCGGGGCAGGTAGCCTACATCATTTTATTTTCAAACTACCTTACACATAATTTGAATTCGATCTATAAAAATAGACTGTTAACTTGATTTATATGTTTATGTTTTACATCGCTTCCTAAAATATTTCAAGTGATAATTTCATACAATTTTTGTTTGTTCAGAAAATTTTTTATGCAAATAATGTCAGTTAGTAAACTGAAAAGAAGACACATACGCTATACTATCAAGTGAATAGTTTTGCCTGTGGGTATGTACGACTGTGTACTGACCAATCAACTTGATGAATTAAAATACCCTACAGGAAAATAGTTGAAGATATAGAAAGGATTTGGTATGGAGTCCAAACCGTTTACCCAGAACATACAAAGATGAATAAACGACAAACCTAAGGGACCTGAAGTGTATATGGGGCAGCAATGAAATATTTCCGATTATGCAGCATGAATGTAATTTTCCCGATGCTCTTAATAATGGGTAACTTCGAAAAAGCTCTAAACATTCAGTATACGCTGTAAGTTCCGGTACTATACCCCTGACTAGAGTAATTATGTGCTACAGACTTACAAACAAAAACGAAATCATCTCTTGCACGGTAATCGCGCAAAGAGACTCGCACCACAGCTTCCTTGTGTTGCTAATACTTGATCGATACGTACCGAATAAAACTGGCGTTCATCAGGCTGGGACCCAGACAACGCACGCAGTTCAAGGCGCACACACGCGCGTCTGCCTGACACTAAAGTTTTCTTTACTCGCATCCTTATCTTCCATTTAAGAAAAAATTAAATCTTGTTTTTTTGAAAACATAATTACAATACACAGAAACCTGACAATATAAAATTAACTTAAAAAAGTTATATAAGTAAAGTAAAGTTACTTTATAGTTATAAAAGTAACTCATACTTTTTACTCATCTATCCTGCGAGACATGTGTAAGATGCGAGTTGATATTTTTGATCTACTAATCTACTTTAGACAGTTAATCTTTCTCCTCTTCCAGTTGAAATCATTTCTGAAATATCTGAACATTTTAAATCTAACGGTTAAGAATGATTTAGGTTAAGAATGGTATTTCAATCCCATTTATATTTACTGATGTTCCTGCCGATTTGTGTTATGTTAGCATTAGATATCTTTTCTGATACCAAGAGGAAGTTGTGATAAATATTACTAAATATTATAAAAATTACCATTATTGTTATTGTTTGGGTGATAGTTCCTGGGCGCATTAGCATTATTCCCACGTTGATTTCCTTGATAGTTATTGGTGTTGTTCGGTGGTGGCTTATTGTCACCCTGTTGGTTTGGTGGGGATGGCCCTTCATTTGGTCTATTATTTCGGAAACTCGTGAATCTGTTCTTACGGTACTGCCATTCGTGTTCATGGCTCTCTAATAAACTAGCCATGTCCTGAATTGTCTTGACTTGACTATACATACGGGCTTTCTGAATCGCATCATCATAGTGGTATGATAATTGTATGACTAAACACTCTTCCGGAATGCGTGGTTCCAAATTCCTGGCCATGCAGATTTTTCCTAGAAAGTATGAGGTTAGGGTTTGTCCGTTTTGGTTTTCATACCTTCCGTTACTTAAATTGTTACGGACCATGTTCTGGGTTGACTCTGACCAGTATTTTGCTTTGAATTGGGTTTTAAATTCTTGGATGCTCTGGATGTCTGGTCATGTGGCGGTCCACCAGTTGTCATATGTTTCCTTAAACATGTCATCTAACATTCCCCTCACAGCTGTCCATCGTGTTTCGCGGTTGTTTATTATCAATTCTTCCACCCTTTTCAAAAACTCCATCGGATTGCGTTTATAGTTGCGGAAATTTATTGTATCTCGATTGTCATTGTTAAATATTTGGTTATGGTTACATGACCGGTCACGCCAGGCGTCCACTTCTTCCTGTAATAATTCTTCTCGTCTATGCATCTCTTCAATTCTTTGTTTATTTTTGTCCACTTTACTGTCGATTTTATTTAAATTGCTGTACACTCCTTCCATTCTTTCTCCCAGGTCTGTTCGTACAACTGCTGTCTCCTTCTGATTCTCTTCCCGGACTTGATGCATGTCCTGGTTCACTTGTTCCCACCTTTTGGTTGTTTCTCCGTGACATTCCTCAATTCTCCTTTTGGTTTTTCCTTCGAGGTTACTTATTTTATTGATTACCTCCTCACGGACTTCTGAAACAGTTTCGTTGGTTTTCTCCAGTTTCTCCAACGTCTCCTCTAATTTTTCATTTGTTTCAATGATTTGCTGTTTAGTTTCTAGCCAGTATTCCATCAATTGGTGTTGTAATGTTTCATTATTCTGGTTCATGGTTTGCCTCAACTCTTCCTTAGTACTTTCATTGGTACTAATTATTTTTTCATTAATTTGTTTTAAACTCTCCTTCAAACTCTCTTCATTCTTGTTTAACTTCTCCTCCTGTTTCTTAAAATTTTGGTTAATCAATTCCCACAATTTTTGTAAATCCATTCCTCCTGTGGCTTCCCCCCTATCTCCAGCCTGTGGTTCCATTTCTTCGTCTTGGCTTGGTTCTGTTGTGGTTATTGCTGTTTCCACTTCTTCAATGGATGTTCCTTCCTCTTCTTCCCCTCTATTGTCTTCCATTTCCTTTTCCTTCGCCAATTTTTTCGACAATCCTCTGGTGTGCATTTTGTAACCTTTCGCAATCGCCGCTAGAAGTTCGTATTTCCCTCTCTTCTAGTCCCACCGGTTGGTCGCGAACTTGTAACTAAACGATGTCCGTCTAATTGTACATGTGTATAAGTGTGATAGGTGTATACTGGGTGTAACGTGTCTTCTCTATCCGTCGTTCAAATGAATGCAACTTCCGCAGATTTTGTCCGTTGCGAACGTACGAATAACCAGGTCTCGATGTTCTTACCTGTTGTTCACTAGGGGTGTGAAAATCCCGGTGGCGCCAAATTGTTTTATTAAAACAATTAAAAAAATTTTAAATGTGTATGGCCTGCGCCGCTCAGGCGGTTTGAATAATTCAAATGTTTCCGCCTGTCTCGGCCGTCTGTAGCGGCCAGTAGTTCGTTGCGTTGGCTGTGCGGTCGCTAGTCGTCAACACTACTTGTCTGCTAAAATGTACATAAATTATTATCCACCTCCTAATGAAATTATAACACCGTGGTTACACTCAATACTTATTTATTTTTTATTAATGATTAATTATTCATTTAATACAAATTATATTTCCCTTTGTAATACAATTGCTCCGGTTATATGAGACACCACTACAGGGTTTGACAAATCGATATCTGAACTTAATAACTGACTTTCAGTAATGGCGTCTGTGGAAATTACACACAAAATTATTATAGTTCGTTTGTCACGGGTTCTTGAGATTGCGTTAAAAGGATTACTAATGTTTAAAACAATAAAAATACACACCCTTACATCAGTTAAACTTAAATAATATACTGTGTAGGTATAATTTGTTTAGTGTAGTGTAGTAAAAGTGTTTACAAGCTATTGGTAATTAATAACAGGTTATCTTTGCCAGTTTATAAATTTTCAGTGACTTAGTTTTTTAATCTTTGAAAGTAATTATGTTCAGTTTAGTGAGAGTTCGGTCTTTAGTGAGAAATAATTAACGTGAGTTTATTCAGAAATTTGGGTTATTTAATAAATACTTATCACTTCAGTAGACAGGACGAACTCATTTGATCTGGTATTAAGGAGTTAGGCTGCAATCATCTTTAATTTTCTTTGGTTCGGGATTTCGGGCATCTTTTCCAAGTTAATCGGCAGGATATTATTTTCTTTTTTCTTTAATTCGGCTTCGACATTAGTTATATGGTTTCAGCCATCGTCTTCATTCTTGGGGTTCACTTGCTAGTAATTACATTTGATATTTTGACGTTTTAATTAACAATTTTGATCATTCCAAAACTAGCGTCTATTCAACAAAAGCGTCATATAACGAGTAAAGAAATCTAACGGTAATTAGCAACCAAACGACTGTTGTCATAGTAACCAATTAATCCCTATTGGTTAATTCTGAAGTAGCCTATTGTTGTCAAATTTTGAATTTTTATTCAAAATAGCTGTATATCTTCTTATTGATTATATTCTTCTGTCCTCTTCCCTACATATTAAATATTATTACCACTGTTATTATTTCCTTTCAAAGATTAATTTGGTATCACATAATGTATGGTTTTATGAAATATCAATGTTTGTACACATCTGTTAATATTTGGTATTTACATTTCTCCTTTAAACTAAGTTCTTATTCTAATATTTTTCCTTTAAACTGATTTACAAATTATTCTCGGCTATTTACTTGACTTGAATTTCTTAATTTCCTGGTTGTTTTTATACAGTTTGCCATTATTTGTCATTGACAGTTATACATTTCCTAGGCCTTAGTAGCCATTGATTATTTTTATTTAATTTATTCTAATTATATTTCATTTCATTACAAAGTTTTTGTTCTGTTGTTATAATTGACTTGTTTAGTGGTTGTTGTGTCTTGAGTTTGTTTTTGTTCTGATTATATGTCAAGATTATTTTCTATGTCTTAATACTTAAAATATAACAATTAGGCCTATGGACTGTAAGTTCCCTTCAGCCATATCCTCTTCATAACATTGAAATAAACAATTCTTTACAAGTTATTACTTTGAGTGATAATCATTCTTACTTCTTGTAAACTTACTAGTTATTTCCCCGTTTAACATGGGGTGTTTTATTCATTGTATATTTAATTTTAAAACAAAACCTTATTTCACTATTACTATCTCCTCCATTCCACATTAATACAAACTGTTTTTATCTGGGCTTTCTCCCCTGAATAATATTGTATCCTTTATCTATTTCTACTCTAAATACTATTTCTAATTACCCTTAACTATACAATTTTTACAATCCCACTCTTAAATCCTTCATTGGTCCATCATTGATTTATTAAGTGTTTACTTATCTATCACTATCTTTTTAATCATACTATTGTGTACACTATCTATTTTCACACATCACTTTCACTGTTATCACTTTTTATTTTACACGTTTATTGGTGGGTAAACCCTATTATTATTTTTCTTTGTCACTTAGTTATTTTCATTATATTTCTCACTATCTCACTATATTTACAAATTTTATTTATATCTAATAAGTTCATGTCTTTTTCTAGATTTCTTACTTACATATACTACTAATTCGTGGGTTAGTGTATTTTTATTTAATGGGTTTTTATTAATTATGAGTTACATTTGTCACTTAGACAATACTAATATTTCTTTTTTATATTGGTTATTCACCGGTTTCGTTTCCTTTATGATATTTGATGGTATCATCTCCCCCTTCCCTATTCTACACTATTTGTCTGTGTTTTATCACCTTGGTTCATTTTATTTTCTTTGTAGTTGGTTTGTTCCATTTTTAAATTCATTTTTCTTCTCCTTCCCTTCCATCTTGTTTCGCTTTATTTTGGTTATTATCTGGCCAATCTCTGGGGTTGGGTCAATGTCATTTGTCTGTCGGTCTAGTTTGTATTTCTTATTTAATAATCACCTTTGGTTTACTATTTTTCCTCCTTCATTCTTAATTATATTTACTATTTTCGTTCTCGTTATTATTTATTTATTAAAATATATTATTTCTTAGCATTTTTTACATACTTATTGATATTAAATATGATCTGGGTTTGGCAATGTTATATAATGTATTAAATAATCTTACCACTCTCGAATGTTTAACAATACGTAAATTCTAAAGAAAATTGAATCAAGAGGTGGAATAGAATTCAGAACGAAATATAAACTCAGTTATTATAAAGAAAAGTTTTAATTATTCATTAAGAATTTCAATGGTATAACTTATTGTAAGGAATAAAGGACTCTTGGAAGCAAAGAAATTAAATAAAGAAAACCCTTTTACGGAAACAAGAATAATTAATTTCGTTCTGTAATAAACAGCAAGCAGATCTGAATTTTGAACTAATGTGTACGTAAAGATCTGTTTAAGAATACAGTGACGTCAGACACTGCCAAGTTTTTTCTGTAGTAATCTTGGCACTGCTGTAAAATGACAATGGTAGCATCTGACTGCCAGAAAATTTGTTTCAGTCTGGTAATAAATGTAACCCAGATTCAGTCGCATTTTACATTTCAAATCAATAATAAAATCTGTATATTTTTTAGATTTACCCTCAAAATCTGTCCCCATCGTCTTTCGCTAATATTGACAGAAGTCCGAAATTGAAATTGTAACTGTCACCGTTTGGAAACAGACGTTGCAAAACTAACTGAAGTACGTTTTCGATTACCGCTTTACCGTAGTGACCTGAATTTTATAGAAAGTCCACACTGTGAAGTTCACTTGTCGGTCTGATTCCTCATTCGGAAAGTAAAACTGAACTTTGGAAATAGTGAGAATGGTTTCTACTGGTCTGATGTGAAAGATTCACGCCATTGCCACTCACAACGTTATTGTTTCTTCAAATCTCATACTTTACATTTTCAAAGTTCTTTCTAGAGAATTTCTTAGAAATATCACACTGCCTCATCATTTCAATCTGACAAGCTCCATATACATTATGTCTGCAGCAATGCCGTGGTTGATACGTCCGTTGTGTCGAATCCATATTGCAGTTGTGACTAAACCTCTGTAGCCAACTGGAAGAATGCCCAGTCGCTTTATACAATGAGCAATGCAGTTTTTTGAAGATGGATATGTCTCAGAGGTCAGCGTTATGTGAATTTTGTCCAAGATCAGGAATGACTCAATGTTTATGGTTAAGATCTCATTTGCATTCCACATCTATGAAGATCTGTGCCATTTAATTTTTTGGTGTTTACTGACTTGTCTCATTTTTTCTCTAAGTTGTCTGATTTCTTGAATTAGCTCATTTGTTAATGCTTCCTACCTTTCTGTACTTTGCTGTAAGTTCATGTTCTGTTCTTGAACATCCTAAATTTTTGTATGAGAAGACTCGGGGAAGCTATGCCACAGCTTGCACACGGTTTACATTGTCAGGGGTACAGACTTACATCATGACCCTTTCCTCGCAACTTTTCATCCAAAGCAACAAGGTATTTCTAGACGGCGCGTCTCGTGTATTAAAAAGTGTCCGAAACTCACGCTGAGTAACCGTAACTGTTTTAATAAACGATTCTTCTGCAATGAGACAAGAAGGTACAGGTCAACAGTGCTACATCGTTGTGTCTAATCCACAAATAATGCACTCACTCTTTAGCAATAGCTATTCCATTTGTGGTAAGCAACAATGAAGCAATGAGCTGCAATTAGAAAATAGCTGTTCATGCCCCACTCGTTATAAAAACAAATCTACTATTATTATTATTGGTGGTGATGGTGGTAACTGTAGTAGTAGTAGTAGTAGTAGTAGTGGTAGTGGTAGTGGTAGTAGTAGTAGTAGTAGTAATGGATTCCAAAGTGGACTTTTGGAAATGAGTAGCTGAAGGAAAAACACACGCCCGGATTACGAGAATGGAAGATCCAGAAATAAACAGTAGGTTTGCTACTGACACATCCAAAGGGTGGCCAAACAAGGGAAATCTTCAGAGAAGGAATACCTTGAGGATAACTAATGGAACGGCCCACAGTGATGGAGAGAGAACGTTGTTAAACCAATCACGATAATTTCTCCGTGAATATGTCTATACTGAACGAAAGCAATATCTTCGATCTGCGTTTACATTAAAAGCTTCTCCAGTTTTTTCTTCTTTGACCTTGTGATCTCTACAGTCATATCTCCGAGCAGCCGACGTTCCAAAGACAGACCCGATCAAGCCACTTACACACAGGAAATACATCGATCTAGTCCATAAGCCATGCTGTCTGTATAACCTGTTACCCTGTTGCAATTCAAAGCCGTAATGCTTCACAAGAACAATATCAAGCATGGCCAGCTGCAGAAGCAATCAGTTTGCATAAATACAAAGAACTCTGCGGTGTGCAAGACAATTCCTCAGATGCGTATCATTCAATAATTTGTTAGATTCCATTTTAGTGGAAAGTGTGCACGTGTTGTTTTGTGACACTGACTTGAAAGCTTATCTTTCTTTATAATTTGAATTAAAGCAAAACATTGTTTGAATTCCGATTGTAGCTCCCTGTTACAAAGCCTTCAATTATATTCTAAGCCTGCAATTATCAACGTCTTCTCTTTCTCTAATAGAACTGAAACGTATTCAACCATTTTATTTTCAATGCTGAGGTACATACATTACACAAAGCGTATTAAAGAAACTAAAGAAAATATATATATTGTAACCAAACGCGTTTTATACGCTGTTACAAATAAATAATTCTGTAATGTACAAAAAAAAAATTTTTAATTTGATTTAAAAAAAAATTTTATGTTTGTTTGTTGTTGAATAATTTATAAATAATTCTTGTTGTGAAATTCCGTTGAAATTTTAAAATTCTTTGAGTCTATTATGTTGATATATGCACTTCTGGTTGACCGTAAAATGAATTTGGAGTTAATCAGATTGTCTTACTTTACTAATCGATTGACGATTTTCTTTATACTCCCGTATATCACTTTCCTTTAGTAAATGTCGTCTTCCAGTAAGTTCTATATTTAATAAACACTCTTATATTAATGTGTGAAATAATTTTAAAACGGGATAATAGAATTATTTTGATTTATTAACATTTACTGGTAAAATATCGATTGAAAATCGATATTGATATGATGTTGACTCTTGTAGAGGGATAAATCGATTTCACAAAACAGGTTATATTATGTGAATGTTCAGAATGGTTCTTTTAACGGTTATAATTATATAGTCAGAGAAGGGACAATCATCGAAAGTATAACATGTATAATAGAATTCTTAATAATTAATAAATAACAAGGTTTATAATAAAATATAATGTTTATAAAATTAAAATATGCAGACCAATGATGTAGCGACGAACCGTTGCTGGCAAACACTTTGCATCATGGGAGTTCAAAATGGCGGCACGCCTCGTTGTAGACGAAAACTGCTAAATGTTGATTGGAAATTCTGATAATAAAATTACCTTCACAACTGTTTTATTATCTCCGGAATAGTGTATAGTGTCTATTGTGTTGTTTGAGGTGTCCTGTTTAAGTGTTCTTCGTTCACTGGCTTTAATTGTTTTGGTATAATTGTGTTTTCACTCTCGTCTGTGTGTAGCAAAATCGTGAGTTTCGTTGTAACGTGAATTCTTAATGTGTGATAGTTTTACTGGTTTATTTCACAAGTATTCTGTTTAGTATTGATTGTTCTCACTGTTTGTGGTGGTGTGTATCACTGATTTTAAGTTAAAAATGACAATTTCGGTAACTCTCGTTTTTTACTGCATAACCTTATACGCCACTACATATATTCGAGATAGGTTCTTAGCACAATCTTATAACAACCGTACGCGTTGAATGTTAATTAAGAACTGTTTTACTTCCTTCGTCTTATGAAATATCTTGCCAAGTTAATATGAAAAAAGTATTGTTTAAATATTTTTCACTTCCTATTCATGTGATTATAATATACATTATATCCAGAATATTTTTTGTTTATGGATTACTTTCGTGAACTATTAATTACATAATTGGTTTCTTTAACTCTTTCTGTTTAATTTGATATGCCATAGTCCATATTTATAAAGATTTTTGTTAAAATTGCTATATTTATGTCTTTTTGGAAATATAGGCCTACTATCTGGTTCCCGTTCTTGTCCAAAATATTAGCGATGTTAGGTGTTATAAATATGATTATAATAAATTTCTGATTGATATAAATCCTTACCTTTCCTTAATTTCTTATAAATTTAACAATTTGATCATCCTTTTAGTTGTAATTCATGAATTCACTATTTCTCCTTGAAATGGTTAGGTATTACATTTTGAAATTTTTTAATAATTTTATACAATCTTTTATATGATTCTTTTAAAGTATAGTTTCAGTTATAGTAGTTGGTGATTGATCTACCTTATATAAATCTAATTAGTTTGCTTGGTTTATTTAACTTCCTTACTCAAATATTGATGTTATTGAAATTTCCATTTTGGCCTAGATTCTATTGTTTTACATATATTGGTTTTTTAATATTATCAATTATATACCCTCTCTGACTGTCTAAAGTTAACATAATATCAAATAAAAATTCCTTATACAACTATTGAAACATGTAGCATTGTATTCATGCTCATACTATAAAAAACAATATTGAAAATTAATGAACAGTCTTTAAAGCTAGACATTGGTTTTAACTATTTCTAAAAATACATAACAAACATTTGATAAATTAGTCTAGTATGCATACAGCAACATTTTAGGCTGTATGCACACTGTTATACATAATAAACATTCTTATATTACTTATTATTCTATATAATATTAACACATTGAAATGTTGAGTTCCTAGGCTCTAAACATGAACATAATTAGCCATTTGATTGTTAAATTTGCCTTTAAACTTATTCTAATTATAGTCCTTTCTGTTTAATGGTATATTAGATTTTTTAATCCCCTGTCACAGTAATTATTTCCCCTCATCTCTCTTTATCATTAACATTGCTATGAATGTCTTTTGATAAAAAGATGTGGCCTCTTTTATGAAATATTTAACATATTTCCATAATAATACTTCATGCTATTTCATTTCTGTATTTATTATAAAACTTAAAGTTATTTGATTGTACATAGTTAAAATATAAGTTACACCTTTACACTTGAAGTTTATTAAATAGAAATCACTTGCACTGGTACACTTAACACTGTTGGTTCTTATTTATATTTGAGTTCTACAATATTCTAAGACCAAACCTTTAGTTATAATGGACTGTGAAGATTTGTTTATTTTATTACTTAATAACTTTCTTTGGTGCACTTCTATTTACTACTAAATACTTTTGCTTATAATTATTTTACATGAGGTTTTGGGGTGTTATACTTTCTTGGGGTTATATTAATATTTGGTTCTGGGTATGTTATTTTTATTAATCGGTTTTTTATGGGTATTCTTCATAGTTCTCCCATCCTACATCTTCTTTTTCTTCATTTCTTCTGTCTTGGGTTTTCCAAGGTAAGTTTTCCCTTATGTCCTTTGATTGAGTTCGGGGTATCTTCTTATTACCTGCTCCTAACCTTCCTGGGTATTCTCCTGATATTATATGAGTTTCTTTTGATTTAATTTCCTTGATACTTTATCATTGCATTTTATTAATTTAATTATACTTTTCTGTTATGGTGGTGTTGTTCACTTTGATATTTAATTATTCTCATTTGATTTTTAATTCTTTTCATTTGATATTGATTATTTTCATTTGATAGTTAATTATTTTTATTTGATAATTCATTATTTTCTTTCGAACCTTCTTTTGAGTTAATTAATTTAAATGTAATTATGATCATATTTGAATTATAACTTAGTGGATTATCTGTCATGCTACAGATTGCCCTCCTCCAGAAGTGATTATTTCAGACTATACTTGGTTTGTCTGAATTAATTGCTTATGATAATTATTATAGTTTTTATTATTCTTGACTTCCTTCCCTTTCTAAATTTTTCTTATACATATTTGAGCTTACATCTATTTCATTCTTACTTGATCTTTCTTGATAGTAACAGTCATCTGAGTTTCATATTTATTATTTTATTTTTATTTTTTCTTCTTGGTGTTTTATCCCTGGGATATTTATTCCCTATCATTCCCTAACACGTGAGCTGGTGCAGTTCAAAGAGGCACTGTACGCTACAAACTCTGCTGGCCAATACTTCACTTTTATTTGATTACAGAGGCAAATCATCTCTGCTCAAAAACATATTAATACTGCTGGACTTATCTACAGACAGTTATTAAAAAAATTATTTAAGAATAGTACACTTTTATTACTATTTAAAAAAAAATATCCTTGGATACTTCACTTCGTATATTGCTCAGAGTTTTTAATATTCCTATCTCAGTTATTCTTCTGACTTTTTATCTTTATCATTATCTCAATTCTTATTATGGTGGGAAGCTCTTTTATTAACATAATTATCAATGTTTATTATCATATAACGTTTTTGGTTATTAATTCTTTATTATTCTCTGGTTTTTATTACAATCTGCTTTTGTTTATTGGTAGCATATTTTTTTATGACATTTTTTGTTTGTTTCACAGCTTTTATTTATTCCACTAGTTCCATGTTCTAGAACTTTCTTCTAATTGTTTTTATCACACTTGACACTTATTTCATGATCATTTCATTATTGATTTATTTAATTACATTTATCTTTTGTTTCTTTTCTCAAATTACTTCTCTCTGACTTTTTCTTCAAATGAATTCTTTAATTAATTTATTATGAGGTCATTGTTTCTCTTTTTATTACTTCAAAGTGTTATTATTTTTATTTCAACACAGGTTTATTTATTTAATCATATCACTGGTTTTTATTTCTTTTTATTTAATTTCATATAAGGTTTTAAATGATCATTGGTTGTAATTTTATATTACCATATATTGGAATTTTGTTCACTTTAACAAAATTCTTTCTTTTTGTTTCTAAATAGTGTTTTCATAAATTGTTGTAGTAAGCTTTTCTTACTCATATTTTTACATTTTGTGGGTTTTATACACAAAATTCAATCTTCCTTTAATTATATTTATTCCAAATGGTTTCATTAATAATCTTGTAGTAAGTTGGACTTACTTATTTTTTTAGAATTTAGTTGGTTTAAACTAAATTCTTTCTTTTTAATTATTCAAAATGGTTTTTTTCAAGATAGTTGTAGTAAGTTGTGCTTACTTTGTTTTGGAATTTTGATGTTTTAATCAAAATTCTTTCTTTTTATTTTATTCCAAATTGTTTCTTCATAAATTATTTGTAGTAAGTGGTGCTTACTATATTTTAGAATTTAGATGTTTTAATCAAAATTCTTTCTTTTTATTCCATAAAGTTTTTATTCATAAATTATGTCAGTAAGGTGATCTTACAATATTTTTGAATTTTGCGGATTATTCAAAATTCTTTCTTGTTATTTTATTCCAAATTGTTTCTTCATAAATTATTTGTAGTAAGTGGTGCTTACTATATTTTAGAATTTAGATGTTTTAATCAAAATTCTTTCTTTTTATTCCATAAAGTTTTTATTCATAAATTATGTCGGTAAGGTGATCTTACAATATTTTTGAATATTTACGGGTTTTTATCACCTCTAAATTCTTTTTCTTTTTATTATTCCAAATGGTTTCTTCATAAATAATCTTGTAGTAAGTGGTGCTTACTATATTTTAGAATTTAGATGTTTTAATCAAAATTCTTTCTTTTTATTCCATAAAGTTTTTATTCATAAATTATGTCGGTAAGGTGACCTTACAATATTTTTGAATATTTACGGGTTTTTATCACCTCTAAATTCTTTTTCTTTTTATTATTCCAAATGGTTTCTTCATAAATAATCTTGTAGTAAGTGGTGCTTACTATATTTTAGAATTTAGATGTTTCAATTTTAAATTCAAATTCTATTTTTTAATTTTACTCCTCATGGTATTTTTTCATGGAAGCCTGGTTATATACACCCTTTATTCTATCAGAACCCATCTCCTTGATCTCATACGTGTTATTATTTTTGTCTTTGGAGACTATATAGGGTCCAGTGTATAATAGTAACAACTTCTTAGTTATCCCTTCCAGTGAACTTGGTAATTCCCTATTTTTTAATAATACCTTCTCACCACTTGTATAAGTTATGATTTTGCCCATACCTTTTTGGTATTTGTTTCGCCGTTTCTCCTGGCTTTTGGCCACCTTATTGTAAAATTTGATTCTGTCAAAGGTATAAATATTATCCCTTGGGAACTCTAATATTTCTTCGATCTCCCTTGGGGGTTGTTTTTCGTACATGGCGGAGTATGGGGTAATGCCTATGGCTGGGTGGTATGCCAAGTTGAGGAATTCTTCTGTGGCTTCTAGATAGTCTTGCCACCTTCTCTGTTGATTGTGGCAATATGTTCGTAATATTCGCCCCACCTCTCGTAATACTCTCTCTGCCGGGTTACTACTCGGGTGGTAGACCGAGGTTTTATAAGTACGAACACCCATAGACAGTAGGGTATCCCGCCATTTTTTCCCCTTGAATTGGGTTCCGTGGTCGGTAATGATCGAAACTGGTTTTCCGACGTTTGGGAAGTACTGGTCGGTTAATATGCCGAGAATTTTACTTGTAGTCGCCCGATTTGCTGGGTATAGCTTGACGAACTTGGTGAAATGGTCCATCACTATGATTAGATACTTATATCTGTGACGACCACCACTGCGGGGAAAAGGTCCGCAGATGTCCAAAAATACTTTTTCCAACTTTGCCTGTGATATTATTGGAATCATCTGGCCTTCCTTTTTCTCATTATTACTTTTAACGAGTTGGCAAATGTGGCAACCTCTTATGTACTTCCGGACCTTCCGGTTGACATCTTTCATGTGGCAGCTCTCTTCCAGGGACTTTATCCCCTTTAAGGCGCCCATATGCCCATATCGATTATGATAGTTACTATCTCCTTTTCGATATGGGTTGGAATGATGACCTTCCATATCTCCTTCCTTAACGATGGTTTGATGAATAGTATATTGTTATGAATTTTATAATATCGGGCGATAGTCTCGTCCCCTGCTTCTAATCTCGTTTTAATAGATTGTAATTTCGGGTCTGCTTGTTGGTGGGTGCTCAGGTTGGTTAATATTGTGGCTAGATCGGCTCTGGTGCAAAGAATGTGGTATATTTTGAGTACACTTTCTTTTTCTCCCTCAAATGTTTGCTTATCAATGTCAATTCGTGACAACACGTCCGCAACGACATTCTTCTTTCCTGGGATGTACTCCCACTGAAGATTGTACTCTTGTAGTAACAGCATGGGCGCCCATACAAAATTTTCCAGGGGGGGGGGCCAAGAACAGGGGGTATGGGGGTATGGAATGACAGGGGTCTTGGACTTTAAGTAAAACAAGAAAACCAATAAAAGAAATATTATAAGGCAAAATTATACATCGTGTGTTTCAATAACTTTCTGAAAATAATGTATATATTTATAGAATTCTAAAATATCAGATATTTTTTCCTTTCAATTTTTTATTTTTCCCGGGAGCCAGGGGGGGGGGCCACGGCCCCCCTGCCCATCCGTATGGGCGCCCATGAGTAACAGTATCCACCGGGTCAACCTTCCGTGACTCAGTTTGCACCTCTTCAAGAACGATATGGACTTATGGTCTGTCCGGACGGTAACGGGGTAATCTAGGATATAGGTGCGGAATTTGCCACACGCGAACACTACACTTAACAGCTCTTTCTCATTGATGTGGTAGTTCTTTTCGCACTGGTTTAACGCTCTACTTGCGAAGCAAATCACGAGATGTTCGCCCTCCTCATCCTCCTGATATAGTGTTGTGCCGAGGCTAATGTCGCTGGCATCGCAATTTAGGAAGAACGGTTTACTAAAATCTGGATGGCGAAGTCTTATTGGTTCAAGGAATTTTTCTTTAATTAGCTTTAAGGTCTCGTTTTGTTCTATACCCCATATCCATTTATTCTTGGATGACAGTTGCGGTTGAAATCTGGTGGTCAATTCAGAATACTTTTCCTGGAACTTGCGATAGTAATTACAGAGTCCCAGGAACGACTGTAATTGCCTGCGATTCTTTGGTGTTGGAAATTTCTGAATCGCTTCTACCTTTTCAGCCGACGGTGAGATTCCTTGGTCATTTAGTATAAAGCCCAAGAACTGAATTTCCTTGGCTATGAACTGAGATTTTTCTGGCTTTAGCGTGATGTTATTCGCAGCCAATTTCTTTAGCACATGTTCCACACGGTAGCAGTGTTCCTCCCAAGTTTCTGAGGATACTAGCAAATCATCTACGTACACGGTGGTGAATTGTAGTGCTTCCTGGCCAAGTATCTGGTCCATGCAGTGTACTGTACAAAGACTGCGACCGAATTCACGAGTCCGAAGGGCAATCTCTTAAACTGGTAGTTCCGCCCTTCAAATATGAAGGCCAGATACTGGCGACTCTGTGGGTGCAATTCCACCTGCCAGTAGCCGCACACCGTGTCCCAGGTACTAAAGTACTTGGTACCGTGGAAACGTTTTAAAATCTCTTCAATCTCACCGGGCGAAGTTCTGTCATTAATAATCATCTTATTAATTTCTCGCGCATCTAGTCATAGACGGACTTGTCCGTTTTCCTTAGGAATAGCCACGATAGGACTGGTGTATGGGGATTGGCTACTCTCTATTATGTCACGGTTAATCATCTTAGTTATTTCATCTCTTACTGCTTCCTTTCGTGATTGCGCGATGGGGTATGACTTCCGGTTAAAGTCCACTGTGTCTCGAAATTGTAGAGTGCACTGGAAGTTTTTTACTTTACCGGGCTCGTCAGAAAAAACTGATCTGTATTGTTCGTAAATTTTTATTAATTTGTTCGCTTGGTGTGTGGTCAACCTTTCCCCTGTAATACCGCTCCGGAAATCCCTGATGTCCTGGATCTTTTGTGACCATAAATCCTCATTAGCGTTATCGTCCAATATCCGCTCAATCATAGGATTATTGTTTATGTAATTAATCCTACGGATCTGTTGGTGGACATCGCTGGGAATTACTCTGTCGCTACCAACCAAGTCAGCCGTCCAAGTTTGTCCGTTCGTAAAAAGTGACAATTTCTTCGTTCTTAAATCGATTATGGCGGAGTTCCGCCTGAGCACATCGCATCCCACCAATATGTTAAATGGCAGCCCGGTTGCCACTAAGAATTCCATGTCAATAGCGATACCACAGCTCATCACATTGGCTGAAACTTGTTTTCTTATTGTCTTGTTTTGGCGGCCGGTTGCACCTAATAATATAATATTATTCAACGGCAATGTCGGTAATATTCTTCCGCATTCCCTCTGTATTCTCTCCAACTCTGTCATACTAATTATAGAGACGTTGGAACCAGTATCGATCATTAAATTAGCGGGGACTCCTTCTACCTCAGCATTGACGTATATTATTTCGTTATTTATGTTATTATTGGGACTAGTATCGTCCTCTTCAAATAATTCGTGCCGGAGGTTTTTTAGATAATTACAACCTATTATTGTGATACGATTAAGTTCAGTTGCTTTTGGTAACTCATTTATATGCCCAGGGGTCAGAAGCAGCAAAGGGTCTATGTGATTTATTACTGCCTCCTCCCGTTTAAATGTTCGACATCATTGTTATTTTGGGTCGCACTGGTTGACGCATCAGTCGGGAGACCTTGAGTGGGTCCCTGCCGCTCTGTTCGATGATCCAACGGTTGGTCGCGGTTTGTCAGCCGTTCTGTGTTGTCTAGACTGGTACTCCGTCTAGTATGATTGTACCTTGGTACATCACATTCTCGGCTCCTTCGCCGATCTTCATATTCATGATAGCTGTTGCGTCGCTGATGGTAGTACCGACGTTGGCGACCGTCTTCTGCTCGTATAAAGTTCACCCTCGGTCGAGAAAACCTATTATTATTATTGTTATTATTTTGTGGATTGCCACGGTTATTATTATAATAACGTTCGTTGTTATTATAATTGGGGTTTCTCTGACTATTAGGGTTTGGGTAGTAGGGATTTCGGTTACCCTGATAACCATTATTTGTTCGATTATTATTTGGATTCCCTTGAACAGGGTCATTGTTATTATTATTGTTGTTACTCGGTGGATTGGCTCGGTTTCCCTGGTATCCATTATTGTTGTTGTTTGTACCGTTGTTGGTATATGGATAGTTTCTAGGTTCTGGCCGATCATTCCTCCTCCGGCTTTGTCGGTAGTACTCCTCGTTCTCATAGTTTTCGAGAAGTTCTGTCATGGCCTGTATGGTCTTAATTTGGCTGCCTCTCCTTGCTCGAATCACCTCCTCATCATAGTGATATGACAGCTTGTTTATGAGGCATTCTTCAGGTATGGCTGGTTCCAAATGCTTGGCCATACATACTTTGCCGAGGAAGTACGCAGTCATTGAGCTACCCGCATGTTGGTTGTAGCGGCCGTGACAGATGTTGTCTCGGATTAAATTCTGGGTAGTCTCAGACCAGTATTTCGCCTTAAATAGGCTCTTAAACTGCTGGTAATCTTCAATGTCAGAACGGTTGGCCATCCACCAATGATCGGTCATTTCTCTAAATGACTCGTCTAATAACTCTCGGTTATTGACCCATCTGTTGCCCCTATGTTTGGCCATGTATTCCTCGATTCGGGCCAAGAACTCCATGGCCAAGGCCAAGAACTGGGCTTTCGTTTATATTGGCGGAAGTTCAACCACTCCCGACTCTCATTCATGGGGAAATTAGTGAAGTTAGTCGGTCGGTTTCGGATTACCTCCATCTCTTCCTGACTCTGTCACACTTGTCCGGTGATATTGGTCATTACCGCTTCCATCCCGTCGCACCTTTCTGTGACTTGGTTTCGCACCTTACTTATTTCCTCCTGTGTTTCCTTTCGGCTTTCTTCCCATTTAGTCTTCTGGTGTTCTTTGATCTGGGTAATTTCAGTATTTATTTCTTCCCTGACTTCCTGTACTTCACTCTCCGTTTGGCGACATCTTTCGTCAACTTCCCTGATCGGTTGGTTTACTATGATTGTCTCTTGTTCCAATTTCTTAATTACGGATCTCTTATTTTCGTTGATTTTCCTGTTCAACTCTTCCTTCGCCAACTCTATTCTCTCGTCTACCTTGTTCATGTTTTTCTGGTTGACTTACCTTAATTCTTCTCTTAATCGTTGGTTATTCTCATCCAGTTTCTCCTCCATCTTCTGATTATTTTCCTCCAACGTTTCCTTCAGTTGTTGATTATCGTTTTCCATCTTCCTACTATTCTCCCTTAACTCTTCCCTTAATTGTTGGTTGTCATCTTCCATCTTCTTACTGTTTTTCTCCATCTTCTCTTCCATCTTCTTACTGTTTTTCTCCATCTTCTCTTCCAAATTCTTACTGGTTTCCTCAATTCTCTTGTTGGTGGTTTAAATTTTACTACCCAATTCTTCCTTCATGGATTGGTTGTCCTTCTTCAAATCTTGACTGAATTTCTTACTGTTTTCTTCCATCTTCTCTTCCATCTTCTTACTGGTTGATTTGTTATCCTCTCTCATTTGCATGAACATTTCCATTAATTTGTCCATTTTACTATTTTCGGTGGTCTTAGACTTTTCTATTTCCTTGTCTGGGACATTAACGTCCCCTGTCTGCGTTGGTACTTCAGGTTGTTCCTCTGGTGGTGCTGGTTGTTTATGTTCCACCGGGGTTACTAATACTTCTATATCTTCTACGGGTGTTGCCTCCTTGTCCCCCCATATCGACTTCCTTTTCGGCCTCTGCCGCCCTCTTCTTAGACGTAGCACGACGCTGCATTTTGTTTCCTTCCTGACGGTATAACCGCTGCCAAGCTTAATTAGTAATTAGTCTTCCAATCGCTAATTAAAGCCCTCTAGTTCGACGCCAATTTGTAACCAAACGCGTTTTATACGCTGTTACAAATAAATAATTCTGTAATGTACAAAAAAAATTTTAATTTGATTAAAAAAAAATTTTTTTTTCTTGTTCAAAAAAAAATTTTATGTTTGTTTGTTGTTGAATAATTTATAAATAATTCTTGCTGTGAAATTCCGTTGAAATTTTAAAATTCTTTGAGTCTATTATGTTGATATATGCACTTCTGGTTGACCGTAAAATGAATTTGGAGTTAATCAGATTGTCTTACTTTACTAATCGATTGACGATTTTCTTTATACTCCCGTATATCACTTTCCTTTAGTAAATGCCGTCTTCCAGTAAGTTCTGTATTTAATAAACACTCTTATATTAATGTGTGAAATAATTTTAAAACGGGATAATAGAATTATTTTGATTTATTAACATTTACTGGTAAAATATCGATTGAAAATCGATATTGATATAATGTTGATTCTTGCACAGGGATAAATCGATTTCACAAAACAGGTTATATTATATGAATGTTCAGAATGGTTCTTTTAACGGTTATAATTATATAGTCAGAGAAGGGACAATCATCGAAAGTATAACATGTATAATAGAATTCTTATAATTAATAAATAACAAGGTTTATAATAAAATATAATGTTTATAAAATTAAAATATGCAGACCAATGATGTAGCGACGAACCGTTGCTGGCAAACACTTTGCATCATGGGAGTTCAAAATGGCGGCACGCCTCGTTGTAGACGAAAACTGCTAAATGTTGATTGGAAATTCTGATAATAAAATTACCTTCACAACTGTTTTATTATCTCCGGAATAGTGTATAATGTCTATTGTGTTGTTTGAGGTGTCCTGTTTAAGTGTTCTTCGTTCACTGGCTTTAATTGTTTTGGTATAATTGTGTTTTCACTCTCGTCTGTGTGTAGCAAAATCGTGAGTTTCGTTGTAACGTGAATTCTTAATGTGTGATAGTTTTACTGGTTTATTTCACAAGTATTCTGTTTAGTATTGATTGTTCTCACTGTTTGTGGTGGTGTGTATCACTGATTTTAATTAAAAATTACAATTTCGGTAACTCTCGTTTTTTACTGCATAACCTTATACGCCATTACATATATTCGAGATAGGTTCTTAGCACAATCTTATAACAACCGTACGCGTTGAATGTTAATTAAGAACTGTTTTACTTCCTTCGTCTTATGAAATATCTTGCCAAGTTAATATGAAAAAAGTATTGTTTAAATATTTTTCACTTCCTATTCATGTGATTATAATATACATTATATCCAGAATATTTTTTGTTTATGGATTACTTTCGTGAACTATTAATTACATAATTGGTTTCTTTAACTCTTTCTGTTTAATTTGATATGCCATAGTCCATATTTATAAAGATTTTTGTTAAAATTGCTATATTTATGTCTTTTTGGAAATATAGGCCTACTATCTGGTTCCCGTTCTTGTCCAAAATATTAGCCATGTTAGGTGTTATAAATATGATTATAATAAATTTCTGATTGATATAAATCCTTACCTTTCCTTAATTTCTTATAAATTTAACAATTTGATTATCCTTTTAGTTGTAATTCATGAATTCACTATTTCTCCTTGAAATGGTTAGGTATTACATTTTGAAATTTTTTAATAATTTTATACAATCTTTTATATGATTCTTTTAAAGTATAGTTTCAGTTATAGTAGTTGGTGATTGATCTACCTTATATAAATCTAATTAGTTTGCTTGGTTTATTTAACTTCCTTACTCAAATATTAATGTTATTGAAATTTCCATTTTGGCCTAGATTCTATTGTTTTACATATATTGGTTTTTTAATATTATCAATTATATACCCTCTCTGACTGTCTAAAGTTAACATAATATCAAATAAAAATTCCTTATACAACTATTGAAACATGTAGCATTGTATTCATGCTCATACTATAAAAAACAATATTGAAAATTAATGAACAGTCTTTAAAGCTAGACATTGGTTTTAACTATTTCTAAAAATACATAACAAACATTTGATAAATTAGTCTAGTATGCATACAGCAACATTTTAGGCTGTATGCACACTGTTATACATAATAAACATTCTTATATTACTTATTATTCTATATAATATTAACACATTGAAATGTTGAGTTCCTAGGCTCTAAACATGAACATAATTAGCCATTTGATTGTTAAATTTGCCTTTAAACTTATTCTAATTATAGTCCTTTCTGTTTAATGGTATATTAGATTTTTTAATCCCCTGTCACAGTAATTATTTCCCCTCATCTCTCTTTATCATTAACATTGCTATGAATGTCTTTTGATAAAAAGATGTGGCCTCTTTTATGAAATATTTAACATATTTCCATAATAATACTTCATGCTATTTCATTTCTGTATTTATTATAAAACTTAAAGTTATTTGATTGTACATAGTTAAAATATAAGTTACACCTTTACACTTGAAGTTTATTAAATAGAAATCACTTGCACTGGTACACTTAACACTGTTGGTTCTTATTTATATTTGAGTTCTACAATATTCTAAGACCAAACCTTTAGTTATAATGGACTGTGAAGATTTGTTTATTTTATTACTTAATAACTTTCTTTGGTGCACTTCTATTTACTACTAAATACTTTTGCTTATAATTATTTTACATGAGGTTTTGGGGTGTTATACTTTCTTGGGGTTATATTAATATTTGGTTCTGGGTATGTTATTTTTATTAATTGGTTTTTTATGGGTATTCTTCGTAGTTCTCCCATCCTACATCTTCTTTTTCTTCATTTCTTCTGTCTTGGGTTTTCCAAGGTAAGTTTTCCCTTATGTCCTTTGGTTGAGTTTGGGGTATCTTCTTATTACCTGCTCCTAACCTTCCTGGGTATTCTCCTGATATTATATGAGTTTCTTTTGACTTAATTTCCTTGATACTTTATCATTGCATTTTATTAATTTAATTATACTTTTCTTTTATGGTGGTGTTGTTCACTTTGATATTTAATTATTCTCATTTGATTTTTAATTCTTTTCATTTGATATTGATTATTTTCATTTGATAGTTAATTATTTTTATTTGATAATTCATTATTTTCTTTCGAACCTTCTTTTGAGTTAATTAATTTAAATGTAATTATGATCATATTTGAATTATAACTTAGTGGATTATCTGTCATGCTACAATATATATATATATATATATATATATATATTGTAAGAGTACATATATTCAAAATACATTTATGAAGCAACATGATAAGAATAAAATACTAAATGATTAACACTATGAATAAAAAGGGATGAGTCAGAGATAAAGGAACGGGTAGTTAACATAATTATGTGATCAAACGGATAAAGGTAATAATAAAAGTAACCTCTGATAAGAGAAATGTAGCAAGCAACAAAACAAAACTTGAAAAAACGATAGTACAATGCGATTTAATCAAAATAACCCAATAGATATGGTAAGTGAGTAGGTAGAACAAGCACCAAAACCAGTGAAAGGATATATAAAACAAATAAAGTAAGTGAGTAGGTAGAACAAGCACCAAAACCCCAGTGATAGGACATATAAATGAAATGAATGAAATCAAATGAGAAGGTGAATGAAAAGGAAACAAACAATATATAAATGAAATAAAATGAGAAGGAATGAAAAGACACAAACAAATAATATAGAACAGAAAAGGAGAAATGTTACACTCAAATAAAGTAATGCAAAAGAAACCAATAAATAATAAATGTAAATGATAATTATTAGTATCAACTAATTAATCAATGTAAATGATAAGTATGAAAATCCAATGAAGTAATGACAAACTAAAAGTACACTAACCAAATAAATAGAGAGTAAATATTATAAATCACTCTATAATGAGATGAACTTGTTAACAGTATAACTAACCATTGTAAAGTGAGAGACAGTTAGATAGTGAACATGAGTAAGTGAGAACAAGAATTTAATGTTAGGGAATACCCACTAGTAACACTTAAATAAAATATAAAAAGTGCAAAGTGACAGTGTAAACCCCACAAAATAAATAGAAACCCTATTGATAGGTATAAACACCCAAAAATCAGTGAAAAACACTAAAGGTTAATGGTGAACAGTGTTAGTAAATAAGGATATTGTTATTATTAGGATTAAGATTAATTGTAGATGAGGAATACAAGGATATTCAGGGAAAAATTCCCAGGAAGAGTCAAAATGTTAGTGTTACCATGGTTAGCTAGTAAAGATTAGAATAGAAAAATATAGTAAAGAATAGAAAGGCAAAATCAATAAATATCCTATGTTCTAAGGGATAGTTAATTAGCTAAAGTAAATGACGTGATGATGTTTATCACCAAAAAATAAACAAGAAGTAACAAATTGTAAACAAGACTAGCATAATAACTGTTAAAGAATTGTTTGATTAAGTTTATGAGTAGGAATATGGCTGAAAGAGTTATACAGACCATAAGCCTAAATGTTATGTTATATTTTATAGAGAATAGTAAATAATAGACCAATTATAAACAATGGCAATATAGATAAGAAAAAAGATGGATTCATGCAAACATAATAATACTAGAAAAGCAGTTAGAAAATAATAGACAAACCATGATTTTGTAAAATAATGAAAAAACATACAATTATAATAAAACAGACACAAAACAATTCAACAAATAACTAAATCAATTATGACACAAAACAAAACATGTATAAGGATAAAATAATATGTAATTTGTATAAAATAAGAAAATATAGCCAATTACTACCTAGGCCTATGAAATGCCTAACTGTAAAAAACCAAAAACAGCAAATTGTAAGAAATTAACTATGACATTAGCAAATCCAAGGCAAGTAACTAGTCAATGATAATTAGTGGATCATATTAAGAGATAAATGTTAAATTAAGGACATAAAATAAGAAAGAAATGTAATTAAATAATATCAACATAACTGTCAAAACATATGATCTTTGAAAGAAAATACGAGCAGTTGTGATAATATTTCATACATAGATAAAAAGACAGAAGAATAATAGCAATCAGAAGATATTTAATCACTTTGAATAAAATTTCAAATATTATAACAATGGGCTTAAGCCATGAATAGCCAATCAGAATCAATCATTTACCATGACAACTTAACGTTATTTATGAATATTCCGTTAGAAGCTCGGAGTCCATTATTGAAGCCCAAAAGGAATAGACGCCAAGCCGTAAATGACTCAGTTTTTAATTTAAAACAATCAAAAGTGACCAAATTTATTAAAATGAAGAACCAAACGATCTGATGAGGAACTAATACATTCAACCTAGGCAACAGACCAGATTAATTAACTCCAATTAATTAATTTCAATCAACGTATACGGAAAAGAAGCCAGGCGTCATGAAATCCCAAGATGATTGAAGATTGATGAACAAACGATGACCCAACCTAATTCAACTGAATGACACTACACCAAAAGTCGACTGATTGATAAGTATTGCTGACTTACCCGAATTTAAAAATTTAAATTCTCTTTAAATTTTTTCACAACACTTTGAACTCTCACTATAAACTGATGATCTTATTTCTTTCAAAGATTAATTAAAAAAAAAAATAAAACACTAAACTTATGTGAACGAGAAAAATAACCTGTACAAAAATTACGAACTTTTGAAACACACTTTATAACACTCCAAGAACAAATTGTAATTACTCCTTATAGTATATAAGTACCAGAAATATAAGGTAGTGTACTTTATTGTAATCATAACTGATCCTTTTTCGTAAACCAAAAGAATCCAGATTTATTGAACGAAAATTGTAAAAAGTAAACATTCTATAGACGCCATGTCTGACTAACTAAAATCGTTCAAAAATCGATTTCACCAAGCCTTGAGAATAATTGTCTCACTGTCGGAGCAAATTTGTTTAATAACAAAATATAATTTTTGCATAATCCTAAATAATTATTAATCACAATTTAATAAACTAGTACAGAGTCATAACCACTGTTCTTTATTCCATAGGAAATTGTGTTATATGATTTGTGTACACTAGGAACGAGCGACAGTGGTGGTAAACGCTAGACATCGGAAGCTCTGCGAACTACATAACCAATTCGCACGCGGCGGGAATAATTGAATTCACCATACCGTCATAGCCACAAACGCTCAGTCGTCCTATTTTCCATTTTAATTGTTTTCAGTTAAAACAATTTAGCCCCACCCGGGAAATACAAACACTTATAGAAGAACAGGTAAGGATTCCACTCGCGTGTACTGGCAATTCGAAAGATCGCTGCGGACATCGTCAGCGTGAACATAAAGTAACAACCACACGTGTGAGGCGAACACACGCAAAACGACATACACCTTATAAACAAGGCGGACGTCGCACATATAATTGTTACAATATATATATATATAGTCGATATTGTATTTTCCTACAGCATTATGACCTGATTTCGAATATTCTTACACAGGGTATTTACCTTTTATCACACATATTTTTGACACCTCACTACAAAAACTGTAGACCTACTGCAATAGCTAGGATACCCTTATCCCGATAGGGGATACCCTTATCTCACTTCGTATTTATACAGATCAGTAGGCTTTCATCTCTTTATCGCAGCATTTCTTTGTGTGCTAACAACGCTTTAGTTCACAACTAAACTAATTTTGAATACTAATCCAAAATCTCAGCTTCCTACAAAATATCTAGAGACCAAGTTTACATTAATGTAAACTAGTACATTACTGGTAAAATGTTACTGGTAAATCTTACCAGTAAATGTTAGTTAAATGTTACTGGTAAATCTTGTGTGACACAACACCTTCTACATTTATATTATGTAGTTTTGGGAAACACTGATACAGATCTTATTCCTTTGCAAAAAGATAAGCCTACTTCCGAATAGAAAATTTAAATGTATGAAATTCTTACCTCTTGATACAGGATGAAACGCTTCATTACTGAATCACTAAGAGACTAAGAAGCTAAGGTTACGATGAACGAGTTTCATTATGTAACAAGGGGATAATGCAGTTTTATCTAAACACACAATGAAGGAAATATAGATTATTATGTGACAGAATGATGCCATATCTTTTGTGCAGATACAATGGAGAGTAAGAATATTGTATAATAATATAATATTACTTACAACACGCTATTAACATCTTTGTACACTTTTAACGGAATGCAGAAACGATGGAAAATAAGGACTTTCAACGATATTTACGTCGGCAAATTATTATTTCTTCTACCGTGGATACTCACCATCTTTTATATTATCGCCATAATTTCTTTTTATGTTTTGGTATATGAAATCTAAGACCGTCTTTAGAATTGCACTGTATAAAAACAAAAAAAAACGTAAAAAATAGGCACATAATGATACCGTATTTGTGTGGATTTTTACCTGAACATAGAAATGATGTAGAATTAGGAATGTTATGTAACAACCATAATGTTTAGCTGTGTGCTGCGAAACATCCCAGGCTGTTAGGCCGTGGCCTAGTTTGTCTGTAATTCGTTCCAAAAGTTTCAACCGTGTCCATGTCACGTGAACGAGATGTCAATTGCCTGCGTAGGACTAAGAGCAAAGACAGTTGCATTGTTGGAGCGGGGTGTCTTGGCACCCCTGGCTGCATTTGCAAAATCTGGGTCCAGCCCAATGGCTGCCAGAAGATAAGTAAGCCTGTTAATCGACTGGTTCCTAATACTGGAAAACGTGACCGCAACACTATTTTTCGGTAGATGGGGGCGGTGGGAGAGAAGGCTTTATGTCGTCGTGCCCTGTGACTGGTTCGATCCAGACGACAGGTGTCACCAGTCTCAGGCACAGTGAGTAGAGATTTAGGAGTCGGTCGCTCTCCGCGGGCAGAGAGCCTCCGTGCCGGTGGCGAAGGTAACAGTGGCAAGCAGCGTGTTCACCATACTAGGAGTTTCTTTATGGTAGATCATCGAAAATCGTCCGAGGGCGTTTGACCCGGATCGGGGTGGAGAAGGAAAAGGAAAGGATAGGAAGAGGTAGAGGCAGTAGTAAAGACAGTTACAGCCAGCGACCGGACAAAGGTAGACAGAGTGGGAACTTGAAGGCTTCCACGAATTACATCCTTTTTGACAAACCAAGGAGATCCCGACAATCAATGGAGGGTTTTAGATTGGAAACGTTCCAACCTGCACTTCTTGGTGGTTCATAAGAACGATCACCATACGGGAGATCAGTCCATAGATCAGTCCTGGCCAAAGAAACAAGGGATAGATGGTGACTTCGGCGCGCAGAGCCAGGCGGATGCAACACGAACAGTTTGGTTCGGACGCCGCGAACCTTATCGGGGATTTCGATCACGTGGGCTTAACCATAGACGCCGATCAAGCCAAACGCCTACATACTTTACCGATTCGCTCCAGGCGATGTGCCTCCCATCTACATGGACTTACGTGTGAGACAGATCGCCTCGCATTTCTCCGTGTTGATCGTCACCCGCCATTTCCTTAGCCAGTCCGGAAGCAGGTTCAACTGACGCTGCAGCTTTGTACTCGCATATTTTCAGGAGCTGCAATGATACTAGCGTCGTCGGCGAAGAGGGACAACGTGATACCGGGCAGAATTTGCAGATCGCTCGTGTACACAAGGTAGAGAACCCTGACCATCGACACTTACCCTGGAGTTTCGGTCGCTAAGATACGACCGGAGATCAAGCACAACGGACGGAGGAATTGGAGAATGGGCTAGCTTTAAGAGAAGGCGTTCGTGCCAGACTTTATCGAAGACCTAATTCACATCCAGCACGACAGCGGCCGTAGACGCTTTCTTGTTGACGGCGTCAGACAAATGCATGATAACTCAGACTAACTGAAGAGTTGTCGAGTGCTCTCTACGAAACCAAACCTGTTGAAGTCTTCCAACGGGTCAGAAGGAGACGATAAAACATCTTGGAGATGACTGCCAAGAGAGAAATAGAGCGACAGCGTCCAGGAAGCATTTGCGGCTACCTGGTATTGGAATTCATAACGATGTTGGCAGATTTCCACAAGCGGAGAAAATACTGTAACCGGAGACATAAGTTAAACAGCTCTAAAACGAACTCACCGCCTGAGATCTGGAGATGTTGGAGTGCAGTGGCCTCTATCCGGTCAGGACCAGGGGCGCGACGGCGGTTAAGTCAACAGAAGGACGAAATTATTTCGTCCCTGTCGAAAAGAGGAGGAGGTCAACTGGATGGAGAGAAAATGTCCGAGACGCCTCTGTGCAAATTGTGCCTCTGTGCAGCCAGCGAAGCCTTGCCTGCTGCCGAATACACAACCCCGTTCGGAGTTTCCAGCGAGTTCTCTTCCCGCAGATCAGTCTACTCGCCGCTCTCCAGTCGGAGGCGTGGTCGTCTTCTAGAGACTCAAGACAAGAATCATATTTAACCGATTATAGTTAACGTCCTGCAAACGTTGCTGGACATACAGACACTGGGTCTGAAATCGCCGTGTAAATGCTGGGTCTTGTGTTGTCAGTCCTACCTGTAGAATCACTTCTATTTATAAAATTTTATCAGTTATAATTTATGATCACTGTGGTTGGGCCAATCGCATCGCTCTCACTTGTGATACTCCCGGCTACCACAATACCAGCAACTAGTCCTTACTTAGTTGCTCTCGCTTATTCATGCTGCGGTCGCCGTGCTAATGGATCTTGATAGTCTCCCTCTGCAACTGAGCGAAGTACCGTTGAGTCGAGGTTCAAGTTCTTTATATGATGTTTTACGATATATATCTTGTGTAGTTTTATCTGAACATAGAAACGATGGAGAGAATTACCTTTATTATTATTGTGTTGTTGTTGTTGTTGTTATTATTATTATTATATTTTATTAGAATATGATACTTTTGTAAATAGAAGTGTTAATGCTCCATTAGTATCGGGTATTAGAATCAAATGAACAATCATTAGTAGGCACTTTTTTTTAGAGAATTATGATAACGTTCTTAAGTACTTAGACTTTTTAAATGTAAATAAATGATCTTAGAAAGAGGTAAATTAACAGGTAGGTATATGTGGAATCGAAAATATGCTAACTAAAAATTTGATTTATTAAATGTTCGTTTCTATAATTTATCATAAATTATAATGCTGTAAAACGACTTTTCACGAGGTACATAGAAGAGAGTAAGCTAGTTTATTCTCAATTTAAGTTACTGAAAACATACAAAAAGCTTATTAAAATACTTAGTGAAGTCTTCGATCAGACTTGTATATTTTATCTGTGATGAGCTGGTTAATTTTTGTAACGAGAGGCCTGACAAGGGATGACGTTTTCATATGCGCCTTTCATAAAAAAGATTAGGTATAGGGCCTACCTCATATATAGACCTATTACCACAAATCAGTGACATGGCGTCCATGTAACCGCTGTTGCCGGCGGCAACAGTACAAGCAATGAAAGAAAAGAAAATTAATTAAATCAGAGAGTAAATACTTAAATTATTGATTAGTTTGAAATGTGAACAACATTAGTCGAGAAACTTGAAGAAAAGCACATTATTGCTTTCGAACTGCTGGGCGCTTGTACCGTCATTTTAATGTTGTGTTGCCGGCTCAGATACCGGCGACGTTCTACTGTGTATGGTCATTGACCTCGTAGTACTTGTCACTGTACACACTCGGGAAGGAGATGCGTTCGTCCGCCCGATGTGTTGCCTTGTATAAACCGGCAAGACGCTCAGTTAGCAGCTATCTTTGTTTTCGGAACGACGTGAACCGGTTACTTCGTGCACCTATTTCTGTTTTGTTCCTTTCGTTATGTGTTTCTTTATTAATTGTTAATTCGATTATTTGTGTTCAGATTTATTCTGTGTAAGTATAATGGAGTCAGATTACGTTGAACAAGTACCATCTTCTTCTGTAAGCGAATGATAGGTAGAGAATACACTAAAAAAGTACTATGGCTCTAAAAAGAATATCTCGTACTAGAAAAAATTCGAATTAACTTTTAGGCTAAGTTTTAGGAATAACACAACCGGCAACAGCTGTTATCTACCCACGCCACGCCACTGCCACGAGTGCACTACCAGAATTCATATACCTTTCAGAGGAGTAAATGGTTATTTTTCAATATAGATCAAATATACGCTAATTCAAAAATAAATTTAAGAGCTGTCGGCATGTGAAAACTGAGACTACATCTCCAAGTGACTTCACTGTGAATGAATGCGTTTTAAACGATTACAAAGTAGAAAATAATCCTGAAATCTCAGAACAGTGCAGAGTAGGTCACATACCGTACGATGGAGAATTTTTAAGTTTCGTAATTATTACATGCCGGACATTGTGCGTTAAAGCATAATATTAAGGAAAATGTATCGGTTGTTAATCTTAATTGTCTCTGCAGTATTCTGCAATACTATTATTTTTTCTACAAATATCACATTTATTTCCTAAATAATTGTTATGACTTCATTAAAGTAGTTTTGTAAATCCCTGAGATATATGCCTAAATGGAGCTAAATTGAAATTTGAATGTTTTGAATTAAAATGTTGTGCGTACAAGACTGTCAACGCGTAAACTGTAAGAAACGAATTGGTTTTTTAGGTTTGTGTAGTCTTAGAAGAATATCTTAAATAAAACGAGTGATTACAAACAGAGACCCATGAAAGCACAAACGTTTTGAAGGGAAAGAAATATAATGTTCCCCTACGCTTGAAAATTACGTTTTCTCTTTGTTAAAAATTTCCTACCGTTGATGTCAATATATTCTCTACAATAAAATATAAAAGTTTAGATCAAAGGCAAGTGCAGGAGAAATATTACAGAAATGTTTTACAGAAGGCAAATGTACAATTGTAAAAGCAATAAAAGTATAAAAGATGCGGATAAGTTGTATTCTGACAAAAAGTACAGAATCAGGGCAAAATCAATACGAAGCGAAGCAATATGGGTCGAAAATTAACTATCTTGAAGCACTCACGAGCGCGGGCGCGCGTATAAACACTGACAGGCCAAGACGTCACCAGCAATTAATTTGTAAATATTACCACGATGCTTACGAAATTTTTCATTTGTCGAGTTAAAGGAGTTAAAGTTAAAGGAGGAAAGAAATGTCTATATATTTTTTTTCACGATCTGGCAATATGGTTAATCAGATTCAGTGTAATATTGCGTTAACTTTTCATAAAAACATTAACAAATGTAAGTGTATTCAAAACATTTCGTCTGTAAAGACCTGTCTGATACATTATGCCCATCTTAAATATTTAAATTATTCATATTAATTCTGTTCCAATGACTTTTAGATTGAATAAGTATTGCATGGAATTATGTTTTATTATCCGGAAAGCGTGTTAGTTTATAGACACGGAGACATTCTAGTAATTGGCAGGATTATTTCTACAGCTAAGCGCACTTTCACACGCAATTTTAGATCCGATTCTTGAATACGGTACAACTTGTGGTTACCTAATCTGGGTTATTATATTATTCTTTCCTGAATGCCAAATTCCTGCAGGATGTGTGCAACTAGGGTGCATCGCGTGTACTCGTACAGTTAATCAAACGGTCGTTGAGGCTCTCCGCCTTCCCGACCCTATTTATAGCCAGGTATCTTTCAAATTCCTTTGATGTACGTGCCAATAATTTACAGTTCACTAGCAACCAAAACGATAAAGTTGCTTCTGTATCGAATCTTTTGTAGTTCACTTAAACGGCTGAATACCTCTACTAAAAGATTTTAATGAAAGTTATACAAATGCAGTAAATATAAACAGTTTCAAAATTATTGTTCACACGTTATTTATGTTAAGAATACAAATTTAAATATTCTTAAGCTACATGAAAATACCTTTGTAAATCATAATGATTCAAATAAATATACGTAAGTCCTACTCTTGTTAAACACACTCTGAAGCAACTTACAAGGAAGAAAACCTACGACCTGAAAATTTCAACGTACAATGCTGGCTTAGGAATTACGTAGTTGTTAAGCTCCTCTTCTGGCGTATGAGACTTCTCCAGTAAGACATTTTTTATCCTATGTCAGGCCTATTTACCAATTTATTTTCAATCTTCTGACATGGCGCTGTTGGAAATAAGAATTAGGGTGGTTTTCTCAACTTGCATAATGTTTTTTTGGGTCGTGAATAATCTCTTGGACGATGGTATTCGGAGATCTAGATGTAGCATCTGGATTGTGACACACCACGGAGATCATTTATTGCACGAAGGATTTTCGCGTGATGATCTAGAAATTTCGATATTATTCATCAAACCTGTCGGGCGTAACATTCTGTTATTCAGACTCATTAATTTCGATATTCCACTTTCTGAGCCACTCTTCTAATTGAGAGAGGTGATTCTGGAGATTAGATAATGGTACTATGCTACTAAGGCTCCTAATGAATAGTCAGGACAGCTGTGTCGTCTAAAAATTGTACCCGTTGTAATATCAAACGTTCTTGAGAGGTCAGACGTCAATATGAAAAACTAGATGGGGCTCAGGACACTACCTTGGGGGACTATAGATTTAATAAGGCAGAAATCATTAGTTTCGCCGTTCACTCTCGTTTTAAAATGCCTATCTAATAAATGACTTTAAAAGAAGGTAATATGGTATAAAGATATCCTCTTTGTTTTATACAACAGGCAATAGTGCCAGACTTTATGGAACGCTTGACTCACCTCTAGGATGGCCGCTGAACTTTTCATCTACGGCTTCATTAATTACGTGTGCTAAGATGGCACTGTTGGGTAGTTGAATGTTTCTGACGAAAGTCAAACTGGGTAAGTTGGGATCATATCGCTTAGGATGGGACTGATATAGTAGTTTTTCAAATAATTTAGAGGTGGAGGATAATGAACTTATATAGGAAGCAATATCAATTAAGTTTTTTCTGAGTTTTGGAATAACGATTATTTCAGACAATTTTAAAGCTTAGACCAGTACTGGAGCCAGAGAATGGCGTTAAATATATAAATTAATATCACTAAACTTTTGTGTGTGAGCTTTTTCAACATTTGACAGATGTAAACCAGGAGCTTTCTTGCTTTCTGTTCAAAAGTGAAATTACTTGTTTTTATTCCTTATGTTTTATAGCTGTTATTTTAGTGATATCTAAATTATTACTGTTAAAGTTGTCCTGGATGTCTTGGTCTTGAGAATTATTAAAAATGGTGAAAACGTGAGCCAGATATTGAGCAAAAGATCTGCCTTTTCTTGACTAATATTGGTCCATGGCCTTTTGTTTGCCGTTTCTGTGCGTATAGAAGGATTTAATATGTACTTTCAAGACTTAACGGGTCGCCAGATTGAGTTAACGTAAAGATTGAAATTTGTAATGTATTCTGAAAAGCTATTATTACGCATTTGTTTTAATGCTAATTTGAGTTTATTACTTAATTAGTTGTATTTAGTTTTGTCTCCTGGAAACTGACTTCTGTGCTAATTCGCTACAGTCTTCTTTTTTTCCTAATAAAACTGTAAACTTAAAGTTTGCTGCAGCTGTGTAATACCAAGTTTGCCGTTAATATAATTTGTTTCTTGCGTAAGCACATATTTTTTTGTCTAACTATCATTTCAGAAACCATTGCCTGCATCATCCGAGACTGATAGCATCATCGGACAATAGGTTTTATTTCATTATAGATAGAATACTATGAAACTGTATTTACTAAAATCTTTATGAAGCAGTAGTGTCTGCGTTATGAAGGATAGGTCTTCACGCGCGAGAACGTCATGACGTGATAGTTAACGTTAAACACTCGCTGTAAATTTACGTAAGGATATACGAAAGTCGTCTGGTTGCCTGATGACAAAGAAATGATCACAAAGAAACACAAAGATCACAATGATCATGAAGAAATTATGACAAAGAAACTATGCCAAAAAGAGAAAATATCATTCATGTTGCATAACAGTCCGTGTAAGGTAATTTGTAGTCTTGAAGTGAAAATAAACTTTCCCGGACACAATTACTATAATTCTAGGCACATTACTTTCTCTATAAGAAAGAAAGTAAGTGCCTAGATGAGGTTCTATGGTCATTTAATGAAGGTTAAATTGGAGTTACAATTGTAGTGAAGAGCGTGTACAGATAATACACTTCCTGCATTGTCGAAAGAAAACGCCATATCTTAAAATAACAGAAGGTATGAGCATAAAAATTTGTGAATACACAAGAATTCAATAAAAAGTGACAGTAGAGTAGATGAAAAAAATATTACATAAGGAATCGGTTAAGTCTATGGAACAATAAACTATGGAAAACCGAATCCGTTCCCTTGATTGGCAATAATCAGATTGTTGCGAACAAACTCTACTATTTAGAAAGTTATCGTTATGCCTACAACATATATTGTAAGTTTGAACTCGAATCTAAAGATAATGTGAACCATTAGAGCCTTCGGGTTGCTGAGGAATCAAGAACGAGGTGTAAAGAACGGACCAGAGTAATGGGTCTGAAGTCTCCCTAAAAGATAGGACGCATACAATTAATGCGTTATGGCCAATTGAGGGGAATGGACACAAGTTTTGGACTGAAAAACTGTATAAACAAGTTTTGAATATCGCCCTAGGAACAGAAAGGGGAGTAGAGGAAGGGCACGACTGAAATGATTTCAGGGATTGGAAAGGGGACGAGGAAACAGAGAGGTGAGTAGAAAGATACTCACAACAAACCTTAGGTTATATGCGGAACTGCGTGGTAACTGCGTCGTGGCACCAAATGCGGTCACTGAACTCAATGTTAGATGTACTCGTACAGAGCGTTAAAAAAATTGAACAATATGACAAAAAAGGTCTAGGAGCTAACCAAAAACATACTGCAACTCAACTTAATGTAATATCTGTTAAATCGGAAAAATATGACCATGTGTACCAATTTTAATTTTGAACAGTTGGCAATTAATAAAATTAGTATACTTTTGTAGTTGATACAATTCTAAAATTGTGTGTGACGGCAACACAACAATCAATAACAAAATACCAGTTCTAAAAATACAACGGATCAATAGTTTCATTTAACTGTCAATGAAATGGGCGTGACGCAACTGAGTATCGATACCTGTATATCACTGTCAGGAAATCATAAAATCATAATTTTAGTTCACATTTACAGATTATATTTGAAATATAAAATTGTTATGTTTTTCCTTTTACTACGTGGGATTTTTTATATTGAGGTACTGAGTCGTGAACCATTTACTTAGAAATTGCATGACCTATTCCGTGTGTAAGATTTGCTGTCTTTTGTAGTATCAAACAGTCTTCATAAATAAATTTTGTTCTCCTCTTTCGTCCACAAACTACGCAACTTATATCAATTTTGTCGTCCTCGCCCTATTCCTTCCTGTTTTAATATTCATCTTGTTGCTTTACGAAAGACGATAACATTAATATCTGTAGCTTGTACACATTCCACTTCTCTGTAGTACTCGCAATATGGCAGAGAATTTACAGAACTTGATTTTCTTTGGTGAACGTCGCGTGACTTTTTCAACGCATAAATAAATAACACAAGCAGGGATTCTATCCAGATTCGTCTGCTTAATTTAACAATCAGTAACGTTTCCTTTTCTAACAAGGAACGCTTTCGGTAATTTTTAGAATAGCAAATAGTAGGCCTCTTTGGAAACAAACGTAGTTTGAGTCTGTATCCATGTTTACGGAGCTAAATACTAATACGAGTTGCTTAGTCACTGATGGAACATTTAAAACTATTTTCACATGCTGAACGAAATTGAAACGCAAATACAGAATCAGTTTCGGCAGGAAAGGAAACGAATGTGTGGTACAATTTGCTTACATGTAGGGTAGAATGAGGAAGGTTGGCCAGTGAGAAATACTGGTCAACGACAAGGTTAGATATAATAGGTTGTTTTCTTTTTCTACTAAGAAAGTCACGAGAAGGGATAGAGGAATCCCTCTTTAAATCTAAAAAAAAACTTTTTTTATTTCCATGTTCCGTAAGGAAATGGAAGTACGGTGATCGCGAAAAAAATCGTGTTCGAGATAAGGGCTGATTCTGATTGTACTACTCTCAAAACATGAAGAAAAGTCACTTTCCGAAAAGTATCTGTATGTCTATGTGTAGATTTTTTTCTATAGCGAACGATAACTGCCCGCAAATTCAAACAGAATCAAATAATTTTCTGCACATGTGCCTGAGTTGTAGAGGACTATTGCTGTTGGTGAAGATCGATTAAGGGAGACGAGTAGTTTACCTGCAACGTTTTACGTTTAAACAAGAGTAAAGTACTTAATTTTGATAAATAAAGTATCCTGAGAAGAAGGTCATAATAATCTACTGTAGAAAGGTAGATGAAAATCTATAAATGAAAAGGATGGTAATGAAAAGGTAATTTTTGGAAAACTACCTTTTTGATGTTGAATAAAATACTTCATTTTGAAGGACAAGATACCTTAGTAATTACAAATAATGAAATTATTCCTCAATAGAAGTGTAAATATCAAAAATGGGGTTGTTCGGTTAAGGGGAGGGGTAGTTTACCTGCATTATTTCGTGTTTTAACAAGAGTAAAGTACTTCATTTTGATAAATAAGTGTCCCAAAAATAAAGTCATATTATTCCACTGTAAAATGGTAAATGAGATATCTATAAATCGAGAGCGTAGTGAAGGGTGTGCCGGTGTTTGCCTAACCCGGCGATCGAAGGTTTTATAAATTTTGTTTAACATAAACGCGAGTACAAATGTCGTTTAGTACGCCGATATATAGTCTGCACGGTTGAATCTGACTGCTCCATCTCGCGGCGAAATTTTGCTGGTGGTTGTATTGTAAGTGCACGTTCAGTCCGACTTCAGCTCTCAAAAAGGAATCAGCAGGCTCCCCAACCCGAACAGACATTATTGCGTAGTTTCTACTCATCCTAATGGCAAGCTAGATTTACGAGACTTCCCGGGTTCTCGTTCCTAGTCGGAGATTCTGGTCTCGGCTGATGTAACTACACCTTCATCAGCCATGAGCCATCCTACACGCACCTGTTCGGAAGGGGGAGTTTGTTAACCAGCCACAAGATGCATCCTACGCCTACTATTAAGGTGATATGAACTCTTTTATTTTTCGTTGGCCCGGCCTGCCGTTCACCTGAATTACAAATTATTTTCTTTTTAAACCATGTGCCCATGCTGCTAGACAGTCCGCTCTGGGGTGTGTCACCTGAACATTCATTATGAACATTATGTGACTTTTATGATATAACTCCATAAATCTAAGTACTATGGTTGTAATTGTGTGCTGCACTGGGGGAGCGTGCCAGAGTTTTTTTTACTCTTAAATTTTTTTATATATATACAAGAGCCTTAGAGTCATTACACTATTCAACACAAAATTAAGTCACATGTTATGGGTTCTGTTCCGGCTGGTTCAGAACGGGTTCATATTTTAATTTCATTTCGGTTTAACATGTAAGGGCTGGGGGTTTCGTTTTTCAGGCTGTTTTCTGGAGGTAAAATGGACATAGTTTTTTTTTTCAAGTTAGGCACGCGTTCATACAGTTTAAGGCAGGTCTGATTCCTGTCACATATGGTCTGGTACATGCTGGCGCGCTTCCACATCTGCTAGGATACAACAGGCAGTTATTATAAAATCAATTATACACAGATGTCTGACTTTAAGAGAAAAGTAATTTTATATTTTGTGGGCATATACTGATAATTTTGAGCTTGTAAAAGCATATTGATGCTACTGATTCTTGTCAGTTGAATTAAATCATTTTCATTAAGGAACAATTTCCTGATACATGTATCCATCGGGATTTATAACACAAAATTAACATTTTAGAAAACCATGCCAATTGCTTAAACTCAGGTGATGAGGGTTTTTCCCACTTATATACTGTGCAAGAAACTTAAAGATTTTCATATGCTCATAATGGGCAATTTATCAGATGTTATCAATGCATATGGGCTGTCCGGCCTATCTTTATGCTTTTGTTAGTCATTATCATCCTTTTGGGGGTTTTAACATTTTGTTAATTTAATGGAAGTTAATGAATTATTGTGACTGGAAGTTAAATATTTATGATTGCTGGTTTTGGGGCTTTATCGAAATACTGCCTGTCGGTCAGGTCGAACATGGGTATTGTGATACTATTATGAGTATGTGTCTTTGTGTTTCTATATGTGATGTAAATGTTAAGTGTTAGTAAAGGGGGGGGAATTATATAATTTATGGGATGTTGCTCGATATATATATATAGATATTGTCTATTTACACAATTAAGGACATGTGAACACTACTTATTTATTATGTATTTTGTTGTTTATTGCGGATTGGAATGTGATACTTATGTGATTTATGTGATACTTGCATGTAATGAATTATGGGGGCAACAATAAAAAAAAAATGTTATTGTTAATTAACAGCCGAGTTTAATTGCAAGTTCCGTCATACTGAACCCAGCGCATTTTGGCTTCTCTAGGCTCTCGCCTAGTTTTAAATAACTAGTGGCTTCTCTTTCAAAAAAAATAAATACAGAAAAAATTTTTTTTATAAAGCATAAAAAAGGAAAGAGGGGTCACAAATGGTAGCAGAGCGTGGTTCATTCTAGGGTTGAACCCTTGGGTCCTTGGGTGTGACGGGGCTTGCAAACTCGGAAATACTATGTTGTTTTTTAGGTATATGCCCGTGTATGCGAGGTTAGGTTGCATAACTTGTGAGTCTGATCGCACCACTGGGGCGGGTATTTGTGTTCGGAAAATTTGAGATGTTGAACTGCCGGGGGGTCTCAAGCGTTGCCTGGGTGATAGAATGTTGCTGATTCGAGGTCGGAGTATAGTGTGGCATTAGCGGGATGCGGTATGGCCCGATCGGAAGTCGGTACCGTCACCGACTAAATTCCTGTATTGCGAATTCTGATTACTAGTTCCCGAATTGGGAATTCTGATTACTAATTTGTGTCTGTTAGTTATGTGTTGGTGAGACGTGTGTGTCGGATTGATGTTTGATGTTATGTATGTTAAGTATTGTTGGTTGTTGCTTGTCTCCTTCTGTGGTGTTAGTAGGTGGTTCAGAAGTAGGCCCGGTCTCCGCAGCGCTAGAGAACCGGGGGGTCCACTTGATGGAAAAGAGAGTACTCAAGTTTTTCCTTTTGTAAGTCATGTTTGTGTTAGGTGTTTAGTGGGGATTTGTTTTATTATTGTTTGTTTTGAATTGTGCAATTCTGGCGGCGGTATGCTATCAGAAATTGCCCCACCCTCTTTCAGGAGTTCTCCAGAAACTTTCAGTGTTAGACGGAATAGATGAGGAGCAGTTGCTGGTTTTCTTAGATCTTGTTCTGCAGTTGGCAGATTTTCCGGGGGTGTCCGATGGGGAGGTCTTGTCTCTTATATACCCGTATTGCCGGGGTCCATTGGCAGGGCTGGTCACAAACACTCTGCGTCGGGGCGGCAGTGTTGACGCTTTCCATGGGGAGGTGTTGAACTTCTTCATACCCCATCGACGACGTGCCCAGCTTAAGTTTGAGTTATTCTATCGCCTACAGGCCAACGGAGAGGCATTGAGGGATTTCGTGCATGATGTAAGGAAAGCTGCCCGTATATTAAGGTTGGGGTTGCCCGAGACGGAAGTCATACAGGTAATACGAGAAGGACTGAATCCCCAAGAGAGATCCCGGCTGGTCTTCGCAGATCCTCCACGTTGTTTTGCGGACCTGGACCGGTGGTGTGCACATGCCAGGAGAGTCCAGGAGAATGATGAATCCCGGGGAAGAGCTGCCAAAGATGTCCAATACTCAAGTAGTTTATTAGGAAGAGTTGAAAAGGACAAACATGGTGGTTAGAGGAGAACACAAGAGACTGTCAGAAAGCCTGAATATTCCGGAAGTAATGGAGGCTACAAGGGGGTGGCAGGTGAGAAGACGGTAACAACAGCTACAGCACCGAAAACAAAGAAGTATGAAATTAACAGGGGAAGAAGAAATTATGTTAGGGAACAAACATCGGCAAGTAGGGAGCCTGTAGCAAGGCGTTATTCCTATTTGGAGAGTAAGGAAACTTTAAAGGTTCCAGAGGAATCGCAAGTGCCTAATAGAGTAGTGGAGGAAGAAGGTGAAGCGGAAGAAGAAAAGCGGAAGAACTTCTGTGGATCAATACAAGAGCCTAAGAACACGTCAGTTAATACTGAGTTACAGGACTCGAAGAGGACGTCATGGTTGAATCCAGATGCCGCAGAATTTGTTCCGGTATCTCCATCTCGGTTTGTGACGGATCCAGATCCGGTAATATCGTCACCGCCTACGCAGGGATATGAGAAGTCACTTGATGGTGTAGCTTCACCATCGCCAGTAGAAATTAATTTAGTCATTGCACATGAACCTGGACAGCTGGATTCCAGGGTGGAAAATGTTGAGGACGTTGTAGTTGCTGAAAGTGGTCAAGGAGTGGAATCGACAGAAGAGGCAGAAGAGCGGTCTGCGGATGCTGCACAGGGAAGTATAGTTATAGGTGTTAGGGAGACTGAAGAGTCTGAGTTTGCAGATGGACACAGGGATGTCCAGGCTGCAAGTGTTTCTGAGATTGTGGATGGACAAAGGGATGTCCATGCCGCAAGTGTGGTAGAAGTAGATGAGGTAGAAGTTGAGGAGAAATTTGGTGGCAGCGTTGTTGAGTGTGCGAGTGAGAATGATGTAGTGTGTGAAGATGTGCAGACGCCTTCTGTAAGTAGTGCTGAGGATTCCGAGGAACGGAAGGAAGTTTCAGGTGGACCAGGTGAGCAACTAGAGGAGGACGAGGATGTGCAGTGTTCTGATGGTGGTAGTGGACGTGATGGCGATGATGTTGATGATGAACGTGTTGATGAAAAGAAGGATGTTAATGAGATTGGAGAAGAAGTTAGCGAAGAAGTTTGTGAAGCGGCTGGTGACCAATGTGATGAAGAAATTGGTGAGGAGCTGAGGGAAGATGCGGTTGAAGATGGATCAGAGGAGCAACTGGAAGATGCTGAGGAGGTGCAGTGTCATGATGTTGATTTGGATTATGTGGACGAAGAAGGGGAAATTGTAGAAGAGGAAGAAGTAGTAAAGGAAGAAATTGTAGCAGAGGAGTTAGACGACAAGGATAATCCAAGGCGGAGTGAAGGTAGTGAGGTAAGTTGCCTTAATGCTGATTCAGAGGAAACCAGCCAGTACAGCTCAACACGAGATAATTTCGCCGAGAGTGGTGTCCAGAAGAAAAGAGTACCTAAAGTCCGTCATAGATACATTGTGGATCGCGGGTAGCGGGTAGATGTTCCCCACAGTCCCAGTGGTGTTCGTCTACTTCAGGGTTGCGCCCCTGCCCACGCGAGCCTTGGTTTTCTCCAGTCATTCTCCTTTTCGGAGGGAACCATGTCCTTACCCTTAGTCCTAGCTATTGACCTATCAATGATCCTTGCCCCATTTCATCTTCCCGATTTTCCTACCCCTCCCCTTTGGAAAAAAAAAGAAAAAACCCTATTCATAAGGAGTTAGAGAGACTTGCCGGAAGTGATTAGATTGTGGTCCTGGAGATTGTCAAGTTCCCCTGTTCTGGAAGGTTATCATGGAGAAAGTTAGAGAGTTGGAGAGTGCCCTTAGATTTGTCGTGGTCTGGGAGATCGTCAGTTCCCCTGTTTTAAAAGTAAGATGGAGAGTGATAGCGTGCTGTTGTTTCTGATTAATGGTTGTAAATCTTGATTGTGGGTTAGTGTAGAGGTCGAGCCATGCCGCATTCTCCGGTTGTTTCCCGGGTGTTTTGTTGAGAGAGAGAATTGTATTTATTGTGTATCGACGTAGGTGGAGAAGTAAAACCCCCTTGCTAGTCATGGTGTTTTTGTTGAGTAAGAGTTAGGCTGGATGTTCGCGTGCCCTTGATGCGGTCCTCTCTGTCTGGCTAAGCGGGGCCGTCCGCCCTTGTGTAGGGATGTGGGCCAGCCATATGGCAAGGATGGAGATGCCTTGTTAGTGCATGTGGCTGGTCGGTCCAAGAGATGGACGAGAAGTAGTACGGTCACTCACATCCCAAGGTGGGAGATACCTTGTTTGGTCTTAGGACGGGTATGTGAGTGGGGCCGGTGGGAGTAGGTGATGGTCACCGGAGAGGGTGACGTGTTGGGGCGGTCCCGTGGGGTTGGCATGGAGGAGAGGGTCGCATGGGAATGGACGCAGTTGTGAGGTTTCTCTGTTCTCCTGAGAGCAAGTGCTGCTGGGCCGCCATGATCACCGAGTCCACTAGGTTCACTTTGGAAGGGGATACACTGCGGGGTACTCTCCCGAGTTCAAGTGTGGGGCAACCGGGTTGCCCTTTCGGGGTGGGGGTGTGCCGGTGTTTGCCTAACCCGGCGATCGAAGGTTTTATAAATTTTGTTTAACATAAACGCGAGTACAAATGTCGTTTAGTACGCCGATATCTAGTCTGCACTGTTGAATCTGACTGCTCCATCTCGCGGCGAAATTTTGCTGGTGGTTGTATTGTAAGTGCACGTTCAGTCCGACTTCAGCTCTCAAAAAGGAATCAGCAGGCTCCCCAACCCGAACAGACATTATTGCGTAGTTTCTACTCATCCTAATGGCAAGCTAGATTTACGAGACTTCCCGGGTTCTCGTTCCTAGTCGGAGATTCTGGTCTCGGCTGATGTAACTACACCTTCATCAACCATGAGCCATCCTACACGCACCTGTTCGGAAGGGGGAGTTTGTTAACCAGCCACAAGATGCATCCTACGCCTACTATTAAGGTGATATGAACTCTTTTATTTTTCGTTGGCCCGGCCTGCCGTACACCTGAATTACAAATTATTTTCTTTTTAAACCATGTGCCCACGCTGCTAGACAGTCCGCTCTGGGGTGTGTCACCTGAACATTCATTATGAACATTATGTGACTTTTATGATATAACTCCATAAATCTAAGTACTATGATTGTAATTGTGTGCTGCACTGGGGGAGCGTGCCAGAGTTTTTTTTTACTCTTAAATTTTTTTATATATATACAAGAGCCTTAGAGTCATTACACTATTCAACACAAAATTAAGTCACATGTTATGGGTTCTGTTCCGGCTGGTTCAGAACGGGTTCATATTTTAATTTCATTTCGGTTTAACATGTAAGGGCTGGGGGTTTCGTTTTTCAGGCTGTTTTCTGGAGGTAAAATGGACATAGTTTTTTTTTTCAAGTTAGGCACGCGTTCATACAGTTTAAGGCAGGTCTGATTCCTGTCACATATGGTCTGGTACATGCTGGCGCGCTTCCACATCTGCTAGGATACAACAGGCAGTTATTATAAAATCAATTATACACAGATGTCTGACTTTAAGAGAAAAGTAATTTTATATTTTGTGGGCATATACTGATAATTTTGAGCTTGTAAAAGCATATTGATGCTACTGATTCTTGTCAGTTGAATTAAATCATTTTCATTAAGGAGCAATTTCCTGATACATGTATCCATCGGGATTTATAACACAAAATTAACATTTTAGAAAATCATGCCAATTGCCTAAACTCAGGTGATGAGGGTTTTTCCCACTTATATACTGTGCAAGAAACTTAAAGATTTTCATATGCTCATAATGGGCAATTTATCAGATGTTATCAATGCATATGGGCTGTCCGGCCTATCTTTATGCTTTTGTTAGTCATTATCATCCTTTTGGGGGTTTTAACATTTTGTTAATTTAATGGAAGTTAATGAATTATTGTGACTGGAAGTTAAATATTTATGATTGCTGGTTTTGGGGCTTTATCGAAATACTGCCTGTCGGTCAGGTCGAACATGGGTACTGTGATACTATTATGAGTCTATGTGTCTTTGTGTTTCTATATGTGATGTAAATGTTAAGTGTTAGTAAAGGGGGGGGGGAATTATATAATTTATAGGATGTTGCTCGATATATATATATATATAGATATTGTCTATTTACACAATTAAGGACATGTGAACACTACTTATTTATTATGTATTTTGTTGTTTATTGCGGATTGGAATGTGATACTTATGTGATTTATGTGATACTTGCATGTAATGAATTATGGGGGCAACAATAAAAAAAAAATGTTATTGTTAATTAACAGCCGAGTTTAATTGCAAGTCCCGTCATACTGAACCCAGCGCATTTTGGCTTCTCTAGGCTCTCGCCTAGTTTTAAATAACTAGTGGCTTCTCTTTCAAAAAAAATAAATACAGAAACAATTTTTTTTATAAAGCATAAAAAAGGAAAGAGGGGTCACAAGGGCGAGGGATGATTTTTTGAAAATTACTTTACTGATATCAAATAAAGTACGAGTATTTAATTTTGAAGGATAAGATACCTTAGCAATTACATGTGATAAAATTGTTACTCTATGAAAGTGTAAATAGCATTAATGGTGGGGACCGGTTGAGGAGGAGGAATGATTATCTGCGTACTTCAGTTTTTTATAAGAATAAAGTACCTAAAATTTATATAGATAAAGTGACTCGAAAATATCGTTATATTAAACGACTACCCCATAATAACAAAAATATCTATAAACAGTGAAAATAGTTTGAGGGTGGGGATATTTTTTTAGAAATTATCGAACCGAATTCGAGTAAATGATTTTAAATATAAATCTTAGAACAGGGAAGTCATGTATACCGATATTTTCAACAATATCGTAGGAAAATTACTTTTTGGCAATAATATTTATATTTTTAAAATTCTCGCAAAACGACAAACAATAATACTGTGTTTTTTACGAAAATAACAGCTGTAAGTATTACTTTGACATATATTTGCCTTTTAGTTTTACCGTAACAATTTTAGCTTTTATACTGTATACAGTTTTGCTAACTGATTGTAATAATTGGTGTTTATTTGTGCAGATGTATTACAATGGGAAATGTATGTACAATGTATTGCACGTGGTTGGAACAATGGCAAAATTTTGACCGAATAACCGATCGGCAGTAGGCCCTACTCAAAATTATTACGTTGTATGGTTGTGTTCGGAGTCAAAGTTATATTGATCCATTTGTTGTTTTTATTTAAGGTGTTTCTAGTTACAACTCTACTTAAAAACACAGAAAATTATCCCACTTGAGATCTACTAATTTTAAACATGTTGTCAAATAATAGAGGCAGTTCTTTATTACCATACTCGTTATACATCGGAACTATCTTATATTCACTGTCTTGTTGATATTTGGAAAGTTTTAACACACCTTGTAGATGAACACTAAATATTTCAATACGACTGAATCTCATGTGACTCGTAAGTAAAACGTGTTACCTTACTGAACAACTAATCAATAAAAATGTAATAATTTCCTATCACCGATTTTTGTCCTGTCGGGTAATACGTTCGGATTAGAATATAAATAGTTTTAAAAATTAGAATCGGAAAAGAAACAATGAAAAAAGTAGTGTAGTGTAGAGGGCGTAGAAATTCTAAAAAAAGTCGTTGGATTATAATATTTTTTTACAAGAAAAAATTGTCTTGTAAGATCTAGAAACATCTTACAAAGTGCAAAATGCAAAGAAAGATTGAAAAATAAGAACACCTTGAACTGTTTAGAATATGTAAGCGTTTTTCTTTGTGCACAAGATGATTTTCTGAGTGCAAACGGAAGTGGCCGCATTGCCGTGAGTGCTCTGCGAAGAACAAAATCACAAATCATTTCTTAAATGATCCATGATAAACACTGAAGAACAATTGAAATATAACTATCCAAAAGGCAGAGGCAACGAGTGTGAATCGAGTTCTAATTTTTACTAATTAAAAACATTTTCTGGCAACAATGTTTGTTATTCATTTTAGACTGCAGACAAAATTGGTGTAAAAACCGAGCATTTACCTCGGAACATGATTACCGAACAGATAAAAAGAGATATATTCAACAATAAGTTGAGAACTACGAGGAATAGCTTAGTACAACAGCCCACATGACAGTTGGTCCAACCAATATATCTTTAAAAACTTGTTAAGCGTTATCTTAAATTTTCGAGAAAAAAACAGCAGTCTCTTTTAATTTAAGCAACCGTGTTACAGTAGAGCAACAGTTCTCAAATTAGTGACTATCAGAATGTCTCAAGAGGTATGTGAAGAATTTTGTGTTAAGCAGTTTCAGTTGTCATACTAATCTAGATTTAAACAGTAGTCTTTATTTTAATATTTTGGCTCATTAACATGGTAATAAAAAAAAAATTAAAAAATAGGCAGTCATTGAGGACTGCCGACAGAAGTGAAAACTTAAAACTATGAAATAACAGTGGTTTTTTTTTTATATTTAAATTAATTGTAGTATCAAAAATTAAAATTTTTTGTAAATTAAAATCTTTAACATCAGTCTGGTTTTCACATCTATCGGCACTCCGAGCAACAATTATATACATTTTTATATGGTTTACTTATTAATTACTAATCCGCGGCAAAAATACTATCGAACAACTAGAAATTTGTTTTACCACGCTAGTAAGATAACTCCTAAGCCACTATGAAATACTCATTGCATGATGTATGGCAGAGGTCAAATATCAAAAATCAAAAATAAATAATATCAAATTTTTAAACGGAAATATTGATACGAATATTGGAAATATTTGAAAATACATGCTTTTTTATGTTATTTATTTTTCTATATAAAAAGATTAACATATTTAGTACTCACTTTTGTACTGCACAGTGATCCTACATTTGAACATTTAAAATAATGATCAAACTAAAACACAATTTAAACAATGCACAGTATACACACATTAAACTTTCCACGTAGTCAATTTAACTTTACTTATATACATATACACAGCACTAATGTTACAATCTTACAATAATAAAAAAAACTATTAAAAATACATACTTCGACATTAGACATGACGAAAAACCCTAAGTTAACAGCCAGACGGACAAATAACAATTATGTAAATATCATATAATATAGTATAAGTAATTAATAAGAATAAAATAATGTAAAATAGATCATAAGTATTGCGTTAATTGTTAATACGGAAAGCCAAAATCGCGCTAGGGATCGAACACGCGATAGCACATTCGGCAGTGTAAGAAACTCCAAAATAAAGTACGTAAACGATAAAAGTGTGTTAAATAGTATAAATAATAGTATTACACACAAGTATAATCTATACTTTCACTGCTGGCCACGCGCAACACGTCATACTTATAGCTACAGATATACTGTTAACATTAGCATGTCGGTGACGCGAACTCATAAGATTTTACCCATCCAAAAATCGCCCAACGTGCCTATAGCAGTTTTCACTTCAAAAATATAAAGAGTTATATGTATCTTGGCAGTAGTTTATTTGTTCAGATATCGTTAGTAACACATCATTATAAATGTATACTGACATTTCGTTAGGTGCCCTAAGTCGATTGATGAAATAGTGTTGTTTTCTGTCGCTCTCTGATTGAACCCTTACAGAATTTGCTCTGAAGATTGAGTCTGGGTCCCTGTTGCTTATCTGATTATGTTTGGATTAGTATTGTTACGAGTCTTCGCAAACTGTTGGCATACAGAAGTCACAATGCAGAAACGTGTTTGAAACCAATGTGGCATGGAACACTTATTTTTGAAAGGTATAATTTCCAAATTTGAGGGACCAACGGAACCTTTCACTCGCGCTTCAAAGTTGACATTTGTTGTTAATTAATAACTGCAACATTATGACCAAGCAGCTAATACAGCTTACTGATTTAAACTCCAAGTACGGTATTGCTATACGATAGTCGTCGATCAACGTGTAGTTTGAGGTATTTCACATGGTCAGAATGGACCGGTTGGGATTACCAGCTAAGGAA
>CM068367.1:400024516-400377542 GCA_034769895.1 Magicicada septendecula | reverse complement strand
TGTGATCCATAGGTCAAGATAAAATTGTTATTAGATATAGAAAAATAATTGTTTATGTAAATGTTAATAGTTAAGATTTGATTATATGTATGAATTTATGTAAAAGGGGCTATAGATGTTTACCAGTTATAAACACAGGTAGATCCGTTTACAATAAAAGGCCTAACAGCCAAAACCATTATATAACCACTCATAACATAAAGGTTAGGTACATCAATTAATAATAATTAATGAATACGATTTCAAGAGCTAGAAAAAAACATTAAATTAATAATGATATTTAATAAAATTTATACAAATTATGATAATGCCATAATGCCATGATATCGATAATAACGTTTAATATCGAAAAGGTATTAAATATAAAAAAGAAAAAAAACAGGGCTTATACCAAAAAACCAGCAGAATATGTGTAGAAAATAATAAACCAACTATCTGTAAAAGTTACATTCCGATAGGACAGCAAATTGATAAGGAATAGACAAAAAATATATGAAATAAACACTATATTCAAAACATGTGGAAGGAAGAAAAATCATGTGTTGCTAGGGACGACAGAAAAAGAGGAAGTTGTTGATTTGACAATAATAGCTTTGCTGATCTGAATGTGATGAGATTAATAAAAACCAAGAAATATCTATTTAATTGGAATATACTAAATTAGTAAATACTATTATAAAATTCAAAATACTAATGATAATATTTATGACTCTTCCCAGTGTAAATTAACCAAACAAGACAATAGTATGAAATCACAATAGGAAATAAATAACTGGATTCTACAAGGAAGGACTTGAACTGTCCCATATCCGAAAGGAATTGACGATACATTAAAACAAATAGAAAGAGTCAAAAGTATCACAAATAATAATATACACTACACCAGAATTTATAAACCTTTCAAATAAACGGAACATCACTAATTGCTTCAACCGAGAGAAGAACGTATTTGGATCCTGGAGTTGCAGAAGAAGCATCAATCGGGCTGTAAATCAATCAGAGAACTGTATTTCCGAAGTGGACAGGACAAGAATTCCATTTTATTAAACCGAAGAAAGATATCGTACGGCATAATTGTCCAGAACAGTAAAATTTATCAATCAACCGCCTACACGATTTGCTTCGTTCTAGTCTGGTAAATTATTATTATATTAATCATACTAACTACACAACACTTCAAATTTGTAAATCTTGCATTCTTATCTATGTATTTTTAATCTTCCCCACAGTTACAAGAACCTTCACACCCTGAATTAAATTAATTACAAATTAAAACACACTAAATAACTGAATTTAAATAAAGGATCGGAATAATCAACAATCGATTCACGCAATCTATAGCCCAAACATATGTTAGTTAGAACATATCTTATTCAATGTTAAAGAAGTAAACAAATAAAGAACCTTTATATAATTGCAAAATCTTTCATTTGGAGTATGATTTAATGAGTTGGGAATAAAAAGTAACTGAATAAGTATAGAATAATTGGTTAACATAAACAGTGAAATAACCTATAAGTTTCGTTGAGCCGATACTACAGCGCTTATAGCGGAATTATCTGACACCAAAGAGAGAGCGTAAAAATACAAAATTAGACATAATTCTCTTCAAGGTATAATAGGGTTGAACGAAATTACAGAATAACGCATTAATTATTTAAGTTTCAGGTACACTAACACTGATATTTTTTAGAGAGCTAAGTTAATATTAATTAATTACATCAATATATCCCACAACTCCAAATATCTCAGATATTTAAATAATTAAGTAAACTAAACGACCTAAGAGAATAAAACAGGGGAACATACCCGTTCATAGCAACGAACAGGCTTACATTGCGTGAATATAACGAGACGCTCGTACTCGTCCCATTACAAATTAACGAACTCAACAGTGGGGGCTTGAACCGTACGTACTCGTCTCGATACAAATTGGCGCTCAACCAGTGTAGGGCTTGAGTTAAGTAATTATAAGTATAATAATATTACTTAACCAGAGCAGGCAACTGTGGAGAATAAAAATGTATGATACCAGAGGTAGATCAAAGAGGAGGGGCAGAAGATACTGAGAGAAGAAGGTGAACAAGAACAGGAAATAGAAATAATAACAGATAGTGAAATGGAACAATAGACAGATGAAATAACGGAAACTGAAATAATCGCGGACAAGGAAAAGGGAGTAATGGAAGAAGATGGCCAAGGGGACCAACCAGATAAGCCCAACCAAAAGGAAGACTTGAGTATACAGGAAATGTTTAAACTACTATTGGAAAAATCAAAGCAGCAGGAGAAAACTTAAGAGAACAGTTTAGGAAAACAAATGAGGAAAATAAGGAAAACTCCAAACAAATGAACGAAAGATTAACCAAATCACGAAAGGTTAGATAGGAATGATGAGGGTTTAAAACAAATGAAGGAAGACATCCTACAAATACATGAAGAGAATTTAAGGCAGATTAATGAAAAAATTGAGAATCTTCATGTGACAGTTAACCAGAAGGTGGACCAAAATAATGAGGAAAGAAAATTAGAAATAGCCAAAACAAATGAAGTGTTAGAAAAAACTAACGAAACAATAGTACAGGTTCGTGAAGAACTACAAAATAAAATTAATGACGTAAAAATTGAGAGTAAAACATTGGTCGAAGAAATCCAACAGGAAACTGTCGGAAAATATGAGCAAATTAAAAACGAAGTACATCAGGTACGGGAAGAGAATAAGGAAGGTATTACGCAAATACAGACAGACATGGGCAAACGACTCGAAAGAGTCTACGGCAATTTAAACAGCATGGAAGGTCAAATTAATACCAGTAAAATAAAATAGAGGAAATTAGTAGACGTGAATTACAATTACAAGAAGAAGTAGATTCATGGCGAGATAGGACATGCCAACATAGTCCATACAAATAACCACGAGAACCGGGAGTCGATTAATTTTCGTAATTACAAGCGCAATCCGATGGAATTTTTAAAGAGATTGGAAGAGGTGATCACAAGAAATAGAGAAAATCGCTGGAGTATTATACGCAGTATGATTGATCAACATTTAAAGATACTTATGATAATTGGTGGACAGCGGTGCGCCCGGATATACTGGACATGACTGAGTTCAAAAAACAATTTTAAAGAGAAGTATTGGTCTGAATCGACCCAGAACATGATTAGGAATAATTTGAGTAACGGTCGATACGAAACAAACATAGGCCAGTCTCCTACTTCATACTTTCTAGGAAAGGTATGTATGGCGCGGAACTTAGAGCCCAGAATTCCCGAAGAATGTTTGGTGATACAACTATCCTACATTACGAGGAAGGGATAAAAAATGCACGTATGTGTAGTCAAATCAAAACGATTCCAGCCATGGCCAAATTCTTGGAGAATTCTGAGCACGAGAACCAATACCAAAGAAATAGAATGTTAAATTATAAATATCAGAAGTATAATAATAACGCGCCACCAACCAATTCTCATAATAATGATCACAATCGACCTGCGCAGAACGTTAATGCCAATAGAACCCAAAATGAGCACGTGAATAATAATTCCAGGAAACTATAATTATCGTGGCAATAATAATTATAATTACCGCGATAGTCGCAATAATAGAGGAGATGGGGACAGACGACCCAATAATTATAGGCATAACGTCAATTATATCTACTCCAGGCCTCAAGGTAATCAGCGACGGTATTACCCAAGGAGTCACCGATATGACAACCATTATGACCAGTCCCAGCGTGAAGACAACTATCCACCTGAAGGAAATTATAGGATAGCGGAACCTAATACGGAGGATCGCACTGAAACCGTACAAAATCAACACAGTAATCAAAATGAAAATAGAGAAGAGGGGGTAAGCCCTCATTTAAACTAATAGAGGCAGTGAAAATTAATGAATACCCTTCACTGAACCGTAATCTTGGGGAACAACGACTTATAAACAAAATTACGAATAATCGTGCAATAACCATAATTAATAACCACTATTTAAAGAATATCAGGGAAGATTTATTGGAAGAAAGAACATAGCAGCCGATATCTTGTCCCGAATAAACATACAAGATCAATCGTTCGAAGGAGAAAAGGAAGAGATTGCAAAAGTGTACCATGTCATTAAGAGTCCGAGGGATTTGGAGATTATTATAAATGAAATTAATCAACACCAAAAATTGGATCCCAAATTAATAAACATACGCCAGAAGATACAAAATGCTGATGAAGTTATTACTAAATATTACTGTATACATGATGATCGATTATTTATTAAGGTCACCCCTAAACAAATAAACTGGAAATTAGTAATTCCCACCGCTGTGGAAAACAAATTGATATTGGATTACCATGAACGATATGGACACATGGGAGCCATGAAAATCGTCAAAGCCCTGGAAGAACAAGTGTACATAAAAAATATAACCAGAAAAGTACAAAAATCCATACAGGCATGTCACATCTGCCAGATGGTTAAACATAATAATGAGAAGAAGGAGGGAGTCATGATCCCTATAACATCCAAATATAAGCTGGAGAAAGTATTTCTAGATATATGTGGGCCATTCCCACGCAGTGGAGGAAACCACAGATATAAATTCATAATAATCATTTTTGATCACTTTTCTAAATACACTAAACTCTACGCTATTAGCAGAGCCACGACCAAGAAAATTCTGGAAATAGTCATCGGACATTACATAACAGAGGTTGGTAAACCGTCATCTATTATCACCGATCATGGTACGCAATTCAAGGGCTATAAATGGAGAAATAATCTTTTAAAACACAACATTAGAACATATAAGACTTCAGTATACCACCCCACCAGTAATCCGGCAGAACGTGTATTGAGGGAAGTTGGCAGAATACTCCGAACTTACTGTCATGACCAACAGAGAAGGTGGTACGAATACTTGTCAGTAACCGAAGAGTTCTTAAATATATCTTACCATCAGTCCATTGAAAATACCCCTTATACTGTTATGTTTGAAAGGCTTCCACCTAGAGAAATCCAGGATATTATAAACTTTCCAAATAACCCAGAATATCAATTTGAAACAGTTAAATTTTATAACCGAGTTATGGAAAAGGCGGAAATGAAGAAAAGAAAATATGAAAAGAATAATCCAAAACCAATTAAGTACCAAGTGGGTGAGAAAATATTAATAAGAAACAGGGAGCTACCAAGCACTCTAGAGGGAATAACTAAAAAATTATTATTATTATATACTGGGCCATATGTGATAACAAAAAATAATAATAACAATACGTATGAAATAATGAACCCTATCACGAAAAGGATTAAGGGAACGTACAACCAAGAGTCCATAAAGAAATATAATGAATAAATTCTAAAATATAATAAGAACAACTTATTACCAGTCTTGAAGAGAAAATACTTGGAATTTAAAAAGAATTTGAGTTGAATACTACCACTAAATTCTAAAATACAATAAGAACCACTTATTATCGATTCTGAAGAAAAAACACTTGTAAATAAAAGAGAATTATTATTAAATGTTTATAAAGAAATAGTGTGAACAATGAATAATGAAATCCCAAGATTACAGAAGAAAGCGAGAATTATTATTAAATGTTTATAAAGAAATAGTGTGAACAATGAATAATGAAATCCCAAGATTACAGAAGAAAGCGAGAATTATTATTAAATGTTTATAAAGAAATAGTGTGAACAATGAATAATGGAATCCCAAGATTACAGAAGAAAGCGAGAACTATTACTAAACGTCTACAAGGAAATAATGTGAATGATAAATAATGAAACCCCAAGATAAAAGTTTTTACCTCAAATCTACCTATGCAAAATAAAGAAAGAGAAAAATCATATGACCTAAAATACATACCACATTGCCAAATGAAGGAAACAACTTCAGTAAACGATTGAATGTAACCAATGTAATGTTAAGAAGACAAGAAAGAAAGATTATTTATGAACATAATTCAGTGAAAAATAAACAGCCAAAATAATGAAATACGATAAGAAGAAGAATAGTTGGGCTAAGGAATGTATTTAGCCAGAAATACAGTTATAATGATCATCACACAACAACTATTTAGAAAATATTGAGATCAGAGAAAAAAACAAATGAAGAAGATACTTAGCATTACAATCACAACAAAAATGAAAACAAAAATGATTACAAATGATAACTGTCAAATTTAATATCAAAGAATGTTTAAGGAACTAAAATGGAATCACAAAATATGAAGGATAGTAATGAAGAAATATAAAAGTAACAAAGAAAAAAAAAATTTTCCCAAATATTTATTATTAAATAATTAAAGAGATTATTATATTTTATAGCTGACTGTAGATGAATTCCAGCAGTACTATATTAAGATGTGGTGTGGGCAGCAGAGTATGAAGCCAAACAGTGCCTCTCTGAACTGTACCAACGCATGTATTAGGGATTGTTAGGGAAATTAAATATTTAAGGAATATTAGAATAGTTGCAAGAATGACTTCAGTTTCCAAAAGAGTAGGACGAAGAAAACAGAAAGAAATGAGTTGACAGAAGAATAATTGAGAAATACAGTGATTATAGTAATTATAAGTAGAAGAGATGTGAAACTAATGTATCATTGAATATTGTAGCCAACTATCAACAAATAATGTTTACAGAAATTAAAAATGATCAAGAAGGTTAATTGAATTGATGAAATGTTATTAAATAAAAAAAAAGTATTAATACTAGTCTAATGAAGTTACATTGAGAATCCCATCGTCAACCATTAACAATGAAATGAAGAAAAGGCATGTGAAAAAGACAAGTTTATTTGACCTAAACTTCATTCAGGTAAACTAAACTTTTTTAGGAGGGGGAGCATATGTAACGCAACAGAAATGCTAGCATCCGTGTTACATAAAAACAAGGTTAACAGAATAATAAACAAGTCAATATCTAACCCCATGATAGAACAAAGATCTAATAATTACATTTATAATTATAGATAAAGGTAAATAAGGATGCAAGGTAGTATTAACAAGAATAAACGAACCTGTAAGTTAGATAATAGTTGATGAGATATGTTCAGTGAAGAGCAAACAAAAAATGAAACAATAATTACTTTATAGTAATAGCAAATAAGAATTTTGAGTTAAGAGATATTATTTTGTGACAACAAATATTATGATAAAGTTTATGTTATGTTATACCAAATATGTGTTGAGTTAATGAAAGATAATGAAACAAGATGTATTATTCAATGACTGTTGTAGAATGAAGTGTGAAGCAGCTAATTAACGTTAATAGATTTGAATTTTCTTATATGTGATCCATAGGTCAAGATAAAATTGTTATTAGATATAGAAAAATAATTGTTTATGTAAATGTTAATAGTTAAGATTTGATTATATGTATGAATTTATGTAAAAGGGGCTATAGATGTTTACCAGTTATAAACACAGGTAGATCCGTTTACAATAAAAGGCCTAACAGCCAAAACCATTATATAACCACTCATAACATAAAGGTTAGGTACATCAATTAATAATAATTAATGAATACGATTTCAAGAGCTAGAAAAAAACATTAAATTAATAATGATATATAATAAAATTTATACAAATTATGATAATGCCATAATGCCATGATATCGATTAATAACGTTTAATATCGAAAAGGTATTAAATATAAAAAAGAAAAAAAACAGGCTTATACCAAAAAACCAGCAGAATATGTGTAGAAAATAATAAACCAACTATCTGTAAAGTTACATTCCGATAGGACAGCAAATTGATAAGGAATAGACAAAAAATATATGAAATAAACACTATATTCAAAACATGTGGAAGGAAGAAAAATCATGTGTTGCTAGGGACGACAGAAAAAGAGGAAGTTGTTGATTTGACAATAATAGCTTTGCTGATCTGAATGTGATGAGATTAATAAAAAACCAAGAAATATCTATTTAATTGGAATATACTAAATTAGTAAATACTATTATAAAATACAAAATACTAATGATAATATTTATGACTCTTCCCAGTGTAAATTAACCAAACAAGACAATAGTATGAAATCACAATAGGAAATAAATAACTGGATTCTACAAGGAAGGACTTGAACTGTCCCATATCCGAAAGGAATTGACGATACATTAAAACAAATAGAAAGAGTCAAAAGTATCACAAATAATAATATACACTACACCAGAATTTATAACCTTTCAAATAAACGGAACATCACTAATTGCTTCAACCGAGAGAAGAACGTATTTGGATCCTGGAGTTGCAGAAGAAGCATCAATCGGGCTGTAAATCAATCAGAGAACTGTATTTCCGAAGTGGACAGGACAAGAATTCCATTTTATTAAACCGAAGAAAGAATATCGTACGGCATAATTGTCCAGAACAGTAAATTTATCAATCAACCGCCTACACGATTTGCTTCGTTCTAGTCTGGTAAATTATTATTATATTAATCATACTAACTACACAACACTTCAAATTTGTAAATCTTGCATTCTTATCTATGTATTTTTAATCTTCCCCACAGTTACAAGAACCTTCACACCCTGAATTAAATTAATTACAAATTAAAACACACTATATAACTGAATTTAAATAAAGGATCGGAATAATCAACAATCGATTCACGCAATCTATAGCCCAAACATATGTTAGTTAGAACATATCTTATTCAATGTTAAAGAAGTAAACAAATAAAGAACCTTTATATAATTGCAAAATCTTGTCATTTGGAGTATGATTTAATGAGTTGGGAATAAAAAGTAACTGAATAAGTATAGAATAATTGGTTAACATAAACAGTGAAATAACCTATAAGTTTCGTTGAGCCGATACTACAGCGCTTATAGCGGAATTATCTGACACCAAAGAGAGAGCGTAAAAATACAAAATTAGACATAATTCTCTTCAAGGTATAATAGGGTTGAACGAAATTACAGAATAACGCATTAATTATTTAAGTTTCAGGTACACTAACACTGATATTTTTTAGAGAGCTAAGTTAATATTAATTAATTACATCAATATATCCCACAACTCCAAATATCTCAGATATTTAAATAATTAAGTAAACTAAACGACCTAAGAGAATAAAACAGGGGAACATACCCGTTCATAGCAACGAACAGGCTTACATTGCGTGAATATAACGAGACGCTCGTACTCGTCCCATTACAAATTAACGAACTCAACAGTGGGGGCTTGAACCGTACGTACTCGTCTCGATACAAATTGGCGCTCAACCAGTGTAGGGCTTGAGTTAAGTAATTATAAGTATAATAATATTACTTAACCAGAGCAGGCAACTGTGGGAGAATAAAAATGTATGATACCAGAGGTAGATCAAAGAGGAGGGGCAGAAGATACTGAGAAGGAAGAAGGTGAACAAGAACAGGAAATAGAAATAATAACAGATAGTGAAATGGAACAATAGACAGATGAAATAACGGAAACTGAAATAATCGCGGACAAGGAAAAGGGAGTAATGGAAGAAGATGGCCAAGGGGACCAACCAGATAAGCCCAACCAAAAGGAAGACTTGAGTATACAGGAAATGTTTAAACTACTATTGGAAAAATCAAAGCAGCAGGAGGAAAACTTAAGAGAACAGTTTAGGAAAACAAATGAGGAAAATAAGGAAAACTCAAAACAAATGAACGAAAGATTAAACCAAATTCACGAAAGGTTAGATAGGAATGATGAGGGTTTAAAACAAATGAAGGAAGACATCCTACAAATACATGAAGAGAATTTAAGGCAGATTAATGAAAAAATTGAGAATCTTCATGTGACAGTTAACCAGAAGGTGGACCAAAATAATGAGGAAAGAAAATTAGAAATAGCCAAAACAAATGAAGTGTTAGAAAAAACTAACGAAACAATAGTACAGGTTCGTGAAGAACTACAAAATAAAATTAATGACGTAAAAATTGAGAGTAAAACATTGGTCGAAGAAATCCAACAGGAAACTGTCGGAAAATATGAGCAAATTAAAAACGAAGTACATCAGGTACGGGAAGAGAATAAGGAAGGTATTACGCAAATACAGACAGACATGGGCAAACGACTCGAAAGAGTCTACGGCAATTTAAACAGCATGGAAGGTCAAATTAATACCAGTAAAAATAAAATAGAGGAAATTAGTAGACGTGAATTACAATTACAAGAAGAAGTAGATTCATGGCGAGATAGGACATGCCAACATAGTCATACAAATAACCACGAGAACCGGGAGTCGATTAATTTTCGTAATTACAAGCGCAATCCGATGGAATTTTTAAAGAGATTGGAAGAGGTGATCACAAGAAATAGAGAAAATCGCTGGAGTATTATACGCAGTATGATTGATCAAACATTTAAAGATACTTATGATAATTGGTGGACAGCGGTGCGCCCGGATATACTGGACATGACTGAGTTCAAAAAACAATTTAAAGAGAAGTATTGGTCTGAATCGACCCAGAACATGATTAGGAATAATTTGAGTAACGGTCGATACGAAACAAACATAGGCCAGTCTCCTACTTCATACTTTCTAGGAAAGGTATGTATGGCGCGGAACTTAGAGCCCAGAATTCCCGAAGAATGTTTGGTGATACAACTATCCTACATTACGAGGAAGGGATAAAAAATGCACGTATGTGTAGTCAAATCAAAACGATTCCAGCCATGGCCAAATTCTTGGAGAATTCTGAGCACGAGAACCAATACCAAAGAAATAGAATGTTAAATTATAAATATCAGAAGTATAATAATAACGCGCCACCAACCAATTCTCATAATAATGATCACAATCGACCTGCGCAGAACGTTAATGCCAATAGAACCCAAAATGAGCACGTGAATAATAATTCCAGGAACTATAATTATCGTGGCAATAATAATTATAATTACCGCGATAGTCGCAATAATAGAGGAGATGGGGACAGACGACCCAATAATTATAGGCATAACGTCAATTATATCTACTCCAGGCCTCAAGGTAATCAGCGACGGTATTACCCAAGGAGTCACCGATATGACAACCATTATGACCAGTCCCAGCGTGAAGACAACTATCCACCTGAAGGAAATTATAGGATAGCGGAACCTAATACGGAGGATCGCACTGAAACCGTACAAAATCAACACAGTAATCAAAATGAAAATAGAGAAGAGGGGGTAAGCCCTCATTTAAACTAATAGAGGCAGTGAAAATTAATGAATACCCTTCACTGAACCGTAATCTTGGGGAACAACGACTTATAAACAAAATTACGAATAATCGTGCAATAACCATAATTAATAACCACTATTTAAAGAATATCAGGGAAGATTTATTGGAAGAAAGAACATAGCAGCCGATATCTTGTCCCGAATAAACATACAAGATCAATCGTTCGAAGGAGAAAAGGAAGAGATTGCAAAAGTGTACCATGTCATTAAGAGTCCGAGGGATTTGGAGATTATTATAAATGAAATTAATCAACACCAAAAATTGGATCCCAAATTAATAAACATACGCCAGAAGATACAAAATGCTGATGAAGTTATTACTAAATATTACTGTATACATGATGATCGATTATTTATTAAGGTCACCCCTAAACAAATAAACTGGAAATTAGTAATTCCCACCGCTGTGGAAAACAAATTGATATTGGATTACCATGAACGATATGGACACATGGGAGCCATGAAAATCGTCAAAGCCCTGGAAGAACAAGTGTACATAAAAAATATAACCAGAAAAGTACAAAAATCCATACAGGCATGTCACATCTGCCAGATGGTTAAACATAATAATGAGAAGAAGGAGGGAGTCATGATCCCTATAACATCCAAATATAAGCTGGAGAAAGTATTTCTAGATATATGTGGGCCATTCCCACGCAGTGGAGGAAACCACAGATATAAATTCATAATAATCATTTTTGATCACTTTTCTAAATACACTAAACTCTACGCTATTAGCAGAGCCACGACCAAGAAAATTCTGGAAATAGTCATCGGACATTACATAACAGAGGTTGGTAAACCGTCATCTATTATCACCGATCATGGTACGCAATTCAAGGGCTATAAATGGAGAAATAATCTTTTAAAACACAACATTAGAACATATAAGACTTCAGTATACCACCCCACCAGTAATCCGGCAGAACGTGTATTGAGGGAAGTTGGCAGAATACTCCGAACTTACTGTCATGACCAACAGAGAAGGTGGTACGAATACTTGTCAGTAACCGAAGAGTTCTTAAATATATCTTACCATCAGTCCATTGAAAATACCCCTTATACTGTTATGTTTGAAAGGCTTCCACCTAGAGAAATCCAGGATATTATAAACTTTCCAAATAACCCAGAATATCAATTTGAAACAGTTAAATTTTATAACCGAGTTATGGAAAAGGCGGAAATGAAGAAAAGAAAATATGAAAAGAATAATCCAAAACCAATTAAGTACCAAGTGGGTGAGAAAATATTAATAAGAAACAGGGAGCTACCAAGCACTCTAGAGGGAATAACTAAAAAATTATTATTATTATATACTGGGCCATATGTGATAACAAAAAATAATAATAACAATACGTATGAAATAATGAACCCTATCACGAAAAGGATTAAGGGAACGTACAACCAAGAGTCCATAAAGAAATATAATGAATAAATTCTAAAATATAATAAGAACAACTTATTACCAGTCTTGAAGAGAAAATACTTGGAATTTAAAAAGAATTTGAGTTGAATACTACCACTAAATTCTAAAATACAATAAGAACCACTTATTGTCGATTCTGAAGAAAAAACACTTGTAAATAAAAGAGAATTATTATTAAATGTTTATAAAGAAATAGTGTGAACAATGAATAATGAAATCCCAAGATTACAGAAGAAAGCGAGAATTATTATTAAATGTTTATAAAGAAATAGTGTGAACAATGAATAATGAAATCCCAAGATTACAGAAGAAAGCGAGAATTATTATTAAATGTTTATAAAGAAATAGTGTGAACAATGAATAATGGAATCCCAAGATTACAGAAGAAAGCGAGAACTATTACTAAACGTCTACAAGGAAATAATGTGAATGATAAATAATGAAACCCCAAGATAAAAGTTTTTACCTCAAATCTACCTATGCAAAATAAAGAAAGAGAAAAATCATATGACCTAAAATACATACCACATTGCCAAATGAAGGAAACAACTTCAGTAAACGATTGAATGTAACCAATGTAATGTTAAGAAGACAAGAAAGAAAGATTATTTATGAACATAATTCAGTGAAAAATAAACAGCCAAAATAATGAAATACGATAAGAAGAAGAATAGTTGGGCTAAGGAATGTATTTAGCCAGAAATACAGTTATAATGATCATCACACAACAACTATTTAGAAAATATTGAGATCAGAGAAAAAAACAAATGAAGAAGATACTTAGCATTACAATCACAACAAAAATGAAAACAAAAATGATTACAAATGATAACTGTCAAATTTAATATCAAAGAATGTTTAAGGAACTAAAATGGAATCACAAAATATGAAGGATAGTAATGAAGAAATATAAAAGTAACAAAGAAAAAAAAAATTTTCCCAAATATTTATTATTAAATAATTAAAGAGATTATTATATTTTATAGCTGACTGTAGATGAATTCCAGCAGTACTATATTAAGATGTGGTGTGGGCAGCAGAGTATGAAGCCAAACAGTGCCTCTCTGAACTGTACCAACGCATGTATTAGGGATTGTTAGGGAAATTAAATATTTAAGGAATATTAGAATAGTTGCAAGAATGACTTCAGTTTCCAAAAGAGTAGGACGAAGAAAACAGAAAGAAATGAGTTGACAGAAGAATAATTGAGAAATACAGTGATTATAGTAATTATAAGTAGAAGAGATGTGAAACTAATGTATCATTGAATATTGTAGCCAACTATCAACAAATAATGTTTACAGAAATTAAAAATGATCAAGAAGGTTAATTGAATTGATGAAATGTTATTAAATAAAAAAAAAGTATTAATACTAGTCTAATGAAGTTACATTGAGAATCCCATCGTCAACCATTAACAATGAAATGAAGAAAAGGCATGTGAAAAAGACAAGTTTATTTGACCTAAACTTCATTCAGGTAAACTAAACTTTTTTAGGAGGGGGAGCATATGTAACGCAACAGAAATGCTAGCATCCGTGTTACATAAAAACAAGGTTAACAGAATAATAAACAAGTCAATATCTAACCCCATGATAGAACAAAGATCTAATAATTACATTTATAATTATAGATAAAGGTAAATAAGGATGCAAGGTAGTATTAACAAGAATAAACGAACCTGTAAGTTAGATAATAGTTGATGAGATATGTTCAGTGAAGAGCAAACAAAAAATGAAACAATAATTACTTTATAGTAATAGCAAATAAGAATTTTGAGTTAAGAGATATTATTTTGTGACAACAAATATTATGATAAAGTTTATGTTATGTTATACCAAATATGTGTTGAGTTAATGAAAGATAATGAAACAAGATGTATTATTCAATGACTGTTGTAGAATGAAGTGTGAAGCAGCTAATTAACGTTAATAGATTTGAATTTTCTTATATGTGATCCATAGGTCAAGATAAAATTGTTATTAGATATAGAAAAATAATTGTTTATGTAAATGTTAATAGTTAAGATTTGATTATATGTATGAATTTATGTAAAAGGGGCTATAGATGTTTACCAGTTATAAACACAGGTAGATCCGTTTACAATAAAAGGCCTAACAGCCAAAACCATTATATAACCACTCATAACATAAAGGTTAGGTACATCAATTAATAATAATTAATGAATACGATTTCAAGAGCTAGAAAAAAACATTAAATTAATAATGATATATAATAAAATTTATACAAATTATGATAATGCCATAATGCCATGATATCGATTAATAACGTTTAATATCGAAAAGGTATTAAATATAAAAAAGAAAAAAAACAGGCTTATACCAAAAAACCAGCAGAATATGTGTAGAAAATAATAAACCAACTATCTGTAAAGTTACATTCCGATAGGACAGCAAATTGATAAGGAATAGACAAAAAATATATGAAATAAACACTATATTCAAAACATGTGGAAGGAAGAAAAATCATGTGTTGCTAGGGACGACAGAAAAAGAGGAAGTTGTTGATTTGACAATAATAGCTTTGCTGATCTGAATGTGATGAGATTAATAAAAAACCAAGAAATATCTATTTAATTGGAATATACTAAATTAGTAAATACTATTATAAAATACAAAATACTAATGATAATATTTATGACTCTTCCCAGTGTAAATTAACCAAACAAGACAATAGTATGAAATCACAATAGGAAATAAATAACTGGATTCTACAAGGAAGGACTTGAACTGTCCCATATCCGAAAGGAATTGACGATACATTAAAACAAATAGAAAGAGTCAAAAGTATCACAAATAATAATATACACTACACCAGAATTTATAACCTTTCAAATAAACGGAACATCACTAATTGCTTCAACCGAGAGAAGAACGTATTTGGATCCTGGAGTTGCAGAAGAAGCATCAATCGGGCTGTAAATCAATCAGAGAGCTGTATTTCCGAAGTGGACAGGACAAGAATTCCATTTTATTAAACCGAAGAAAGAATATCGTACGGCATAATTGTCCAGAACAGTAAATTTATCAATCAACCGCCTACACGATTTGCTTCGTTCTAGTCTGGTAAATTATTATTATATTAATCATACTAACTACACAACACTTCAAATTTGTAAATCTTGCATTCTTATCTATGTATTTTTAATCTTCCCCACAGTTACAAGAACCTTCACACCCTGAATTAAATTAATTACAAATTAAAACACACTATATAACTGAATTTAAATAAAGGATCGGAATAATCAACAATCGATTCACGCAATCTATAGCCCAAACATATGTTAGTTAGAACATATCTTATTCAATGTTAAAGAAGTAAACAAATAAAGAACCTTTATATAATTGCAAAATCTTGTCATTTGGAGTATGATTTAATGAGTTGGGAATAAAAAGTAACTGAATAAGTATAGAATAATTGGTTAACATAAACAGTGAAATAACCTATAAGTTTCGTTGAGCCGATACTACAGCGCTTATAGCGGAATTATCTGACACCAAAGAGAGAGCGTAAAAATACAAAATTAGACATAATTCTCTTCAAGGTATAATAGGGTTGAACGAAATTACAGAATAACGCATTAATTATTTAAGTTTCAGGTACACTAACACTGATATTTTTTAGAGAGCTAAGTTAATATTAATTAATTACATCAATATATCCCACAACTCCAAATATCTCAGATATTTAAATAATTAAGTAAACTAAACGACCTAAGAGAATAAAACAGGGGAACATACCCGTTCATAGCAACGAACAGGCTTACATTGCGTGAATATAACGAGACGCTCGTACTCGTCCCATTACAAATTAACGAACTCAACAGTGGGGGCTTGAACCGTACGTACTCGTCTCGATACAAATTGGCGCTCAACCAGTGTAGGGCTTGAGTTAAGTAATTATAAGTATAATAATATTACTTAACCAGAGCAGGCAACTGTGGGAGAATAAAAATGTATGATACCAGAGGTAGATCAAAGAGGAGGGGCAGAAGATACTGAGAAGGAAGAAGGTGAACAAGAACAGGAAATAGAAATAATAACAGATAGTGAAATGGAACAATAGACAGATGAAATAACGGAAACTGAAATAATCGCGGACAAGGAAAAGGGAGTAATGGAAGAAGATGGCCAAGGGGACCAACCAGATAAGCCCAACCAAAAGGAAGACTTGAGTATACAGGAAATGTTTAAACTACTATTGGAAAAATCAAAGCAGCAGGAGGAAAACTTAAGAGAACAGTTTAGGAAAACAAATGAGGAAAATAAGGAAAACTCAAAACAAATGAACGAAAGATTAAACCAAATTCACGAAAGGTTAGATAGGAATGATGAGGGTTTAAAACAAATGAAGGAAGACATCCTACAAATACATGAAGAGAATTTAAGGCAGATTAATGAAAAAATTGAGAATCTTCATGTGACAGTTAACCAGAAGGTGGACCAAAATAATGAGGAAAGAAAATTAGAAATAGCCAAAACAAATGAAGTGTTAGAAAAAACTAACGAAACAATAGTACAGGTTCGTGAAGAACTACAAAATAAAATTAATGACGTAAAAATTGAGAGTAAAACATTGGTCGAAGAAATCCAACAGGAAACTGTCGGAAAATATGAGCAAATTAAAAACGAAGTACATCAGGTACGGGAAGAGAATAAGGAAGGTATTACGCAAATACAGACAGACATGGGCAAACGACTCGAAAGAGTCTACGGCAATTTAAACAGCATGGAAGGTCAAATTAATACCAGTAAAAATAAAATAGAGGAAATTAGTAGACGTGAATTACAATTACAAGAAGAAGTAGATTCATGGCGAGATAGGACATGCCAACATAGTCATACAAATAACCACGAGAACCGGGAGTCGATTAATTTTCGTAATTACAAGCGCAATCCGATGGAATTTTTAAAGAGATTGGAAGAGGTGATCACAAGAAATAGAGAAAATCGCTGGAGTATTATACGCAGTATGATTGATCAAACATTTAAAGATACTTATGATAATTGGTGGACAGCGGTGCGCCCGGATATACTGGACATGACTGAGTTCAAAAAACAATTTAAAGAGAAGTATTGGTCTGAATCGACCCAGAACATGATTAGGAATAATTTGAGTAACGGTCGATACGAAACAAACATAGGCCAGTCTCCTACTTCATACTTTCTAGGAAAGGTATGTATGGCGCGGAACTTAGAGCCCAGAATTCCCGAAGAATGTTTGGTGATACAACTATCCTACATTACGAGGAAGGGATAAAAAATGCACGTATGTGTAGTCAAATCAAAACGATTCCAGCCATGGCCAAATTCTTGGAGAATTCTGAGCACGAGAACCAATACCAAAGAAATAGAATGTTAAATTATAAATATCAGAAGTATAATAATAACGCGCCACCAACCAATTCTCATAATAATGATCACAATCGACCTGCGCAGAACGTTAATGCCAATAGAACCCAAAATGAGCACGTGAATAATAATTCCAGGAACTATAATTATCGTGGCAATAATAATTATAATTACCGCGATAGTCGCAATAATAGAGGAGATGGGGACAGACGACCCAATAATTATAGGCATAACGTCAATTATATCTACTCCAGGCCTCAAGGTAATCAGCGACGGTATTACCCAAGGAGTCACCGATATGACAACCATTATGACCAGTCCCAGCGTGAAGACAACTATCCACCTGAAGGAAATTATAGGATAGCGGAACCTAATACGGAGGATCGCACTGAAACCGTACAAAATCAACACAGTAATCAAAATGAAAATAGAGAAGAGGGGGTAAGCCCTCATTTAAACTAATAGAGGCAGTGAAAATTAATGAATACCCTTCACTGAACCGTAATCTTGGGGAACAACGACTTATAAACAAAATTACGAATAATCGTGCAATAACCATAATTAATAACCACTATTTAAAGAATATCAGGGAAGATTTATTGGAAGAAAGAACATAGCAGCCGATATCTTGTCCCGAATAAACATACAAGATCAATCGTTCGAAGGAGAAAAGGAAGAGATTGCGAAAGTGTACCATGTCATTAAGAGTCCGAGGGATTTGGAGATTATTATAAATGAAATTAATCAACACCAAAAATTGGATCCCAAATTAATAAACATACGCCAGAAGATACAAAATGCTGATGAAGTTATTACTAAATATTACTGTATACATGATGATCGATTATTTATTAAGGTCACCCCTAAACAAATAAACTGGAAATTAGTAATTCCCACCGCTGTGGAAAACAAATTGATATTGGATTACCATGAACGATATGGACACATGGGAGCCATGAAAATCGTCAAAGCCCTGGAAGAACAAGTGTACATAAAAAATATAACCAGAAAAGTACAAAAATCCATACAGGCATGTCACATCTGCCAGATGGTTAAACATAATAATGAGAAGAAGGAGGGAGTCATGATCCCTATAACATCCAAATATAAGCTGGAGAAAGTATTTCTAGATATATGTGGGCCATTCCCACGCAGTGGAGGAAACCACAGATATAAATTCATAATAATCATTTTTGATCACTTTTCTAAATACACTAAACTCTACGCTATTAGCAGAGCCACGACCAAGAAAATTCTGGAAATAGTCATCGGACATTACATAACAGAGGTTGGTAAACCGTCATCTATTATCACCGATCATGGTACGCAATTCAAGGGCTATAAATGGAGAAATAATCTTTTAAAACACAACATTAGAACATATAAGACTTCAGTATACCACCCCACCAGTAATCCGGCAGAACGTGTATTGAGGGAAGTTGGCAGAATACTCCGAACTTACTGTCATGACCAACAGAGAAGGTGGTACGAATACTTGTCAGTAACCGAAGAGTTCTTAAATATATCTTACCATCAGTCCATTGAAAATACCCCTTATACTGTTATGTTTGAAAGGCTTCCACCTAGAGAAATCCAGGATATTATAAACTTTCCAAATAACCCAGAATATCAATTTGAAACAGTTAAATTTTATAACCGAGTTATGGAAAAGGCGGAAATAAAGAAAAGAAAATATGAAAAGAATAATCCAAAACCAATTAAGTACCAAGTGGGTGAGAAAATATTAATAAGAAACAGGGAGCTACCAAGCACTCTAGAGGGAATAACTAAAAAATTATTATTATTATATACTGGGCCATATGTGATAACAAAAAATAATAATAACAATACGTATGAAATAATGAACCCTATCACGAAAAGGATTAAGGGAACGTACAACCAAGAGTCCATAAAGAAATATAATGAATAAATTCTAAAATATAATAAGAACAACTTATTACCAGTCTTGAAGAGAAAATACTTGGAATTTAAAAAGAATTTGAGTTGAATACTACCACTAAATTCTAAAATACAATAAGAACCACTTATTATCGATTCTGAAGAAAAAACACTTGTAAATAAAAGAGAATTATTATTAAATGTTTATAAAGAAATAGTGTGAACAATGAATAATGAAATCCCAAGATTACAGAAGAAAGCGAGAATTATTATTAAATGTTTATAAAGAAATAGTGTGAACAATGAATAATGAAATCCCAAGATTACAGAAGAAAGCGAGAATTATTATTAAATGTTTATAAAGAAATAGTGTGAACAATGAATAATGGAATCCCAAGATTACAGAAGAAAGCGAGAACTATTACTAAACGTCTACAAGGAAATAATGTGAATGATAAATAATGAAACCCCAAGATAAAAGTTTTTACCTCAAATCTACCTATGCAAAATAAAGAAAGAGAAAAATCATATGACCTAAAATACATACCACATTGCCAAATGAAGGAAACAACTTCAGTAAACGATTGAATGTAACCAATGTAATGTTAAGAAGACAAGAAAGAAAGATTATTTATGAACATAATTCAGTGAAAAATAAACAGCCAAAATAATGAAATACGATAAGAAGAAGAATAGTTGGGCTAAGGAATGTATTTAGCCAGAAATACAGTTATAATGATCATCACACAACAACTATTTAGAAAATATTGAGATCAGAGAAAAAAACAAATGAAGAAGATACTTAGCATTACAATCACAACAAAAATGAAAACAAAAATGATTACAAATGATAACTGTCAAATTTAATATCAAAGAATGTTTAAGGAACTAAAATGGAATCACAAAATATGAAGGATAGTAATGAAGAAATATAAAAGTAACAAAGAAAAAAAAAATTTTCCCAAATATTTATTATTAAATAATTAAAGAGATTATTATATTTTATAGCTGACTGTAGATGAATTCCAGCAGTACTATATTAAGATGTGGTGTGGGCAGCAGAGTATGAAGCCAAACAGTGCCTCTCTGAACTGTACCAACGCATGTATTAGGGATTGTTAGGGAAATTAAATATTTAAGGAATATTAGAATAGTTGCAAGAATGACTTCAGTTTCCAAAAGAGTAGGACGAAGAAAACAGAAAGAAATGAGTTGACAGAAGAATAATTGAGAAATACAGTGATTATAGTAATTATAAGTAGAAGAGATGTGAAACTAATGTATCATTGAATATTGTAGCCAACTATCAACAAATAATGTTTACAGAAATTAAAAATGATCAAGAAGGTTAATTGAATTGATGAAATGTTATTAAATAAAAAAAAAGTATTAATACTAGTCTAATGAAGTTACATTGAGAATCCCATCGTCAACCATTAACAATGAAATGAAGAAAAGGCATGTGAAAAAGACAAGTTTATTTGACCTAAACTTCATTCAGGTAAACTAAACTTTTTTAGGAGTGGGAGCATATGTAACGCAACAGAAATGCTAGCATCCGTGTTACATAAAAACAAGGTTAACAGAATAATAAACAAGTCAATATCTAACCCCATGATAGAACAAAGATCTAATAATTACATTTATAATTATAGATAAAGGTAAATAAGGATGCAAGGTAGTATTAACAAGAATAAACGAACCTGTAAGTTAGATAATAGTTGATGAGATATGTTCAGTGAAGAGCAAACAAAAAATGAAACAATAATTACTTTATAGTAATAGCAAATAAGAATTTTGAGTTAAGAGATATTATTTTGTGACAACAAATATTATGATAAAGTTTATGTTATGTTATACCAAATATGTGTTGAGTTAATGAAAGATAATGAAACAAGATGTATTATTCAATGACTGTTGTAGAATGAAGTGTGAAGCAGCTAATTAACGTTAATAGATTTGAATTTTCTTATATGTGATCCATAGGTCAAGATAAAATTGTTATTAGATATAGAAAAATAATTGTTTATGTAAATGTTAATAGTTAAGATTTGATTATATGTATGAATTTATGTAAAAGGGGCTATAGATGTTTACCAGTTATAAACACAGGTAGATCCGTTTACAATAAAAGGCCTAACAGCCAAAACCATTATATAACCACTCATAACATAAAGGTTAGGTACATCAATTAATAATAATTAATGAATACGATTTCAAGAGCTAGAAAAAAACATTAAATTAATAATGATATATAATAAAATTTATACAAATTATGATAATGCCATAATGCCATGATATCGATTAATAACGTTTAATATCGAAAAGGTATTAAATATAAAAAAGAAAAAAAACAGGCTTATACCAAAAAACCAGCAGAATATGTGTAGAAAATAATAAACCAACTATCTGTAAAGTTACATTCCGATAGGACAGCAAATTGATAAGGAATAGACAAAAAATATATGAAATAAACACTATATTCAAAACATGTGGAAGGAAGAAAAATCATGTGTTGCTAGGGACGACAGAAAAAGAGGAAGTTGTTGATTTGACAATAATAGCTTTGCTGATCTGAATGTGATGAGATTAATAAAAAACCAAGAAATATCTATTTAATTGGAATATACTAAATTAGTAAATACTATTATAAAATACAAAATACTAATGATAATATTTATGACTCTTCCCAGTGTAAATTAACCAAACAAGACAATAGTATGAAATCACAATAGGAAATAAATAACTGGATTCTACAAGGAAGGACTTGAACTGTCCCATATCCGAAAGGAATTGACGATACATTAAAACAAATAGAAAGAGTCAAAAGTATCACAAATAATAATATACACTACACCAGAATTTATAACCTTTCAAATAAACGGAACATCACTAATTGCTTCAACCGAGAGAAGAACGTATTTGGATCCTGGAGTTGCAGAAGAAGCATCAATCGGGCTGTAAATCAATCAGAGAGCTGTATTTCCGAAGTGGACAGGACAAGAATTCCATTTTATTAAACCGAAGAAAGAATATCGTACGGCATAATTGTCCAGAACAGTAAATTTATCAATCAACCGCCTACACGATTTGCTTCGTTCTAGTCTGGTAAATTATTATTATATTAATCATACTAACTACACAACACTTCAAATTTGTAAATCTTGCATTCTTATCTATGTATTTTTAATCTTCCCCACAGTTACAAGAACCTTCACACCCTGAATTAAATTAATTACAAATTAAAACACACTATATAACTGAATTTAAATAAAGGATCGGAATAATCAACAATCGATTCACGCAATCTATAGCCCAAACATATGTTAGTTAGAACATATCTTATTCAATGTTAAAGAAGTAAACAAATAAAGAACCTTTATATAATTGCAAAATCTTGTCATTTGGAGTATGATTTAATGAGTTGGGAATAAAAAGTAACTGAATAAGTATAGAATAATTGGTTAACATAAACAGTGAAATAACCTATAAGTTTCGTTGAGCCGATACTACAGCGCTTATAGCGGAATTATCTGACACCAAAGAGAGAGCGTAAAAATACAAAATTAGACATAATTCTCTTCAAGGTATAATAGGGTTGAACGAAATTACAGAATAACGCATTAATTATTTAAGTTTCAGGTACACTAACACTGATATTTTTTAGAGAGCTAAGTTAATATTAATTAATTACATCAATATATCCCACAACTCCAAATATCTCAGATATTTAAATAATTAAGTAAACTAAACGACCTAAGAGAATAAAACAGGGGAACATACCCGTTCATAGCAACGAACAGGCTTACATTGCGTGAAAATAACGAGACGCTCGTACTCGTCCCATTACAAATTAACGAACTCAACAGTGGGGGCTTGAACCGTACGTACTCGTCTCGATACAAATTGGCGCTCAACCAGTGTAGGGCTTGAGTTAAGTAATTATAAGTATAATAATATTACTTAACCAGAGCAGGCAACTGTGGGAGAATAAAAATGTATGATACCAGAGGTAGATCAAAGAGGAGGGGCAGAAGATACTGAGAAGGAAGAAGGTGAACAAGAACAGGAAATAGAAATAATAACAGATAGTGAAATGGAACAATAGACAGATGAAATAACGGAAACTGAAATAATCGCGGACAAGGAAAAGGGAGTAATGGAAGAAGATGGCCAAGGGGACCAACCAGATAAGCCCAACCAAAAGGAAGACTTGAGTATACAGGAAATGTTTAAACTACTATTGGAAAAATCAAAGCAGCAGGAGGAAAACTTAAGAGAACAGTTTAGGAAAACAAATGAGGAAAATAAGGAAAACTTAAGAGAACAGTTTAGGAAAACAAATGAGGAAAATAAGGAAAACTCAAAACAAATGAACGAAAGATTAAACCAAATTCACGAAAGGTTAGATAGGAATGATGAGGGTTTAAAACAAATGAAGGAAGACATCCTACAAATACATGAAGAGAATTTAAGGCAGATTAATGAAAAAATTGAGAATCTTCATGTGACAGTTAACCAGAAGGTGGACCAAAATAATGAGGAAAGAAAATTAGAAATAGCCAAAACAAATGAAGTGTTAGAAAAAACTAACGAAACAATAGTACAGGTTCGTGAAGAACTACAAAATAAAATTAATGACGTAAAAATTGAGAGTAAAACATTGGTCGAAGAAATCCAACAGGAAACTGTCGGAAAATATGAGCAAATTAAAAACGAAGTACATCAGGTACGGGAAGAGAATAAGGAAGGTATTACGCAAATACAGACAGACATGGGCAAACGACTCGAAAGAGTCTACGGCAATTTAAACAGCATGGAAGGTCAAATTAATACCAGTAAAAATAAAATAGAGGAAATTAGTAGACGTGAATTACAATTACAAGAAGAAGTAGATTCATGGCGAGATAGGACATGCCAACATAGTCATACAAATAACCACGAGAACCGGGAGTCGATTAATTTTCGTAATTACAAGCGCAATCCGATGGAATTTTTAAAGAGATTGGAAGAGGTGATCACAAGAAATAGAGAAAATCGCTGGAGTATTATACGCAGTATGATTGATCAAACATTTAAAGATACTTATGATAATTGGTGGACAGCGGTGCGCCCGGATATACTGGACATGACTGAGTTCAAAAACAATTTAAAGAGAAGTATTGGTCTGAATCGACCCAGAACATGATTAGGAATAATTTGAGTAACGGTCAATACGAAACAAACATAGGCCAGTCTCCTACTTCATACTTTCTAGGAAAGGTATGTATGGCGCGGAACTTAGAGCCCAGAATTCCCGAAGAATGTTTGGTGATACAACTATCCTACCATTACGAGGAAGGGATAAAAAATGCACGTATGTGTAGTCAAATCAAAACGATTCCAGCCATGGCCAAATTCTTGGAGAATTCTGAGCACGAGAACCAATACCAAAGAAATAGAATGTTAAATTATAAATATCAGAAGTATAATAATAACGCGCCACCAACCAATTCTCATAATAATGATCACAATCGACCTGCGCAGAACGTTAATGCCAATAGAACCCAAAATGAGCACGTGAATAATAATTCCAGGAACTATAATTATCGTGGCAATAATAATTATAATTACCGCGATAGTCGCAATAATAGAGGAGATGGGGACAGACGACCCAATAATTATAGGCATAACGTCAATTATATCTACTCCAGGCCTCAAGGTAATCAGCGACGGTATTACCCAAGGAGTCACCGATATGACAACCATTATGACCAGTCCCAGCGTGAAGACAACTATCCACCTGAAGGAAATTATAGGATAGCGGAACCTAATACGGAGGATCGCACTGAAACCGTACAAAATCAACACAGTAATCAAAATGAAAATAGAGAAGAGGGGGTAAGCCCTCATTTAAACTAATAGAGGCAGTGAAAATTAATGAATACCCTTCACTGAACCGTAATCTTGGGGAACAACGACTTATAAACAAAATTACGAATAATCGTGCAATAACCATAATTAATAACCACTATTTAAAGAATATCAGGGAAGATTTATTGGAAGAAAGAACATAGCAGCCGATATCTTGTCCCGAATAAACATACAAGATCAATCGTTCGAAGGAGAAAAGGAAGAGATTGCGAAAGTGTACCATGTCATTAAGAGTCCGAGGGATTTGGAGATTATTATAAATGAAATTAATCAACACCAAAAATTGGATCCCAAATTAATAAACATACGCCAGAAGATACAAAATGCTGATGAAGTTATTACTAAATATTACTGTATACATGATGATCGATTATTTATTAAGGTCACCCCTAAACAAATAAACTGGAAATTAGTAATTCCCACCGCTGTGGAAAACAAATTGATATTGGATTACCATGAACGATATGGACACATGGGAGCCATGAAAATCGTCAAAGCCCCGGAAGAACAAGTGTACATAAAAAATATAACCAGAAAAGTACAAAAATCCATACAGGCATGTCACATCTGCCAGATGGTTAAACATAATAATGAGAAGGAGGGAGTCATGATCCCTATAACATCCAAATATAAGCTGGAGAAAGTATTTCTAGATATATGTGGGCCATTCCCACGCAGTGGAGGAAACCACAGATATAAATTCATAATAATCATTTTTGATCACTTTTCTAAATACACTAAACTCTACGCTATTAGCAGAGCTACGACCAAGAAAATTCTGGAAATAGTCATCGGACATTACATAACAGAGGTTGGTAAACCGTCATCTATTATCACCGATCATGGTACGCAATTCAAGGGCTATAAATGGAGAAATAATCTTTTAAAACACAACATTAGAACATATAAGACTTCAGTATACCACCCCAGCAGTAATCCGGCAGAACGTGTATTGAGGGAAGTTGGCAGAATACTCCAAACTTACTGTCATGACCAACAGAGAAGGTGGTACGAATACTTGTCAGTAACCGAAGAGTTCTTAAATATATCTTACCATCAGTCCATTGAAAATACCCCTTATACAGTTATGTTTGAAAGGCTTCCACCTAGAGAAATCCAGGATATTATAAACTTTCCAAATAACCCAGAATATCAATTTGAAACAGTTAAATTTTATAACCGAGTTATGGAAAAGGCGGAAATGAAGAAAAGAAAATATGAAAAGAATAATCCAAAACCAATTAAGTACCAAGTGGGTGAGAAAATATTAATAAGAAACAGGGAGCTACCAAGCACTCTAGAGGGAATAACTAAAAAATTATTATTATTATATACTGGGCCATATGTGATAACAAAAAATAATAATAACAATACGTATGAAATAATGAACCCTATCACGAAAAGGATTAAGGGAACGTACAACCAAGAGTCCATAAAGAAATATAATGAATAAATTCTAAAATATAATAAGAACAACTTATTACCAGTCTTGAAGAGAAAATACTTGGAATTTAAAAAGAATTTGAGTTGAATACTACCACTAAATTCTAAAATACAATAAGAACCACTTATTATCGATTCTGAAGAAAAAACACTTGTAAATAAAAGAGAATTATTATTAAATGTTTATAAAGAAATAGTGTGAACAATGAATAATGAAATCCCAAGATTACAGAAGAAAGCGAGAATTATTATTAAATGTTTATAAAGAAATAGTGTGAACAATGAATAATGAAATCCCAAGATTACAGAAGAAAGCGAGAATTATTATTAAATGTTTATAAAGAAATAGTGTGAACAATGAATAATGGAATCCCAAGATTACAGAAGAAAGCGAGAACTATTACTAAACGTCTACAAGGAAATAATGTGAATGATAAATAATGAAACCCCAAGATAAAAGTTTTTACCTCAAATCTACCTATGCAAAATAAAGAAAGAGAAAAATCATATGACCTAAAATACATACCACATTGCCAAATGAAGGAAACAACTTCAGTAAACGATTGAATGTAACCAATGTAATGTTAAAGAAGAAAACAAAGAAAGATTATTTATGAACATAATTCAGTGAAAAATAAACAGCCAAAATAATGAAATACGATAAGAAGAAGAATAGTTGGGCTAAGGAATGTATTTAGCCATAAATACAGTTATAATGATCATCACACAACAACTATTTAGAAAATATTGAGATCAGAGAAAAAAACAAATGAAGAAGATACTTAGCATTACAATCACAACAAAAATGAAAACAAAAATGATTACAAATGATAACTGTCAAATTTAATATCAAAGAATGTTTAAGGAACTAAAATGGAATCACAAAATATGAAGGATAGTAATGAAGAAATATAAAAGTAACAAAGAAAAAAAAAGTTTTCCCAAATATTTATTATTAAATAATTAAAGAGATTATTATATTTTATAGCTGACTGTAGATGAATTCCAGCAGTACTATATTAAGATGTGGTGTGGGCAGCAGAGTATGAAGCCAAACAGTGCCTCTCTGAACTGTACCAACGCATGTATTAGGGATTGTTAGGGAAATTAAATATTTAAGGAATATTAGAATAGTTGCAAGAATGACTTCAGTTTCCAAAAGAGTAGGACGAAGAAAACAGAAAGAAATGAGTTGACAGAAGAATAATTGAGAAATACAGTGATTATAGTAATTATAAGTAGAAGAGATGTGAAACTAATGTATCATTGAATATTGTAGCCAACTATCAACAAATAATGTTTACAGAAATTAAAAATGATCAAGAAGGTTAATTGAATTGATGAAATGTTATTAAATAAAAAAAAAAGTATTAATACTAGTCTAATGAAGTTACATTGAGAATCCCATCGTCAACCATTAACAATGAAATGAAGAAAAGGCATGTGAAAAAGACAAGTTTATTTGACCTAAACTTCATTCAGGTAAACTAAACTTTTTTAGGAGGGGGAGCATATGTAACGCAACAGAAATGCTAGCATCCGTGTTACATAAAAACAAGGTTAACAGAATAATAAACAAGTCAATATCTAACCCCATGATAGAACAAAGATCTAATAATTACATTTATAATTATAGATAAAGGTAAATAAGGATGCAAGGTAGTATTAACAAGAATAAACGAACCTGTAAGTTAGATAATAGTTGATGAGATATGTTCAGTGAAGAGCAAACAAAAAATGAAACAATAATTACTTTATAGTAATAGCAAATAAGAATTTTGAGTTAAGAGATATTATTTTTGTGACAACAAATATTATGATAAAGTTTATGTTATGTTATACCAAATATGTGTTGAGTTAATGAAAGATAATGAAACAAGATGTATTATTCAATGACTGTTGTAGAATGAAGTGTGAAGCAGCTAATTAACGTTAATAGATTTGAATTTTCTTATATGTGATCCATAGGTCAAGATAAAATTGTTATTAGATATAGAAAAATAATTGTTTATGTAAATGTTAATAGTTAAGATTTGATTATATGTATGAATTTATGTAAAAGGGGCTATAGATGTTTACCAGTTATAAACACAGGTAGATCCGTTTACAATAAAAGGCCTAACAGCCAAAACCACTATATAACCACTCATAACATAAAGGTTAGGTACATCAATTAATAATAATTAATGAATACGATTTCAAGAGCTAGAAAAAAACATTAAATTAATAATGATATATAATAAAATTTATACAAATTATGATAATGCCATAATGCCATGATATCGATTAATAACGTTTAATATCGAAAAGGTATTAAATATAAAAAAGAAAAAAAACAGGCTTATACCAAAAAACCAGCAGAATATGTGTAGAAAATAATAAACCAACTATCTGTAAAGTTACATTCCGATAGGACAGCAAATTGATAAGGAATAGACAAAAAATATATGAAATAAACACTATATTCAAAACATGTGGAAGGAAGAAAAATCATGTGTTGCTAGGGACGACAGAAAAAGAGGAAGTTGTTGATTTGACAATAATAGCTTTGCTGATCTGAATGTGATGAGATTAATAAAAAACCAAGAAATATCTATTTAATTGGAATATACTAAATTAGTAAATACTATTATAAAATACAAAATACTAATGATAATATTTATGACTCTTCCCAGTGTAAATTAACCAAACAAGACAATAGTATGAAATCACAATAGGAAATAAATAACTGGATTCTACAAGGAAGGACTTGAACTGTCCCATATCCGAAAGGAATTGACGATACATTAAAACAAATAGAAAGAGTCAAAAGTATCACAAATAATAATATACACTACACCAGAATTTATAACCTTTCAAATAAACGGAACATCACTAATTGCTTCAACCGAGAGAAGAACGTATTTGGATCCTGGAGTTGCAGAAGAAGCATCAATCGGGCTGTAAATCAATCAGAGAACTGTATTTCCGAAGTGGACAGGACAAGAATTCCATTTTATTAAACCGAAGAAAGAATATCGTACGGCATAATTGTCCAGAACAGTAAATTTATCAATCAACCGCCTACACGATTTGCTTCGTTCTAGTCTGGTAAATTATTATTATATTAATCATACTAACTACACAACACTTCAAATTTGTAAATCTTGCATTCTTATCTATGTATTTTTAATCTTCCCCACAGTTACAAGAACCTTCACACCCTGAATTAAATTAATTACAAATTAAAACACACTATATAACTGAATTTAAATAAAGGATCGGAATAATCAACAATCGATTCACGCAATCTATAGCCCAAACATATGTTAGTTAGAACATATCTTATTCAATGTTAAAGAAGTAAACAAATAAAGAACCTTTATATAATTGCAAAATCTTGTCATTTGGAGTATGATTTAATGAGTTGGGAATAAAAAGTAACTGAATAAGTATAGAATAATTGGTTAACATAAACAGTGAAATAACCTATAAGTTTCGTTGAGCCGATACTACAGCGCTTATAGCGGAATTATCTGACACCAAAGAGAGAGCGTAAAAATACAAAATTAGACATAATTCTCTTCAAGGTATAATAGGGTTGAACGAAATTACAGAATAACGCATTAATTATTTAAGTTTCAGGTACACTAACACTGATATTTTTTAGAGAGCTAAGTTAATATTAATTAATTACATCAATATATCCCACAACTCCAAATATCTCAGATATTTAAATAATTAAGTAAACTAAACGACCTAAGAGAATAAAACAGGGGAACATACCCGTTCATAGCAACGAACAGGCTTACATTGCGTGAATATAACGAGACGCTCGTACTCGTCCCATTACAAATTAACGAACTCAACAGTGGGGGCTTGAACCGTACGTACTCGTCTCGATACAAATTGGCGCTCAACCAGTGTAGGGCTTGAGTTAAGTAATTATAAGTATAATAATATTACTTAACCAGAGCAGGCAACTGTGGGAGAATAAAAATGTATGATACCAGAGGTAGATCAAAGAGGAGGGGCAGAAGATACTGAGAAGGAAGAAGGTGAACAAGAACAGGAAATAGAAATAATAACAGATAGTGAAATGGAACAACAGACAGACGAAATAACGGAAACTGAAATAATCGCGGACAAGGAAAAGGGAGTAATGGAAGAAGATGGCCAAGGGGACCAACCAGATAAGCCCAACCAAAAGGAAGACTTGAGTATACAGGAAATGTTTAAACTACTATTGGAAAAATCAAAGCAGCAGGAGGAAAACTTAAGAGAACAGTTTAGGAAAACAAATGAGGAAAATAAGGAAAACTTAAGAGAACAGTTTAGGAAAACAAATGAGGAAAATAAGGAAAACTCAAAACAAATGAACGAAAGATTAAACCAAATTCACGAAAGGTTAGATAGGAATGATGAGGGTTTAAAACAAATGAAGGAAGACATCCTACAAATACATGAAGAGAATTTAAGGCAGATTAATGAAAAAATTGAGAATCTTCATGTGACAGTTAACCAGAAGGTGGACCAAAATAATGAGGAAAGAAAATTAGAAATAGCCAAAACAAATGAAGTGTTAGAAAAAACTAACGAAACAATAGTACAGGTTCGTGAAGAACTACAAAATAAAATTAATGACGTAAAAATTGAGAGTAAAACATTTGTCGAAGAAATCCAACAGGAAACTGTCGGAAAATATGAGCAAATTAAAAACGAAGTACATCAGGTACGGGAAGAGAATAAGGAAGGTATTACGCAAATACAGACAGACATGGGCAAACGACTCGAAAGAGTCTATGGCAATTTAAACAGCATGGAAGGTCAAATTAATACCAGTAAAAATAAAATAGAGGAAATTAGTAGACGTGAATTACAATTACAAGAAGAAGTAGATTCATGGCGAGATAGGACATGCCAACATAGTCATACAAATAACCACGAGAACCGGGAGTCGATTAATTTTCGTAATTACAAGCGCAATCCGATGGAATTTTTAAAGAGATTGGAAGAGGTGATCACAAGAAATAGAGAAAATCGCTGGAGTATTATACGCAGTATGATTGATGAAACATTTAAAGATACTTATGATAATTGGTGGACAGCGGTGCGCCCGGATATACTGGACATGACTGAGTTCAAAAAACAATTTAAAGAGAAGTATTGGTCTGAATCGACCCAGAACATGATTAGGAATAATTTGAGTAACGGTCGATACGAAACAAACATAGGCCAGTCTCCTACTTCATACTTTCTAGGAAAGGTATGTATGGCGCGGAACTTAGAGCCCAGAATTCCCGAAGAATGTGTGGTGATACAACTATCCTACCATTACGAGGAAGGGATAAAAAATGCACGTATGTGTAGTCAAATCAAAACGATTCCAGCCATGGCCAAATTCTTGGAGAATTATGAGCACGAGAACCAATACCAAAGAAATAGAATGTTAAATTATAAATATCAGAAGTATAATAATAACGCGCCACCAACCAATTCTCATAATAATGATCACAATCGACCTGCGCAGAACGTTAATGCCAATAGAACCCAAAATGAGCACGTGAATAATAATTCCAGGAACTATAATTATCGTGGCAATAATAATTATAATTACCGCGATAGTCGCAATAATAGAGGAGATGGGACAGACGACCCAATAATTATAGGCATAACGTCAATTATATCTACTCCAGGCCTCAAGGTAATCAGCGACGGTATTACCCAAGGAGTCACCGATATGACAACCATTATGACCAGTCCCAGCGTGAAGACAACTATCCACCTGAAGGAAATTATAGGATAGCGGAACCTAATACGGAGGATCGCACTGAAACCGTACAAAATCAACACAGTAATCAAAATGAAAATAGAGAAGAGGGGGTAAGCCCTCATTTAAACTAATAGAGGCAGTGAAAATTAATGAATACCCTTCACTGAACCGTAATCTTGGGGAACAACGACTTATAAACAAAATTACGAATAATCGTGCAATAACCATAATTAATAACCACTATTTAAAGAATATCAGGGAAGATTTATTGGAAGAAAGAACATAGCAGCCAATATCTTGTCCCGAATAAACATACAAGATCAATCGTTCGAAGGAGAAAAGGAAGAGATTGCGAAAGTGTACCATGTCATTAAGAGTCCGAGGGATTTGGAGATTATTATAAATGAAATTAATCAACACCAAAAATTGGATCCCAAATTAATAAACATACGCCAGAAGATACAAAATGCTGATGAAGTTATTACTAAATATTACTGTATACATGATGATCGATTATTTATTAAGGTCACCCCTAAACAAATAAACTGGAAATTAGTAATTCCCACCGCTGTGGAAAACAAATTGATATTGGATTACCATGAACGATATGGACACATGGGAGCCATGAAAATCGTCAAAGCCCCGGAAGAACAAGTGTACATAAAAAATATAACCAGAAAAGTACAAAAATCCATACAGGCATGTCACATCTGCCAGATGGTTAAACATAATAATGAGAAGGAGGGAGTCATGATCCCTATAACATCCAAATATAAGCTAGAGAAAGTATTTCTAGATATATGTGGGCCATTCCCACGCAGTGGAGGAAACCACAGATATAAATTCATAATAATCATTTTTGATCACTTTTCTAAATACACTAAACTCTACGCTATTAGCAGAGCCACGACCAAGAAAATTCTGGAAATAGTCATCGGACATTACATAACAGAGGTTGGTAAACCGTCATCTATTATCACTGATCATGGTACGCAATTCAAGGGCTATAAATGGAGAAATAATCTTTTAAAACACAACATTAGAACATATAAGACTTCAGTATACCACCCCAGCAGTAATCCGGCAGAACGTGTATTGAGGGAAGTTGGCAGAATACTCCAAACTTACTGTCATGACCAACAGAGAAGGTGGTACGAATACTTGTCAGTAACCGAAGAGTTCTTAAATATATCTTACCATCAGTCCATTGAAAATACCCCTTATACAGTTATGTTTGAAAGGCTTCCACCTAGAGAAATCCAGGATATTATAAACTTTCCAAATAACCCAGAATATCAATTTGAAACAGTTAAATTTTATAACCGAGTTATGGAAAAGGCGGAAATGAAGAAAAGAAAATATGAAAAGAATAATCCAAAACCAATTAAGTACCAAGTGGGTGAGAAAATATTAATAAGAAACAGGGAGCTACCAAGCACTCTAGAGGGAATAACTAAAAAATTATTATTATTATATACTGGGCCATATGTGATAACAAAAAATAATAATAACAATACGTATGAAATAATGAACCCTATCACGAAAAGGATTAAGGGAACGTACAACCAAGAGTCCATAAAGAAATATAATGAATAAATTCTAAAATATAATAAGAACAACTTATTACCAGTCTTGAAGAGAAAATACTTGGAATTTAAAAAGAATTTGAGTTGAATACTACCACTAAATTCTAAAATACAATAAGAACCACTTATTATCGATTCTGAAGAAAAAACACTTGTAAATAAAAGAGAATTATTATTAAATGTTTATAAAGAAATAGTGTGAACAATGAATAATGAAATCCCAAGATTACAGAAGAAAGCGAGAATTATTATTAAATGTTTATAAAGAAATAGTGTGAACAATGAATAATGAAATCCCAAGATTACAGAAGAAAGCGAGAATTATTATTAAATGTTTATAAAGAAATAGTGTGAACAATGAATAATGGAATCCCAAGATTACAGAAGAAAGCGAGAACTATTACTAAACGTCTACAAGGAAATAATGTGAATGATAAATAATGAAACCCCAAGATAAAAGTTTTTACCTCAAATCTACCTATGCAAAATAAAGAAAGAGAAAAATCATATGACCTAAAATACATACCACATTGCCAAATGAAGGAAACAACTTCAGTAAACGATTGAATGTAACCAATGTAATGTTAAAGAAGAAAACAAAGAAAGATTATTTATGAACATAATTCAGTGAAAAATAAACAGCCAAAATAATGAAATACGATAAGAAGAAGAATAGTTGGGCTAAGGAATGTATTTAGCCAGAAATACAGTTATAATGATCATCACACAACAACTATTTAGAAAATATTGAGATCAGAGAAAAAAACAAATGAAGAAGATACTTAGCATTACAATCACAACAAAAATGAAAACAAAAATGATTACAAATGATAACTGTCAAATTTAATATCAAAGAATGTTTAAGGAACTAAAATGGAATCACAAAATATGAAGGATAGTAATGAAGAAATATAAAAGTAACAAAGAAAAAAAAAGTTTTCCCAAATATTTATTATTAAATAATTAAAGAGATTATTATATTTTATAGCTGACTGTAGATGAATTCCAGCAGTACTATATTAAGATGTGGTGTGGGCAGCAGAGTATGAAGCCAAACAGTGCCTCTCTGAACTGTACCAACGCATGTATTAGGGATTGTTAGGGAAATTAAATATTTAAGGAATATTAGAATAGTTGCAAGAATGACTTCAGTTTCCAAAAGAGTAGGACGAAGAAAACAGAAAGAAATGAGTTGACAGAAGAATAATTGAGAAATACAGTGATTATAGTAATTATAAGTAGAAGAGATGTGAAACTAATGTATCATTGAATATTGTAGCCAACTATCAACAAATAATGTTTACAGAAATTAAAAATGATCAAGAAGGTTAATTGAATTGATGAAATGTTATTAAATAAAAAAAAAAGTATTAATACTAGTCTAATGAAGTTACATTGAGAATCCCATCGTCAACCATTAACAATGAAATGAAGAAAAGGCATGTGAAAAAGACAAGTTTATTTGACCTAAACTTCATTCAGGTAAACTAAACTTTTTTAGGAGGGGGAGCATATGTAACGCAACAGAAATGCTAGCATCCGTGTTACATAAAAACAAGGTTAACCGAATAATAAACAAGTCAATATCTAACCCCATGATAGAACAAAGATCTAATAATTACATTTATAATTATAGATAAAGGTAAATAAGGATGCAAGGTAGTATTAACAAGAATAAACGAACCTGTAAGTTAGATAATAGTTGATGAGATATGTTCAGTGAAGAGCAAACAAAAAATGAAACAATAATTACTTTATAGTAATAGCAAATAAGAATTTTGAGTTAAGAGATATTATTTTTGTGACAACAAATATTATGATAAAGTTTATGTTATGTTATACCAAATATGTGTTGAGTTAATGAAAGATAATGAAACAAGATGTATTATTCAATGACTGTTGTAGAATGAAGTGTGAAGCAGCTAATTAACGTTAATAGATTTGAATTTTCTTATATGTGATCCATAGGTCAAGATAAAATTGTTATTAGATATAGAAAAATAATTGTTTATGTAAATGTTAATAGTTAAGATTTGATTATATGTATGAATTTATGTAAAAGGGGCTATAGATGTTTACCAGTTATAAACACAGGTAGATCCGTTTACAATAAAAGGCCTAACAGCCAAAACCACTATATAACCACTCATAACATAAAGGTTAGGTACATCAATTAATAATAATTAATGAATACGATTTCAAGAGCTAGAAAAAAACATTAAATTAATAATGATATATAATAAAATTTATACAAATTATGATAATGCCATAATGCCATGATATCGATTAATAACGTTTAATATCGAAAAGGTATTAAATATAAAAAAGAAAAAAAACAGGCTTATACCAAAAAACCAGCAGAATATGTGTAGAAAATAATAAACCAACTATCTGTAAAGTTACATTCCGATAGGACAGCAAATTGATAAGGAATAGACAAAAAATATATGAAATAAACACTATATTCAAAACATGTGGAAGGAAGAAAAATCATGTGTTGCTAGGGACGACAGAAAAAGAGGAAGTTGTTGATTTGACAATAATAGCTTTGCTGATCTGAATGTGATGAGATTAATAAAAAACCAAGAAATATCTATTTAATTGGAATATACTAAATTAGTAAATACTATTATAAAATACAAAATACTAATGATAATATTTATGACTCTTCCCAGTGTAAATTAACCAAACAAGACAATAGTATGAAATCACAATAGGAAATAAATAACTGGATTCTACAAGGAAGGACTTGAACTGTCCCATATCCGAAAGGAATTGACGATACATTAAAACAAATAGAAAGAGTCAAAAGTATCACAAATAATAATATACACTACACCAGAATTTATAACCTTTCAAATAAACGGAACATCACTAATTGCTTCAACCGAGAGAAGAACGTATTTGCATCCTGGAGTTGCAGAAGAAGCATCAATCGGGCTGTAAATCAATCAGAGAACTGTATTTCCGAAGTGGACAGGACAAGAATTCCATTTTATTAAACCAAAGAAAGAATATCGTACGGCATAATTGTCCAGAACAGTAAATTTATCAATCAACCGCCTACACGATTTGCTTCGTTCTAGTCTGGTAAATTATTATTATATTAATCATACTAACTACACAACACTTCAAATTTGTAAATCTTGCATTCTTATCTATGTATTTTTAATCTTCCCCACAGTTACAAGAACCTTCACACCCTGAATTAAATTAATTACAAATTAAAACACACTATATAACTGAATTTAAATAAAGGATCGGAATAATCAACAATCGATTCACGCAATCTATAGCCCAAACATATGTTAGTTAGAACATATCTTATTCAATGTTAAAGAAGTAAACAAATAAAGAACCTTTATATAATTGCAAAATCTTGTCATTTGGAGTATGATTTAATGAGTTGGGAATAAAAAGTAACTGAATAAGTATAGAATAATTGGTTAACATAAACAGTGAAATAACCTATAAGTTTCGTTGAGCCGATACTACAGCGCTTATAGCGGAATTATCTGACACCAAAGAGAGAGCGTAAAAATACAAAATTAGACATAATTCTCTTCAAGGTATAATAGGGTTGAACGAAATTACAGAATAACGCATTAATTATTTAAGTTTCAGGTACACTAACACTGATATTTTTTAGAGAGCTAAGTTAATATTAATTAATTACATCAATATATCCCACAACTCCAAATATCTCAGATATTTAAATAATTAAGTAAACTAAACGACCTAAGAGAATAAAACAGGGGAACATACCCGTTCATAGCAACGAACAGGCTTACATTGCGTGAATATAACGAGACGCTCGTACTCGTCCCATTACAAATTAACGAACTCAACAGTGGGGGCTTGAACCGTACGTACTCGTCTCGATACAAATTGGCGCTCAACCAGTGTAGGGCTTGAGTTAAGTAATTATAAGTATAATAATATTACTTAACCAGAGCAGGCAACTGTGGGAGAATAAAAATGTATGATACCAGAGGTAGATCAAAGAGGAGGGGCAGAAGATACTGAGAAGGAAGAAGGTGAACAAGAACAGGAAATAGAAATAATAACAGATAGTGAAATGGAACAACAGACAGACGAAATAACGGAAACTGAAATAATCGCGGACAAGGAAAAGGGAGTAATGGAAGAAGATGGCCAAGGGGACCAACCAGATAAGCCCAACCAAAAGGAAGACTTGAGTATACAGGAAATGTTTAAACTACTATTGGAAAAATCAAAGCAGCAGGAGGAAAACTTAAGAGAACAGTTTAGGAAAACAAATGAGGAAAATAAGGAAAACTTAAGAGAACAGTTTAGGAAAACAAATGAGGAAAATAAGGAAAACTCAAAACAAATGAACGAAAGATTAAACCAAATTCACGAAAGGTTAGATAGGAATGATGAGGGTTTAAAACAAATGAAGGAAGATATCCTACAAATACATGAAGAGAATTTAAGGCAGATTAATGAAAAAATTGAGAATCTTCATGTGACAGTTAACCAGAAGGTGGACCAAAATAATGAGGAAAGAAAATTAGAAATAGCCAAAACAAATGAAGTGTTAGAAAAAACTAACGAAACAATAGTACAGGTTCGTGAAGAACTACAAAATAAAATTAATGACGTAAAAATTGAGAGTAAAACATTTGTCGAAGAAATCCAACAGGAAACTGTCGGAAAATATGAGCAAATTAAAAACGAAGTACATCAGGTACGGGAAGAGAATAAGGAAGGTATTACGCAAATACAGACAGACATGGGCAAACGACTCGAAAGAGTCTATGGCAATTTAAACAGCATGGAAGGTCAAATTAATACCAGTAAAAATAAAATAGAGGAAATTAGTAGACGTGAATTACAATTACAAGAAGAAGTAGATTCATGGCGAGATAGGACATGCCAACATAGTCATACAAATAACCACGAGAACCGGGAGTCGATTAATTTTCGTAATTACAAGCGCAATCCGATGGAATTTTTAAAGAGATTGGAAGAGGTGATCACAAGAAATAGAGAAAATCGCTGGAGTATTATACGCAGTATGATTGATGAAACATTTAAAGATACTTATGATAATTGGTGGACAGCGGTGCGCCCGGATATACTGGACATGACTGAGTTCAAAAAACAATTTAAAGAGAAGTATTGGTCTGAATCGACCCAGAACATGATTAGGAATAATTTGAGTAACGGTCGATACGAAACAAACATAGGCCAGTCTCCTACTTCATACTTTCTAGGAAAGGTATGTATGGCGCGGAACTTAGAGCCCAGAATTCCCGAAGAATGTGTGGTGATACAACTATCCTACCATTACGAGGAAGGGATAAAAAATGCACGTATGTGTAGTCAAATCAAAACGATTCCAGCCATGGCCAAATTCTTGGAGAATTATGAGCACGAGAACCAATACCAAAGAAATAGAATGTTAAATTATAAATATCAGAAGTATAATAATAACGCGCCACCAACCAATTCTCATAATAATGATCACAATCGACCTGCGCAGAACGTTAATGCCAATAGAACCCAAAATGAGCACGTGAATAATAATTCCAGGAACTATAATTATCGTGGCAATAATAATTATAATTACCGCGATAGTCGCAATAATAGAGGAGATGGGGACAGACGACCCAATAATTATAGGCATAACGTCAATTATATCTACTCCAGGCCTCAAGGTAATCAGCGACGGTATTACCCAAGGAGTCACCGATATGACAACCATTATGACCAGTCCCAGCGTGAAGACAACTATCCACCTGAAGGAAATTATAGGATAGCGGAACCTAATACGGAGGATCGCACTGAAACCGTACAAAATCAACACAGTAATCAAAATGAAAATAGAGAAGAGGGGGTAAGCCCTCATTTAAACTAATAGAGGCAGTGAAAATTAATGAATACCCTTCACTGAACCGTAATCTTGGGGAACAACGACTTATAAACAAAATTATGAATAATCGTGCAATAACCATAATTAATAACCACTATTTAAAGAATATCAGGGAAGATTTATTGGAAGAAAGAACATAGCAGCCGATATCTTGTCCCGAATAAACATACAAGATCAATCGTTCGAAGGAGAAAAGGAAGAGATTGCGAAAGTGTACCATGTCATTAAGAGTCCGAGGGATTTGGAGATTATTATAAATGAAATTAATCAACACCAAAAATTGGATCCCAAATTAATAAACATACGCCAGAAGATACAAAATGCTGATGAAGTTATTACTAAATATTACTGTATACATGATGATCGATTATTTATTAAGGTCACCCCTAAACAAATAAACTGGAAATTAGTAATTCCCACCGCTGTGGAAAACAAATTGATATTGGATTACCATGAACGATATGGACACATGGGAGCCATGAAAATCGTCAAAGCCCCGGAAGAACAAGTGTACATAAAAAATATAACCAGAAAAGTACAAAAATCCATACAGGCATGTCACATCTGCCAGATGGTTAAACATAATAATGAGAAGGAGGGAGTCATGATCCCTATAACATCCAAATATAAGCTGGAGAAAGTATTTCTAGATATATGTGGGCCATTCCCACGCAGTGGAGGAAACCACAGATATAAATTCATAATAATCATTTTTGATCACTTTTCTAAATACACTAAACTCTACGCTATTAGCAGAGCCACGACCAAGAAAATTCTGGAAATAGTCATCGGACATTACATAACAGAGGTTGGTAAACCGTCATCTATTATCACCGATCATGGTACGCAATTCAAGGGCTATAAATGGAGAAATAATCTTTTAAAACACAACATTAGAACATATAAGACTTCAGTATACCACCCCAGCAGTAATCCGGCAGAACGTGTATTGAGGGAAGTTGGCAGAATACTCCAAACTTACTGTCATGACCAACAGAGAAGGTGGTACGAATACTTGTCAGTAACCGAAGAGTTCTTAAATATATCTTACCATCAGTCCATTGAAAATACCCCTTATACAGTTATGTTTGAAAGGCTTCCACCTAGAGAAATCCAGGATATTATAAACTTTCCAAATAACCCAGAATATCAATTTGAAACAGTTAAATTTTATAACCGAGTTATGGAAAAGGCGGAAATGAAGAAAAGAAAATATGAAAAGAATAATCCAAAACCAATTAAGTACCAAGTGGGTGAGAAAATATTAATAAGAAACAGGGAGCTACCAAGCACTCTAGAGGGAATAACTAAAAAATTATTATTATTATATACTGGGCCATATGTGATAACAAAAAATAATAATAACAATACGTATGAAATAATGAACCCTATCACGAAAAGGATTAAGGGAACGTACAACCAAGAGTCCATAAAGAAATATAATGAATAAATTCTAAAATATAATAAGAACAACTTATTACCAGTCTTGAAGAGAAAATACTTGGAATTTAAAAAGAATTTGAGTTGAATACTACCACTAAATTCTAAAATACAATAAGAACCACTTATTATCGATTCTGAAGAAAAAACACTTGTAAATAAAAGAGAATTATTATTAAATGTTTATAAAGAAATAGTGTGAACAATGAATAATGAAATCCCAAGATTACAGAAGAAAGCGAGAATTATTATTAAATGTTTATAAAGAAATAGTGTGAACAATGAATAATGAAATCCCAAGATTACAGAAGAAAGCGAGAATTATTATTAAATGTTTATAAAGAAATAGTGTGAACAATGAATAATGGAATCCCAAGATTACAGAAGAAAGCGAGAACTATTACTAAACGTCTACAAGGAAATAATGTGAATGATAAATAATGAAACCCCAAGATAAAAGTTTTTACCTCAAATCTACCTATGCAAAATAAAGAAAGAGAAAAATCATATGACCTAAAATACATACCACATTGCCAAATGAAGGAAACAACTTCAGTAAACGATTGAATGTAACCAATGTAATGTTAAAGAAGAAAACAAAGAAAGATTATTTATGAACATAATTCAGTGAAAAATAAACAGCCAAAATAATGAAATACGATAAGAAGAAGAATAGTTGGGCTAAGGAATGTATTTAGCCAGAAATACAGTTATAATGATCATCACACAACAACTATTTAGAAAATATTGAGATCAGAGAAAAAAACAAATGAAGAAGATACTTAGCATTACAATCACAACAAAAATGAAAACAAAAATGATTACAAATGATAACTGTCAAATTTAATATCAAAGAATGTTTAAGGAACTAAAATGGAATCACAAAATATGAAGGATAGTAATGAAGAAATATAAAAGTAACAAAGAAAAAAAAAGTTTTCCCAAATATTTATTATTAAATAATTAAAGAGATTATTATATTTTATAGCTGACTGTAGATGAATTCCAGCAGTACTATATTAAGATGTGGTGTGGGCAGCAGAGTATGAAGCCAAACAGTGCCTCTCTGAACTGTACCAACGCATGTATTAGGGATTGTTAGGGAAATTAAATATTTAAGGAATATTAGAATAGTTGCAAGAATGACTTCAGTTTCCAAAAGAGTAGGACGAAGAAAACAGAAAGAAATGAGTTGACAGAAGAATAATTGAGAAATACAGTGATTATAGTAATTATAAGTAGAAGAGATGTGAAACTAATGTATCATTGAATATTGTAGCCAACTATCAACAAATAATGTTTACAGAAATTAAAAATGATCAAGAAGGTTAATTGAATTCATGAAATGTTATTAAATAAAAAAAAAAGTATTAATACTAGTCTAATGAAGTTACATTGAGAATCCCATCGTCAACCATTAACAATGAAATGAAGAAAAGGCATGTGAAAAAGACAAGTTTATTTGACCTAAACTTCATTCAGGTAAACTAAACTTTTTTAGGAGGGGGAGCATATGTAACGCAACAGAAATGCTAGCATCCGTGTTACATAAAAACAAGGTTAACAGAATAATAAACAAGTCAATATCTAACCCCATGATAGAACAAAGATCTAATAATTACATTTATAATTATAGATAAAGGTAAATAAGGATGCAAGGTAGTATTAACAAGAATAAACGAACCTGTAAGTTAGATAATAGTTGATGAGATATGTTCAGTGAAGAGCAAACAAAAAATGAAACAATAATTACTTTATAGTAATAGCAAATAAGAATTTTGAGTTAAGAGATATTATTTTTGTGACAACAAATATTATGATAAAGTTTATGTTATGTTATACCAAATATGTGTTGAGTTAATGAAAGATAATGAAACAAGATGTATTATTCAATGACTGTTGTAGAATGAAGTGTGAAGCAGCTAATTAACGTTAATAGATTTGAATTTTCTTATATGTGATCCATAGGTCAAGATAAAATTGTTATTAGATATAGAAAAATAATTGTTTATGTAAATGTTAATAGTTAAGATTTGATTATATGTATGAATTTATGTAAAAGGGGCTATAGATGTTTACCAGTTATAAACACAGGTAGATCCGTTTACAATAAAAGGCCTAACAGCCAAAACCACTATATAACCACTCATAACATAAAGGTTAGGTACATCAATTAATAATAATTAATGAATACGATTTCAAGAGCTAGAAAAAAACATTAAATTAATAATGATATATAATAAAATTTATACAAATTATGATAATGCCATAATGCCATGATATCGATTAATAACGTTTAATATCGAAAAGGTATTAAATATAAAAAAGAAAAAAAACAGGCTTATACCAAAAAACCAGCAGAATATGTGTAGAAAATAATAAACCAACTATCTGTAAAGTTACATTCCGATAGGACAGCAAATTGATAAGGAATAGACAAAAAATATATGAAATAAACACTATATTCAAAACATGTGGAAGGAAGAAAAATCATGTGTTGCTAGGGACGACAGAAAAAGAGGAAGTTGTTGATTTGACAATAATAGCTTTGCTGATCTGAATGTGATGAGATTAATAAAAAACCAAGAAATATCTATTTAATTGGAATATACTAAATTAGTAAATACTATTATAAAATACAAAATACTAATGATAATATTTATGACTCTTCCCAGTGTAAATTAACCAAACAAGACAATAGTATGAAATCACAATAGGAAATAAATAACTGGATTCTACAAGGAAGGACTTGAACTGTCCCATATCCGAAAGGAATTGACGATACATTAAAACAAATAGAAAGAGTCAAAAGTATCACAAATAATAATATACACTACACCAGAATTTATAACCTTTCAAATAAACGGAACATCACTAATTGCTTCAACCGAGAGAAGAACGTATTTGGATCCTGGAGTTGCAGAAGAAGCATCAATCGGGCTGTAAATCAATCAGAGAACTGTATTTCCGAAGTGGACAGGACAAGAATTCCATTTTATTAAACCAAAGAAAGAATATCGTACGGCATAATTGTCCAGAACAGTAAATTTATCAATCAACCGCCTACACGATTTGCTTCGTTCTAGTCTGGTAAATTATTATTATATTAATCATACTAACTACACAACACTTCAAATTTGTAAATCTTGCATTCTTATCTATGTATTTTTAATCTTCCCCACAGTTACAAGAACCTTCACACCCTGAATTAAATTAATTACAAATTAAAACACACTATATAACTGAATTTAAATAAAGGATCGGAATAATCAACAATCGATTCACGCAATCTATAGCCCAAACATATGTTAGTTAGAACATATCTTATTCAATGTTAAAGAAGTAAACAAATAAAGAACCTTTATATAATTGCAAAATCTTGTCATTTGGAGTATGATTTAATGAGTTGGGAATAAAAAGTAACTGAATAAGTATAGAATAATTGGTTAACATAAACAGTGAAATAACCTATAAGTTTCGTTGAGCCGATACTACAGCGCTTATAGCGGAATTATCTGACACCAAAGAGAGAGCGTAAAAATACAAAATTAGACATAATTCTCTTCAAGGTATAATAGGGTTGAACGAAATTACAGAATAACGCATTAATTATTTAAGTTTCAGGTACACTAACACTGATATTTTTTAGAGAGCTAAGTTAATATTAATTAATTACATCAATATATCCCACAACTCCAAATATCTCAGATATTTAAATAATTAAGTAAACTAAACGACCTAAGAGAATAAAACAGGGGAACATACCCGTTCATAGCAACGAACAGGCTTACATTGCGTGAATATAACGAGACGCTCGTACTCGTCCCATTACAAATTAACGAACTCAACAGTGGGGGCTTGAACCGTACGTACTCGTCTCGATACAAATTGGCGCTCAACCAGTGTAGGGCTTGAGTTAAGTAATTATAAGTATAATAATATTACTTAACCAGAGCAGGCAACTGTGGGAGAATAAAAATGTATGATACCAGAGGTAGATCAAAGAGGAGGGGCAGAAGATACTGAGAAGGAAGAAGGTGAACAAGAACAGGAAATAGAAATAATAACAGATAGTGAAATGGAACAACAGACAGACGAAATAACGGAAACTGAAATAATCGCGGACAAGGAAAAGGGAGTAATGGAAGAAGATGGCCAAGGGGACCAACCAGATAAGCCCAACCAAAAGGAAGACTTGAGTATACAGGAAATGTTTAAACTACTATTGGAAAAATCAAAGCAGCAGGAGGAAAACTTAAGAGAACAGTTTAGGAAAACAAATGAGGAAAATAAGGAAAACTTAAGAGAACAGTTTAGGAAAACAAATGAGGAAAATAAGGAAAACTCAAAACAAATGAACGAAAGATTAAACCAAATTCACGAAAGGTTAGATAGGAATGATGAGGGTTTAAAACAAATGAAGGAAGACATCCTACAAATACATGAAGAGAATTTAAGGCAGATTAATGAAAAAATTGAGAATCTTCATGTGACAGTTAACCAGAAGGTGGACCAAAATAATGAGGAAAGAAAATTAGAAATAGCCAAAACAAATGAAGTGTTAGAAAAAACTAACGAAACAATAGTACAGGTTCGTGAAGAACTACAAAATAAAATTAATGACGTAAAAATTGAGAGTAAAACATTTGTCGAAGAAATCCAACAGGAAACTGTCGGAAAATATGAGCAAATTAAAAACGAAGTACATCAGGTACGGGAAGAGAATAAGGAAGGTATTACGCAAATACAGACAGACATGGGCAAACGACTCGAAAGAGTCTATGGCAATTTAAACAGCATGGAAGGTCAAATTAATACCAGTAAAAATAAAATAGAGGAAATTAGTAGACGTGAATTACAATTACAAGAAGAAGTAGATTCATGGCGAGATAGGACATGCCAACATAGTCATACAAATAACCACGAGAACCGGGAGTCGATTAATTTTCGTAATTACAAGCGCAATCCGATGGAATTTTTAAAGAGATTGGAAGAGGTGATCACAAGAAATAGAGAAAATCGCTGGAGTATTATACGCAGTATGATTGATGAAACATTTAAAGATACTTATGATAATTGGTGGACAGCGGTGCGCCCGGATATACTGGACATGACTGAGTTCAAAAAACAATTTAAAGAGAAGTATTGGTCTGAATCGACCCAGAACATGATTAGGAATAATTTGAGTAACGGTCGATACGAAACAAACATAGGCCAGTCTCCTACTTCATACTTTCTAGGAAAGGTATGTATGGCGCGGAACTTAGAGCCCAGAATTCCCGAAGAATGTGTGGTGATACAACTATCCTACCATTACGAGGAAGGGATAAAAAATGCACGTATGTGTAGTCAAATCAAAACGATTCCAGCCATGGCCAAATTCTTGGAGAATTATGAGCACGAGAACCAATACCAAAGAAATAGAATGTTAAATTATAAATATCAGAAGTATAATAATAACGCGCCACCAACCAATTCTCATAATAATGATCACAATCGACCTGCGCAGAACGTTAATGCCAATAGAACCCAAAATGAGCACGTGAATAATAATTCCAGGAACTATAATTATCGTGGCAATAATAATTATAATTACCGCGATAGTCGCAATAATAGAGGAGATGGGGACAGACGACCCAATAATTATAGGCATAACGTCAATTATATCTACTCCAGGCCTCAAGGTAATCAGCGACGGTATTACCCAAGGAGTCACCGATATGACAACCATTATGACCAGTCCCAGCGTGAAGACAACTATCCACCTGAAGGAAATTATAGGATAGCGGAACCTAATACGGAGGATCGCACTGAAACCGTACAAAATCAACACAGTAATCAAAATGAAAATAGAGAAGAGGGGGTAAGCCCTCATTTAAACTAATAGAGGCAGTGAAAATTAATGAATACCCTTCACTGAACCGTAATCTTGGGGAACAACGACTTATAAACAAAATTATGAATAATCGTGCAATAACCATAATTAATAACCACTATTTAAAGAATATCAGGGAAGATTTATTGGAAGAAAGAACATAGCAGCCGATATCTTGTCCCGAATAAACATACAAGATCAATCGTTCGAAGGAGAAAAGGAAGAGATTGCGAAAGTGTACCATGTCATTAAGAGTCCGAGGGATTTGGAGATTATTATAAATGAAATTAATCAACACCAAAAATTGGATCCCAAATTAATAAACATACGCCAGAAGATACAAAATGCTGATGAAGTTATTACTAAATATTACTGTATACATGATGATCGATTATTTATTAAGGTCACCCCTAAACAAATAAACTGGAAATTAGTAATTCCCACCGCTGTGGAAAACAAATTGATATTGGATTACCATGAACGATATGGACACATGGGAGCCATGAAAATCGTCAAAGCCCCGGAAGAACAAGTGTACATAAAAAATATAACCAGAAAAGTACAAAAATCCATACAGGCATGTCACATCTGCCAGATGGTTAAACATAATAATGAGAAGGAGGGAGTCATGATCCCTATAACATCCAAATATAAGCTGGAGAAAGTATTTCTAGATATATGTGGGCCATTCCCACGCAGTGGAGGAAACCACAGATATAAATTCATAATAATCATTTTTGATCACTTTTCTAAATACACTAAACTCTACGCTATTAGCAGAGCCACGACCAAGAAAATTCTGGAAATAGTCATCGGACATTACATAACAGAGGTTGGTAAACCGTCATCTATTATCACCGATCATGGTACGCAATTCAAGGGCTATAAATGGAGAAATAATCTTTTAAAACACAACATTAGAACATATAAGACTTCAGTATACCACCCCAGCAGTAATCCGGCAGAACGTGTATTGAGGGAAGTTGGCAGAATACTCCAAACTTACTGTCATGACCAACAGAGAAGGTGGTACGAATACTTGTCAGTAACCGAAGAGTTCTTAAATATATCTTACCATCAGTCCATTGAAAATACCCCTTATACAGTTATGTTTGAAAGGCTTCCACCTAGAGAAATCCAGGATATTATAAACTTTCCAAATAACCCAGAATATCAATTTGAAACAGTTAAATTTTATAACCGAGTTATGGAAAAGGCGGAAATGAAGAAAAGAAAATATGAAAAGAATAATCCAAAACCAATTAAGTACCAAGTGGGTGAGAAAATATTAATAAGAAACAGGGAGCTACCAAGCACTCTAGAGGGAATAACTAAAAAATTATTATTATTATATACTGGGCCATATGTGATAACAAAAAATAATAATAACAATACGTATGAAATAATGAACCCTATCACGAAAAGGATTAAGGGAACGTACAACCAAGAGTCCATAAAGAAATATAATGAATAAATTCTTAAATATAATAAGAACAACTTATTACCAGTCTTGAAGAGAAAATACTTGGAATTTAAAAAGAATTTGAGTTGAATACTACCACTAAATTCTAAAATACAATAAGAACCACTTATTATCGATTCTGAAGAAAAAACACTTGTAAATAAAAGAGAATTATTATTAAATGTTTATAAAGAAATAGTGTGAACAATGAATAATGAAATCCCAAGATTACAGAAGAAAGCGAGAATTATTATTAAATGTTTATAAAGAAATAGTGTGAACAATGAATAATGAAATCCCAAGATTACAGAAGAAAGCGAGAATTATTATTAAATGTTTATAAAGAAATAGTGTGAACAATGAATAATGGAATCCCAAGATTACAGAAGAAAGCGAGAACTATTACTAAACGTCTACAAGGAAATAATGTGAATGATAAATAATGAAACCCCAAGATAAAAGTTTTTACCTCAAATCTACCTATGCAAAATAAAGAAAGAGAAAAATCATATGACCTAAAATACATACCACATTGCCAAATGAAGGAAACAACTTCAGTAAACGATTGAATGTAACCAATGTAATGTTAAAGAAGAAAACAAAGAAAGATTATTTATGAACATAATTCAGTGAAAAATAAACAGCCAAAATAATGAAATACGATAAGAAGAAGAATAGTTGGGCTAAGGAATGTATTTAGCCAGAAATACAGTTATAATGATCATCACACAACAACTATTTAGAAAATATTGAGATCAGAGAAAAAAACAAATGAAGAAGATACTTAGCATTACAATCACAACAAAAATGAAAACAAAAATGATTACAAATGATAACTGTCAAATTTAATATCAAAGAATGTTTAAGGAACTAAAATGGAATCACAAAATATGAAGGATAGTAATGAAGAAATATAAAAGTAACAAAGAAAAAAAAAGTTTTCCCAAATATTTATTATTAAATAATTAAAGAGATTATTATATTTTATAGCTGACTGTAGATGAATTCCAGCAGTACTATATTAAGATGTGGTGTGGGCAGCAGAGTATGAAGCCAAACAGTGCCTCTCTGAACTGTACCAACGCATGTATTAGGGATTGTTAGGGAAATTAAATATTTAAGGAATATTAGAATAGTTGCAAGAATGACTTCAGTTTCCAAAAGAGTAGGACGAAGAAAACAGAAAGAAATGAGTTGACAGAAGAATAATTGAGAAATACAGTGATTATAGTAATTATAAGTAGAAGAGATGTGAAACTAATGTATCATTGAATATTGTAGCCAACTATCAACAAATAATGTTTACAGAAATTAAAAATGATCAAGAAGGTTAATTGAATTGATGAAATGTTATTAAATAAAAAAAAAAGTATTAATACTAGTCTAATGAAGTTACATTGAGAATCCCATCGTCAACCATTAACAATGAAATGAAGAAAAGGCATGTGAAAAAGACAAGTTTATTTGACCTAAACTTCATTCAGGTAAACTAAACTTTTTTAGGAGGGGGAGCATATGTAACGCAACAGAAATGCTAGCATCCGTGTTACATAAAAACAAGGTTAACAGAATAATAAACAAGTCAATATCTAACCCCATGATAGAACAAAGATCTAATAATTACATTTATAATTATAGATAAAGGTAAATAAGGATGCAAGGTAGTATTAACAAGAATAAACGAACCTGTAAGTTAGATAATAGTTGATGAGATATGTTCAGTGAAGAGCAAACAAAAAATGAAACAATAATTACTTTATAGTAATAGCAAATAAGAATTTTGAGTTAAGAGATATTATTTTTGTGACAACAAATATTATGATAAAGTTTATGTTATGTTATACCAAATATGTGTTGAGTTAATGAAAGATAATGAAACAAGATGTATTATTCAATGACTGTTGTAGAATGAAGTGTGAAGCAGCTAATTAACGTTAATAGATTTGAATTTTCTTATATGTGATCCATAGGTCAAGATAAAATTGTTATTAGATATAGAAAAATAATTGTTTATGTAAATGTTAATAGTTAAGATTTGATTATATGTATGAATTTATGTAAAAGGGGCTATAGATGTTTACCAGTTATAAACACAGGTAGATCCGTTTACAATAAAAGGCCTAACAGCCAAAACCACTATATAACCACTCATAACATAAAGGTTAGGTACATCAATTAATAATAATTAATGAATACGATTTCAAGAGCTAGAAAAAAACATTAAATTAATAATGATATATAATAAAATTTATACAAATTATGATAATGCCATAATGCCATGATATCGATTAATAACGTTTAATATCGAAAAGGTATTAAATATAAAAAAGAAAAAAAACAGGCTTATACCAAAAAACCAGCAGAATATGTGTAGAAAATAATAAACCAACTATCTGTAAAGTTACATTCCGATAGGACAGCAAATTGATAAGGAATAGACAAAAAATATATGAAATAAACACTATATTCAAAACATGTGGAAGGAAGAAAAATCATGTGTTGCTAGGGACGACAGAAAAAGAGGAAGTTGTTGATTTGACAATAATAGCTTTGCTGATCTGAATGTGATGAGATTAATAAAAAACCAAGAAATATCTATTTAATTGGAATATACTAAATTAGTAAATACTATTATAAAATACAAAATACTAATGATAATATTTATGACTCTTCCCAGTGTAAATTAACCAAACAAGACAATAGTATGAAATCACAATAGGAAATAAATAACTGGATTCTACAAGGAAGGACTTGAACTGTCCCATATCCGAAAGGAATTGACGATACATTAAAACAAATAGAAAGAGTCAAAAGTATCACAAATAATAATATACACTACACCAGAATTTATAACCTTTCAAATAAACGGAACATCACTAATTGCTTCAACCGAGAGAAGAACGTATTTGGATCCTGGAGTTGCAGAAGAAGCATCAATCGGGCTGTAAATCAATCAGAGAACTGTATTTCCGAAGTGGACAGGACAAGAATTCCATTTTATTAAACCAAAGAAAGAATATCGTACGGCATAATTGTCCAGAACAGTAAATTTATCAATCAACCGCCTACACGATTTGCTTCGTTCTAGTCTGGTAAATTATTATTATATTAATCATACTAACTACACAACACTTCAAATTTGTAAATCTTGCATTCTTATCTATGTATTTTTAATCTTCCCCACAGTTACAAGAACCTTCACACCCTGAATTAAATTAATTACAAATTAAAACACACTATATAACTGAATTTAAATAAAGGATCGGAATAATCAACAATCGATTCACGCAATCTATAGCCCAAACATATGTTAGTTAGAACATATCTTATTCAATGTTAAAGAAGTAAACAAATAAAGAACCTTTATATAATTGCAAAATCTTGTCATTTGGAGTATGATTTAATGAGTTGGGAATAAAAAGTAACTGAATAAGTATAGAATAATTGGTTAACATAAACAGTGAAATAACCTATAAGTTTCGTTGAGCCGATACTACAGCGCTTATAGCGGAATTATCTGACACCAAAGAGAGAGCGTAAAAATACAAAATTAGACATAATTCTCTTCAAGGTATAATAGGGTTGAACGAAATTACAGAATAACGCATTAATTATTTAAGTTTCAGGTACACTAACACTGATATTTTTTAGAGAGCTAAGTTAATATTAATTAATTACATCAATATATCCCACAACTCCAAATATCTCAGATATTTAAATAATTAAGTAAACTAAACGACCTAAGAGAATAAAACAGGGGAACATACCCGTTCATAGCAACGAACAGGCTTACATTGCGTGAATATAACGAGACGCTCGTACTCGTCCCATTACAAATTAACGAACTCAACAGTGGGGGCTTGAACCGTACGTACTCGTCTCGATACAAATTGGCGCTCAACCAGTGTAGGGCTTGAGTTAAGTAATTATAAGTATAATAATATTACTTAACCAGAGCAGGCAACTGTGGGAGAATAAAAATGTATGATACCAGAGGTAGATCAAAGAGGAGGGGCAGAAGATACTGAGAAGGAAGAAGGTGAACAAGAACAGGAAATAGAAATAATAACAGATAGTGAAATGGAACAACAGACAGACGAAATAACGGAAACTGAAATAATCGCGGACAAGGAAAAGGGAGTAATGGAAGAAGATGGCCAAGGGGACCAACCAGATAAGCCCAACCAAAAGGAAGACTTGAGTATACAGGAAATGTTTAAACTACTATTGGAAAAATCAAAGCAGCAGGAGGAAAACTTAAGAGAACAGTTTAGGAAAACAAATGAGGAAAATAAGGAAAACTTAAGAGAACAGTTTAGGAAAACAAATGAGGAAAATAAGGAAAACTCAAAACAAATGAACGAAAGATTAAACCAAATTCACGAAAGGTTAGATAGGAATGATGAGGGTTTAAAACAAATGAAGGAAGACATCCTACAAATACATGAAGAGAATTTAAGGCAGATTAATGAAAAAATTGAGAATCTTCATGTGACAGTTAACCAGAAGGTGGACCAAAATAATGAGGAAAGAAAATTAGAAATAGCCAAAACAAATGAAGTGTTAGAAAAAACTAACGAAACAATAGTACAGGTTCGTGAAGAACTACAAAATAAAATTAATGACGTAAAAATTGAGAGTAAAACATTTGTCGAAGAAATCCAACAGGAAACTGTCGGAAAATATGAGCAAATTAAAAACGAAGTACATCAGGTACGGGAAGAGAATAAGGAAGGTATTACGCAAATACAGACAGACATGGGCAAACGACTCGAAAGAGTCTATGGCAATTTAAACAGCATGGAAGGTCAAATTAATACCAGTAAAAATAAAATAGAGGAAATTAGTAGACGTGAATTACAATTACAAGAAGAAGTAGATTCATGGCGAGATAGGACATGCCAACATAGTCATACAAATAACCACGAGAACCGGGAGTCGATTAATTTTCGTAATTACAAGCGCAATCCGATGGAATTTTTAAAGAGATTGGAAGAGGTGATCACAAGAAATAGAGAAAATCGCTGGAGTATTATACGCAGTATGATTGATGAAACATTTAAAGATACTTATGATAATTGGTGGACAGCGGTGCGCCCGGATATACTGGACATGACTGAGTTCAAAAAACAATTTAAAGAGAAGTATTGGTCTGAATCGACCCAGAACATGATTAGGAATAATTTGAGTAACGGTCGATACGAAACAAACATAGGCCAGTCTCCTACTTCATACTTTCTAGGAAAGGTATGTATGGCGCGGAACTTAGAGCCCAGAATTCCCGAAGAATGTGTGGTGATACAACTATCCTACCATTACGAGGAAGGGATAAAAAATGCACGTATGTGTAGTCAAATCAAAACGATTCCAGCCATGGCCAAATTCTTGGAGAATTATGAGCACGAGAACCAATACCAAAGAAATAGAATGTTAAATTATAAATATCAGAAGTATAATAATAACGCGCCACCAACCAATTCTCATAATAATGATCACAATCGACCTGCGCAGAACGTTAATGCCAATAGAACCCAAAATGAGCACGTGAATAATAATTCCAGGAACTATAATTATCGTGGCAATAATAATTATAATTACCGCGATAGTCGCAATAATAGAGGAGATGGGGACAGACGACCCAATAATTATAGGCATAACGTCAATTATATCTACTCCAGGCCTCAAGGTAATCAGCGACGGTATTACCCAAGGAGTCACCGATATGACAACCATTATGACCAGTCCCAGCGTGAAGACAACTATCCACCTGAAGGAAATTATAGGATAGCGGAACCTAATACGGAGGATCGCACTGAAACCGTACAAAATCAACACAGTAATCAAAATGAAAATAGAGAAGAGGGGGTAAGCCCTCATTTAAAATAATAGAGGCAGTGAAAATTAATGAATACCCTTCACTGAACCGTAATCTTGGGGAACAACGACTTATAAACAAAATTACGAATAATCGTGCAATAACCATAATTAATAACCACTATTTAAAGAATATCAGGGAAGATTTATTGGAAGAAAGAACATAGCAGCCGATATCTTGTCCCGAATAAACATACAAGATCAATCGTTCGAAGGAGAAAAGGAAGAGATTGCGAAAGTGTACCATGTCATTAAGAGTCCGAGGGATTTGGAGATTATTATAAATGAAATTAATCAACACCAAAAATTGGATCCCAAATTAATAAACATACGCCAGAAGATACAAAATGCTGATGAAGTTATTACTAAATATTACTGTATACATGATGATCGATTATTTATTAAGGTCACCCCTAAACAAATAAACTGGAAATTAGTAATTCCCACCGCTGTGGAAAACAAATTGATATTGGATTACCATGAACGATATGGACACATGGGAGCCATGAAAATCGTCAAAGCCCCGGAAGAACAAGTGTACATAAAAAATATAACCAGAAAAGTACAAAAATCCATACAGGCATGTCACATCTGCCAGATGGTTAAACATAATAATGAGAAGGAGGGAGTCATGATCCCTATAACATCCAAATATAAGCTGGAGAAAGTATTTCTAGATATATGTGGGCCATTCCCACGCAGTGGAGGAAACCACAGATATAAATTCATAATAATCATTTTTGATCACTTTTCTAAATACACTAAACTCTACGCTATTAGCAGAGCCACGACCAAGAAAATTCTGGAAATAGTCATCGGACATTACATAACAGAGGTTGGTAAACCGTCATCTATTATCACCGATCATGGTACCCAATTCAAGGGCTATAAATGGAGAAATAATCTTTTAAAACACAACATTAGAACATATAAGACTTCAGTATACCACCCCAGCAGTAATCCGGCAGAACGTGTATTGAGGGAAGTTGGCAGAATACTCCAAACTTACTGTCATGACCAACAGAGAAGGTGGTACGAATACTTGTCAGTAACCGAAGAGTTCTTAAATATATCTTACCATCAGTCCATTGAAAATACCCCTTATACAGTTATGTTTGAAAGGCTTCCACCTAGAGAAATCCAGGATATTATAAACTTTCCAAATAACCCAGAATATCAATTTGAAACAGTTAAATTTTATAACCGAGTTATGGAAAAGGCGGAAATGAAGAAAAGAAAATATGAAAAGAATAATCCAAAACCAATTAAGTACCAAGTGGGTGAGAAAATATTAATAAGAAACAGGGAGCTACCAAGCACTCTAGAGGGAATAACTAAAAAATTATTATTATTATATACTGGGCCATATGTGATAACAAAAAATAATAATAACAATACGTATGAAATAATGAACCCTATCACGAAAAGGATTAAGGGAACGTACAACCAAGAGTCCATAAAGAAATATAATGAATAAATTCTAAAATATAATAAGAACAACTTATTACCAGTCTTGAAGAGAAAATACTTGGAATTTAAAAAGAATTTGAGTTGAATACTACCACTAAATTCTAAAATACAATAAGAACCACTTATTATCGATTCTGAAGAAAAAACACTTGTAAATAAAAGAGAATTATTATTAAATGTTTATAAAGAAATAGTGTGAACAATGAATAATGAAATCCCAAGATTACAGAAGAAAGCGAGAATTATTATTAAATGTTTATAAAGAAATAGTGTGAACAATGAATAATGAAATCCCAAGATTACAGAAGAAAGCGAGAATTATTATTAAATGTTTATAAAGAAATAGTGTGAACAATGAATAATGGAATCCCAAGATTACAGAAGAAAGCGAGAACTATTACTAAACGTCTACAAGGAAATAATGTGAATGATAAATAATGAAACCCCAAGATAAAAGTTTTTACCTCAAATCTACCTATGCAAAATAAAGAAAGAGAAAAATCATATGACCTAAAATACATACCACATTGCCAAATGAAGGAAACAACTTCAGTAAACGATTGAATGTAACCAATGTAATGTTAAAGAAGAAAACAAAGAAAGATTATTTATGAACATAATTCAGTGAAAAATAAACAGCCAAAATAATGAAATACGATAAGAAGAAGAATAGTTGGGCTAAGGAATGTATTTAGCCAGAAATACAGTTATAATGATCATCACACAACAACTATTTAGAAAATATTGAGATCAGAGAAAAAAACAAATGAAGAAGATACTTAGCATTACAATCACAACAAAAATGAAAACAAAAATGATTACAAATGATAACTGTCAAATTTAATATCAAAGAATGTTTAAGGAACTAAAATGGAATCACAAAATATGAAGGATAGTAATGAAGAAATATAAAAGTAACAAAGAAAAAAAAAGTTTTCCCAAATATTTATTATTAAATAATTAAAGAGATTATTATATTTTATAGCTGACTGTAGATGAATTCCAGCAGTACTATATTAAGATGTGGTGTGGGCAGCAGAGTATGAAGCCAAACAGTGCCTCTCTGAACTGTACCAACGCATGTATTAGGGATTGTTAGGGAAATTAAATATTTAAGGAATATTAGAATAGTTGCAAGAATGACTTCAGTTTCCAAAAGAGTAGGACGAAGAAAACAGAAAGAAATGAGTTGACAGAAGAATAATTGAGAAATACAGTGATTATAGTAATTATAAGTAGAAGAGATGTGAAACTAATGTATCATTGAATATTGTAGCCAACTATCAACAAATAATGTTTACAGAAATTAAAAATGATCAAGAAGGTTAATTGAATTGATGAAATGTTATTAAATAAAAAAAAAAGTATTAATACTAGTCTAATGAAGTTACATTGAGAATCCCATCGTCAACCATTAACAATGAAATGAAGAAAAGGCATGTGAAAAAGACAAGTTTATTTGACCTAAACTTCATTCAGGTAAACTAAACTTTTTTAGGAGGGGGAGCATATGTAACGCAACAGAAATGCTAGCATCCGTGTTACATAAAAACAAGGTTAACAGAATAATAAACAAGTCAATATCTAACCCCATGATAGAACAAAGATCTAATAATTACATTTATAATTATAGATAAAGGTAAATAAGGATGCAAGGTAGTATTAACAAGAATAAACGAACCTGTAAGTTAGATAATAGTTGATGAGATATGTTCAGTGAAGAGCAAACAAAAAATGAAACAATAATTACTTTATAGTAATAGCAAATAAGAATTTTGAGTTAAGAGATATTATTTTTGTGACAACAAATATTATGATAAAGTTTATGTTATGTTATACCAAATATGTGTTGAGTTAATGAAAGATAATGAAACAAGATGTATTATTCAATGACTGTTGTAGAATGAAGTGTGAAGCAGCTAATTAACGTTAATAGATTTGAATTTTCTTATATGTGATCCATAGGTCAAGATAAAATTGTTATTAGATATAGAAAAATAATTGTTTATGTAAATGTTAATAGTTAAGATTTGATTATATGTATGAATTTATGTAAAAGGGGCTATAGATGTTTACCAGTTATAAACACAGGTAGATCCGTTTACAATAAAAGGCCTAACAGCCAAAACCACTATATAACCACTCATAACATAAAGGTTAGGTACATCAATTAATAATAATTAATGAATACGATTTCAAGAGCTAGAAAAAAACATTAAATTAATAATGATATATAATAAAATTTATACAAATTATGATAATGCCATAATGCCATGATATCGATTAATAACGTTTAATATCGAAAAGGTATTAAATATAAAAAAGAAAAAAAACAGGCTTATACCAAAAAACCAGCAGAATATGTGTAGAAAATAATAAACCAACTATCTGTAAAGTTACATTCCGATAGGACAGCAAATTGATAAGGAATAGACAAAAAATATATGAAATAAACACTATATTCAAAACATGTGGAAGGAAGAAAAATCATGTGTTGCTAGGGACGACAGAAAAAGAGGAAGTTGTTGATTTGACAATAATAGCTTTGCTGATCTGAATGTGATGAGATTAATAAAAAACCAAGAAATATCTATTTAATTGGAATATACTAAATTAGTAAATACTATTATAAAATACAAAATACTAATGATAATATTTATGACTCTTCCCAGTGTAAATTAACCAAACAAGACAATAGTATGAAATCACAATAGGAAATAAATAACTGGATTCTACAAGGAAGGACTTGAACTGTCCCATATCCGAAAGGAATTGACGATACATTAAAACAAATAGAAAGAGTCAAAAGTATCACAAATAATAATATACACTACACCAGAATTTATAACCTTTCAAATAAACGGAACATCACTAATTGCTTCAACCGAGAGAAGAACGTATTTGGATCCTGGAGTTGCAGAAGAAGCATCAATCGGGCTGTAAATCAATCAGAGAGCTGTATTTCCGAAGTGGACAGGACAAGAATTCCATTTTATTAAACCGAAGAAAGAATATCGTACGGCATAATTGTCCAGAACAGTAAATTTATCAATCAACCGCCTACACGATTTGCTTCGTTCTAGTCTGGTAAATTATTATTATATTAATCATACTAACTACACAACACTTCAAATTTGTAAATCTTGCATTCTTATCTATGTATTTTTAATCTTCCCCACAGTTACAAGAACCTTCACACCCTGAATTAAATTAATTACAAATTAAAACACACTATATAACTGAATTTAAATAAAGGATCGGAATAATCAACAATCGATTCACACAATCTATAGCCCAAACATATGTTAGTTAGAACATATCTTATTCAATGTTAAAGAAGTAAACAAATAAAGAACCTTTATATAATTGCAAAATCTTGTCATTTGGAGTATGATTTAATGAGTTGGGAATAAAAAGTAACTGAATAAGTATAGAATAATTGGTTAACATAAACAGTGAAATAACCTATAAGTTTCGTTGAGCCGATACTACAGCGCTTATAGCGGAATTATCTGACACCAAAGAGAGAGCGTAAAAATACAAAATTAGACATAATTCTCTTCAAGGTATAATAGGGTTGAACGAAATTACAGAATAACGCATTAATTATTTAAGTTTCAGGTACACTAACACTGATATTTTTTAGAGAGCTAAGTTAATATTAATTAATTACATCAATATATCCCACAACTCCAAATATCTCAGATATTTAAATAATTAAGTAAACTAAACGACCTAAGAGAATAAAACAGGGGAACATACCCGTTCATAGCAACGAACAGGCTTACATTGCGTGAATATAACGAGACGCTCGTACTCGTCCCATTACAAATTAACGAACTCAACAGTGGGGGCTTGAACCGTACGTACTCGTCTCGATACAAATTGGCGCTCAACCAGTGTAGGGCTTGAGTTAAGTAATTATAAGTATAATAATATTACTTAACCAGAGCAGGCAACTGTGGGAGAATAAAAATGTATGATACCAGAGGTAGATCAAAGAGGAGGGGCAGAAGATACTGAGAAGGAAGAAGGTGAACAAGAACAGGAAATAGAAATAATAACAGATAGTGAAATGGAACAACAGACAGACGAAATAACGGAAACTGAAATAATCGCGGACAAGGAAAAGGGAGTAATGGAAGAAGATGGCCAAGGGGACCAACCAGATAAGCCCAACCAAAAGGAAGACTTGAGTATACAGGAAATGTTTAAACTACTATTGGAAAAATCAAAGCAGCAGGAGGAAAACTTAAGAGAACAGTTTAGGAAAACAAATGAGGAAAATAAGGAAAACTTAAGAGAACAGTTTAGGAAAACAAATGAGGAAAATAAGGAAAACTCAAAACAAATGAACGAAAGATTAAACCAAATTCACGAAAGGTTAGATAGGAATGATGAGGGTTTAAAACAAATGAAGGAAGACATCCTACAAATACATGAAGAGAATTTAAGGCAGATTAATGAAAAAATTGAGAATCTTCATGTGACAGTTAACCAGAAGGTGGACCAAAATAATGAGGAAAGAAAATTAGAAATAGCCAAAACAAATGAAGTGTTAGAAAAAACTAACGAAACAATAGTACAGGTTCGTGAAGAACTACAAAATAAAATTAATGACGTAAAAATTGAGAGTAAAACATTTGTCGAAGAAATCCAACAGGAAACTGTCGGAAAATATGAGCAAATTAAAAACGAAGTACATCAGGTATGGGAAGAGAATAAGGAAGGTATTACGCAAATACAGACAGACATGGGCAAACGACTCGAAAGAGTCTATGGCAATTTAAACAGCATGGAAGGTCAAATTAATACCAGTAAAAATAAAATAGAGGAAATTAGTAGACGTGAATTACAATTACAAGAAGAAGTAGATTCATGGCGAGATAGGACATGCCAACATAGTCATACAAATAACCACGAGAACCGGGAGTCGATTAATTTTCATAATTACAAGCGCAATCCGATGGAATTTTTAAAGAGATTGGAAGAGGTGATCACAAGAAATAGAGAAAATCGCTGGAGTATTATACGCAGTATGATTGATGAAACATTTAAAGATACTTATGATAATTGGTGGACAGCGGTGCGCCCGGATATACTGGACATGACTGAGTTCAAAAAACAATTTAAAGAGAAGTATTGGTCTGAATCGACCCAGAACATGATTAGGAATAATTTGAGTAACGGTCGATACGAAACACACATAGGCCAGTCTCCTACTTCATACTTTCTAGGAAAGGTATGTATGGCGCGGAACTTAGAGCCCAGAATTCCCGAAGAATGTGTGGTGATACAACTATCCTACCATTACGAGGAAGGGATAAAAAATGCACGTATGTGTAGTCAAATCAAAACGATTCCAGCCATGGCCAAATTCTTGGAGAATTATGAGCACGAGAACCAATACCAAAGAAATAGAATGTTAAATTATAAATATCAGAAGTATAATAATAACGCGCCACCAACCAATTCTCATAATAATGATCACAATCGACCTGCGCAGAACGTTAATGCCAATAGAACCCAAAATGAGCACGTGAATAATAATTCCAGGAACTATAATTATCGTGGCAATAATAATTATAATTACCGCGATAGTCGCAATAATAGAGGAGATGGGGACAGACGACCCAATAATTATAGGCATAACGTCAATTATATCTACTCCAGGCCTCAAGGTAATCAGCGACGGTATTACCCAAGGAGTCACCGATATGACAACCATTATGACCAGTCCCAGCGTGAAGACAACTATCCACCTGAAGGAAATTATAGGATAGCGGAACCTAATACGGAGGATCGCACTGAAACCGTACAAAATCAACACAGTAATCAAAATGAAAATAGAGAAGAGGGGATAAGCCCTCATTTAAACTAATAGAGGCAGTGAAAATTAATGAATACCCTTCACTGAACCGTAATCTTGGGGAACAACGACTTATAAACAAAATTACGAATAATCGTGCAATAACCATAATTAATAACCACTATTTAAAGAATATCAGGGAAGATTTATTGGAAGAAAGAACATAGCAGCCGATATCTTGTCCCGAATAAACATACAAGATCAATCGTTCGAAGGAGAAAAGGAAGAGATTGCGAAAGTGTACCATGTCATTAAGAGTCCGAGGGATTTGGAGATTATTATAAATGAAATTAATCAACACCAAAAATTGGATCCCAAATTAATAAACATACGCCAGAAGATACAAAATGCTGATGAAGTTATTACTAAATATTACTGTATACATGATGATCGATTATTTATTAAGGTCACCCCTAAACAAATAAACTGGAAATTAGTAATTCCCACCGCTGTGGAAAACAAATTGATATTGGATTACCATGAACGATATGGACACATGGGAGCCATGAAAATCGTCAAAGCCCCGGAAGAACAAGTGTACATAAAAAATATAACCAGAAAAGTACAAAAATCCATACAGGCATGTCACATCTGCCAGATGGTTAAACATAATAATGAGAAGGAGGGAGTCATGATCCCTATAACATCCAAATATAAGCTGGAGAAAGTATTTCTAGATATATGTGGGCCATTCCCACGCAGTGGAGGAAACCACAGATATAAATTCATAATAATCATTTTTGATCACTTTTCTAAATACACTAAACTCTACGCTATTAGCAGAGCCACGACCAAGAAAATTCTGGAAATAGTCATCGGACATTACATAACAGAGGTTGGTAAACCGTCATCTATTATCACCGATCATGGTACGCAATTCAAGGGCTATAAATGGAGAAATAATCTTTTAAAACACAACATTAGAACATATAAGACTTCAGTATACCACCCCAGCAGTAATCCGGCAGAACGTGTATTGAGGGAAGTTGGCAGAATACTCCAAACTTACTGTCATGACCAACAGAGAAGGTGGTACGAATACTTGTCAGTAACCGAAGAGTTCTTAAATATATCTTACCATCAGTCCATTGAAAATACCCCTTATACAGTTATGTTTGAAAGGCTTCCACCTAGAGAAATCCAGGATATTATAAACTTTCCAAATAACCCAGAATATCAATTTGAAACAGTTAAATTTTATAACCGAGTTATGGAAAAGGCGGAAATGAAGAAAAGAAAATATGAAAAGAATAATCCAAAACCAATTAAGTACCAAGTGGGTGAGAAAATATTAATAAGAAACAGGGAGCTACCAAGCACTCTAGAGGGAATAACTAAAAAATTATTATTATTATATACTGGGCCATATGTGATAACAAAAAATAATAATAACAATACGTATGAAATAATGAACCCTATCACGAAAAGGATTAAGGGAACGTACAACCAAGAGTCCATAAAGAAATATAATGAATAAATTCTAAAATATAATAAGAACAACTTATTACCAGTCTTGAAGAGAAAATACTTGGAATTTAAAAAGAATTTGAGTTGAATACTACCACTAAATTCTAAAATACAATAAGAACCACTTATTATCGATTCTGAAGAAAAAACACTTGTAAATAAAAGAGAATTATTATTAAATGTTTATAAAGAAATAGTGTGAACAATGAATAATGAAATCCCAAGATTACAGAAGAAAGCGAGAATTATTATTAAATGTTTATAAAGAAATAGTGTGAACAATGAATAATGAAATCCCAAGATTACAGAAGAAAGCGAGAATTATTATTAAATGTTTATAAAGAAATAGTGTGAACAATGAATAATGGAATCCCAAGATTACAGAAGAAAGCGAGAACTATTACTAAACGTCTACAAGGAAATAATGTGAATGATAAATAATGAAACCCCAAGATAAAAGTTTTTACCTCAAATCTACCTATGCAAAATAAAGAAAGAGAAAAATCATATGACCTAAAATACATACCACATTGCCAAATGAAGGAAACAACTTCAGTAAACGATTGAATGTAACCAATGTAATGTTAAAGAAGAAAACAAAGAAAGATTATTTATGAACATAATTCAGTGAAAAATAAACAGCCAAAATAATGAAATACGATAAGAAGAAGAATAGTTGGGCTAAGGAATGTATTTAGCCAGAAATACAGTTATAATGATCATCACACAACAACTATTTAGAAAATATTGAGATCAGAGAAAAAACAAATGAAGAAGATACTTAGCATTACAATCACAACAAAAATGAAAACAAAAATGATTACAAATGATAACTGTCAAATTTAATATCAAAGAATGTTTAAGGAACTAAAATGGAATCACAAAATATGAAGGATAGTAATGAAGAAATATAAAAGTAACAAAGAAAAAAAAAGTTTTCCCAAATATTTATTATTAAATAATTAAAGAGATTATTATATTTTATAGCTGACTGTAGATGAATTCCAGCAGTACTATATTAAGATGTGGTGTGGGCAGCAGAGTATGAAGCCAAACAGTGCCTCTCTGAACTGTACCAACGCATGTATTAGGGATTGTTAGGGAAATTAAATATTTAAGGAATATTAGAATAGTTGCAAGAATGACTTCAGTTTCCAAAAGAGTAGGACGAAGAAAACAGAAAGAAATAAGTTGACAGAAGAATAATTGAGAAATACAGTGATTATAGTAATTATAAGTAGAAGAGATGTGAAACTAATGTATCATTGAATATTGTAGCCAACTATCAACAAATAATGTTTACAGAAATTAAAAATGATCAAGAAGGTTAATTGAATTGATGAAATGTTATTAAATAAAAAAAAAAGTATTAATACTAGTCTAATGAAGTTACATTGAGAATCCCATCGTCAACCATTAACAATGAAATGAAGAAAAGGCATGTGAAAAAGACAAGTTTATTTGACCTAAACTTCATTCAGGTAAACTAAACTTTTTTAGGAGGGGGAGCATATGTAACGCAACAGAAATGCTAGCATCCGTGTTACATAAAAACAAGGTTAACAGAATAATAAACAAGTCAATATCTAACCCCATGATAGAACAAAGATCTAATAATTACATTTATAATTATAGATAAAGGTAAATAAGGATGCAAGGTAGTATTAACAAGAATAAACGAACCTGTAAGTTAGATAATAGTTGATGAGATATGTTCAGTGAAGAGCAAACAAAAAATGAAACAATAATTACTTTATAGTAATAGCAAATAAGAATTTTGAGTTAAGAGATATTATTTTTGTGACAACAAATATTATGATAAAGTTTATGTTATGTTATACCAAATATGTGTTGAGTTAATGAAAGATAATGAAACAAGATGTATTATTCAATGACTGTTGTAGAATGAAGTGTGAAGCAGCTAATTAACGTTAATAGATTTGAATTTTCTTATATGTGATCCATAGGTCAAGATAAAATTGTTATTAGATATAGAAAAATAATTGTTTATGTAAATGTTAATAGTTAAGATTTGATTATATGTATGAATTTATGTAAAAGGGGCTATAGATGTTTACCAGTTATAAACACAGGTAGATCCGTTTACAATAAAAGGCCTAACAGCCAAAACCACTATATAACCACTCATAACATAAAGGTTAGGTACATCAATTAATAATAATTAATGAATACGATTTCAAGAGCTAGAAAAAAACATTAAATTAATAATGATATATAATAAAATTTATACAAATTATGATAATGCCATAATGCCATGATATCGATTAATAACGTTTAATATCGAAAAGGTATTAAATATAAAAAAGAAAAAAAACAGGCTTATACCAAAAAACCAGCAGAATATGTGTAGAAAATAATAAACCAACTATCTGTAAAGTTACATTCCGATAGGACAGCAAATTGATAAGGAATAGACAAAAAATATATGAAATAAACACTATATTCAAAACATGTGGAAGGAAGAAAAATCATGTGTTGCTAGGGACGACAGAAAAAGAGGAAGTTGTTGATTTGACAATAATAGCTTTGCTGATCTGAATGTGATGAGATTAATAAAAAACCAAGAAATATCTATTTAATTGGAATATACTAAATTAGTAAATACTATTATAAAATACAAAATACTAATGATAATATTTATGACTCTTCCCAGTGTAAATTAACCAAACAAGACAATAGTATGAAATCACAATAGGAAATAAATAACTGGATTCTACAAGGAAGGACTTGAACTGTCCCATATCCGAAAGGAATTGACGATACATTAAAACAAATAGAAAGAGTCAAAAGTATCACAAATAATAATATACACTACACCAGAATTTATAACCTTTCAAATAAACGGAACATCACTAATTGCTTCAACCGAGAGAAGAACGTATTTGCATCCTGGAGTTGCAGAAGAAGCATCAATCGGGCTGTAAATCAATCAGAGAGCTGTATTTCCGAAGTGGACAGGACAAGAATTCCATTTTATTAAACCGAAGAAAGAATATCGTACGGCATAATTGTCCAGAACAGTAAATTTATCAATCAACCGCCTACACGATTTGCTTCGTTCTAGTCTGGTAAATTATTATTATATTAATCATACTAACTACACAACACTTCAAATTTGTAAATCTTGCATTCTTATCTATGTATTTTTAATCTTCCCCACAGTTACAAGAACCTTCACACCCTGAATTAAATTAATTACAAATTAAAACACACTATATAACTGAATTTAAATAAAGGATCGGAATAATCAACAATCGATTCACGCAATCTATAGCCCAAACATATGTTAGTTAGAACATATCTTATTCAATGTTAAAGAAGTAAACAAATAAAGAACCTTTATATAATTGCAAAATCTTGTCATTTGGAGTATGATTTAATGAGTTGGGAATAAAAAGTAACTGAATAAGTATAGAATAATTGGTTAACATAAACAGTGAAATAACCTATAAGTTTCGTTGAGCCGATACTACAGCGCTTATAGCGGAATTATCTGACACCAAAGAGAGAGCGTAAAAATACAAAATTAGACATAATTCTCTTCAAGGTATAATAGGGTTGAACGAAATTACAGAATAACGCATTAATTATTTAAGTTTCAGGTACACTAACACTGATATTTTTTAGAGAGCTAAGTTAATATTAATTAATTACATCAATATATCCCACAACTCCAAATATCTCAGATATTTAAATAATTAAGTAAACTAAACGACCTAAGAGAATAAAACAGGGGAACATACCCGTTCATAGCAACGAACAGGCTTACATTGCGTGAAAATAACGAGACCCTCGTACTCGTCCCATTACAAATTAACGAACTCAACAGTGGGGGCTTGAACCGTACGTACTCGTCTCGATACAAATTGGCGCTCAACCAGTGTAGGGCTTGAGTTAAGTAATTATAAGTATAATAATATTACTTAACCAGAGCAGGCAACTGTGGGAGAATAAAAATGTATGATACCAGAGGTAGATCAAAGAGGAGGGCAGAAGATACTGAGAAGGAAGAAGGTGAACAAGAACAGGAAATAGAAATAATAACAGATAGTGAAATGGAACAACAGACAGACGAAATAACGGAAACTGAAATAATCGCGGACAAGGAAAAGGGAGTAATGGAAGAAGATGGCCAAGGGGACCAACCAGATAAGCCCAACCAAAAGGAAGACTTGAGTATACAGGAAATGTTTAAACTACTATTGGAAAAATCAAAGCAGCAGGAGGAAAACTTAAGAGAACAGTTTAGGAAAACAAATGAGGAAAATAAGGAAAACTTAAGAGAACAGTTTAGGAAAACAAATGAGGAAAATAAGGAAAACTCAAAACAAATGAACGAAAGATTAAACCAAATTCACGAAAGGTTAGATAGGAATGATGAGGGTTTAAAACAAATGAAGGAAGACATCCTACAAATACATGAAGAGAATTTAAGGCAGATTAATGAAAAAATTGAGAATCTTCATGTGACAGTTAACCAGAAGGTGGACCAAAATAATGAGGAAAGAAAATTAGAAATAGCCAAAACAAATGAAGTGTTAGAAAAAACTAACGAAACAATAGTACAGGTTCGTGAAGAACTAAAAAATAAAATTAATGACGTAAAAATTGAGAGTAAAACATTTGTCGAAGAAATCCAACAGGAAACTGTCGGAAAATATGAGCAAATTAAAAACGAAGTACATCAGGTACGGGAAGAGAATAAGGAAGGTATTACGCAAATACAGACAGACATGGGCAAAAGACTCGAAAGAGTCTATGGCAATTTAAACAGCATGGAAGGTCAAATTAATACCAGTAAAAATAAAATAGAGGAAATTAGTAGACGTGAATTACAATTACAAGAAGAAGTAGATTCATGGCGAGATAGGACATGCCAACATAGTCATACAAATAACCACGAGAACCGGGAGTCGATTAATTTTCATAATTACAAGCGCAATCCGATGGAATTTTTAAAGAGATTGGAAGAGGTGATCACAAGAAATAGAGAAAATCGCTGGAGTATTATACGCAGTATGATTGATGAAACATTTAAAGATACTTATGATAATTGGTGGACAGCGGTGCGCCCGGATATACTGGACATGACTGAGTTCAAAAAACAATTTAAAGAGAAGTATTGGTCTGAATCGACCCAGAACATGATTAGGAATAATTTGAGTAACGGTCGATACGAAACAAACATAGGCCAGTCTCCTACTTCATACTTTCTAGGAAAGGTATGTATGGCGCGGAACTTAGAGCCCAGAATTCCCGAAGAATGTGTGGTGATACAACTATCCTACCATTACGAGGAAGGGATAAAAAATGCACGTATGTGTAGTCAAATCAAAACGATTCCAGCCATGGCCAAATTCTTGGAGAATTCTGAGCACGAGAACCAATACCAAAGAAATAGAATGTTAAATTATAAATATCAGAAGTATAATAATAACGCGCCACCAACCAATTCTCATAATAATGATCACAATCGACCTGCGCAGAACGTTAATGCCAACAGAACCCAAAATGAGCACGTGAATAATAATTCCAGGAACTATAATTATCGTGGCAATAATAATTATAATTACCGCGATAGTCGCAATAATAGAGGAGATGGGGACAGACGACCCAATAATTATAGGCATAACGTCAATTATATCTACTCCAGGCCTCAAGGTAATCAGCGACGGTATTACCCAAGGAGTCACCGATATGACAACCATTATGACCAGTCCCAGCGTGAAGACAACTATCCACCTGAAGGAAATTATAGGATAGCGGAACCTAATACGGAGGATCGCACTGAAACCGTACAAAATCAACACAGTAATCAAAATGAAAATAGAGAAGAGGGGGTAAGCCCTCATTTAAACTAATAGAGGCAGTGAAAATTAATGAATACCCTTCACTGAACCGTAATCTTGGGGAACAACGACTTATAAACAAAATTAAGAATAATCGTGCAATAACCATAATTAATAACCACTATTTAAAGAATATCAGGGAAGATTTATTGGAAGAAAGAACATAGCAGCCGATATCTTGTCCCGAATAAACATACAAGATCAATCGTTCGAAGGAGAAAAGGAAGAGATTGCGAAAGTGTACCATGTCATTAAGAGTCCGAGGGATTTGGAGATTATTATAAATGAAATTAATCAACACCAAAAATTGGATCCCAAATTAATAAACATACGCCAGAAGATACAAAATGCTGATGAAGTTATTACTAAATATTACTGTATACATGATGATCGATTATTTATTAAGGTCACCCCTAAACAAATAAACTGGAAATTAGTAATTCCCACCGCTGTGGAAAACAAATTGATATTGGATTACCATGAACGATATGGACACATGGGAGCCATGAAAATCGTCAAAGCCCTGGAAGAACAAGTGTACATAAAAAATATAACCAGAAAAGTACAAAAATCCATACAGGCATGTCACATCTGCCAGATGGTTAAACATAATAATGAGAAGAAGGAGGGAGTCATGATCCCTATAACATCCAAATATAAGCTGGAGAAAGTATTTCTAGATATATGTGGGCCATTCCCACACAGTGGAGGAAACCACAGATATAAATTCATAATAATCATTTTTGATCACTTTTCTAAATACACTAAACTCTACGCTATTAGCAGAGCCACGACCAAGAAAATTCTGGAAATAGTCATCGGACATTACATAACAGAGGTTGGTAAACCGTCATCTATTATCACCGATCATGGTACCCAATTCAAGGGCTATAAATGGAGAAATAATCTTTTAAAACACAACATTAGAACATATAAGACTTCAGTATACCACCCCAGCAGTAATCCGGCAGAACGTGTATTGAGGGAAGTTGGCAGAATACTCCGAACTTACTGTCATGACCAACAGAGAAGGTGGTACGAATACTTGTCAGTAACCGAAGAGTTCTTAAATATATCTTACCATCAGTCCATTGAAAATACCCCTTATACTGTTATGTTTGAAAGGCTTCCACCTAGAGAAATCCAGGATATTATAAACTTTCCAAATAACTCAGAATATCAATTTGAAACAGTTAAATTTTATAACCGAGTTATGGAAAAGGCGGAAATGAAGAAAAGAAAATATGAAAAGAATAATCCAAAACCAATTAAGTACCAAGTGGGTGAGAAAATATTAATAAGAAACAGGGAGCTACCAAGCACTCTAGAGGGAATAACTAAAAAATTATTATTATTATATACTGGGCCATATGTGATAACAAAAAATAATAATAACAATACGTATGAAATAATGAACCCTATCACGAAAAGCATTAAGGGAACGTACAACCAAGAGTCCATAAAGAAATATAATGAATAAATTCTAAAATATAATAAGAACAACTTATTACCAGTCTTGAAGAGAAAATACTTGGAATTTAAAAAGAATTTGAGTTGAATACTACCACTAAATTCTGAAATACAATAAGAACCACTTATTATCGATTCTGAAGAAAAAACACTTGTAAATAAAAGAGAATTATTATTAAATGTTTATAAAGAAATAGTGTGAACAATGAATAATGAAATCCCAAGATTACAGAAGAAAGCGAGAATTATTATTAAATGTTTATAAAGAAATAGTGTGAACAATGAATAATGAAATCCCAAGATTACAGAAGAAAGCGAGAATTATTATTAAATGTTTATAAAGAAATAGTGTGAACAATGAATAATGGAATCCCAAGATTACAGAAGAAAGCGAGAACCATTACTAAACGTCTACAAGGAAATAATGTGAATGATAAATAATGAAACCCCAAGATAAAAGTTTTTACCTCAAATCTACCTATGCAAAATAAAGAAAGAGAAAAATCATATGACCTAAAATACATACCACATTGCCAAATGAAGGAAACAACTTCAGTAAACGATTGAATGTAACCAATGTAATGTTAAAGAAGAAAAGAAAGAAAGATTATTTATGAACATAATTCAGTGAAAAATAAACAGCCAAAATAATGAAATACGATAAGAAGAAGAATAGTTGGGCTAAGGAATGTATTTAGCCAGAAATACAGTTATAATGATCATCACACAACAACTATTTAGAAAATATTGAGATCAGAGAAAAAAACAAATGAAGAAGATACTTAGCATTACAATCACAACAAAAATGAAAACAAAAATGATTACAAATGATAACTGTCAAATTTAATATCAAAGAATGTTTAAGGAACTAAAATGGAATCACAAAATATGAAGGATAGTAATGAAGAAATATAAAAGTAACAAAGAAAAAAAAAAATTTTCCCAAATATTTATTATTAAATAATTAAAGAGATTATTATATTTTATAGCTGACTGTAGATGAATTCCAGCAGTACTATATTAAGATGTGGTGTGGGCAGCAGAGTATGAAGCCAAACAGTGCCTCTCTGAACTGTACCAACGCATGTATTATGGATTGTTAGGGAAATTAAATATTTAAGGAATATTAGAATAGTTGCAAGAATGACTTCAGTTTCCAAAAGAGTAGGACGAAGAAAACAGAAAGAAATGAGTTGACAGAAGAATAATTGAGAAATACAGTGATTATAGTAATTATAAGTAGAAGAGATGTGAAACTAATGTATCATTGAATATTGTAGCCAACTATCAACAAATAATGTTTACAGAAATTAAAAATGATCAAGAAGGTTAATTGAATTGATGAAATGTTATTAAATAAAAAAAAAGTATTAATACTAGTCTAATGAAGTTACATTGAGAATCCCATCGTCAACCATTAACAATGAAATGAAGAAAAGGCATGTGAAAAAGACAAGTTTATTTGACCTAAACTTCATTCAGGTAAACTAAACTTTTTTAGGAGGGGGAGCATATGTAACGCAACAGAAATGCTAGCATCCGTGTTACATAAAAACAAGGTTAACAGAATAATAAACAAGTCAATATCTAACCCCATGATAGAACAAAGATCTAATAATTACATTTATAATTATAGATAAAGGTAAATAAGGATGCAAGGTAGTATTAACAAGAATAAACGAACCTGTAAGTTAGATAATAGTTGATGAGATATGTTCAGTGAAGACCAAACAAAAAATGAAACAATAATTACTTTATAGTAATAGCAAATAAGAATTTTGAGTTAAGAGATATTATTTTGTGACAACAAATATTATGATAAAGTTTATGTTATGTTATACCAAATATGTGTTGAGTTAATGAAAGATAATGAAACAAGATGTATTATTCAATGACTGTTGTAGAATGAAGTGTGAAGCAGCTAATTAACGTTAATAGATTTGAATTTTCTTATATGTGATCCATAGGTCAAGATAAAATTGTTATTAGATATAGAAAAATAATTGTTTATGTAAATGTTAATAGTTAAGATTTGATTATATGTATGAATTTATGTAAAAGGGGCTATAGATGTTTACCAGTTATAAACACAGGTAGATCCGTTTACAATAAAAGGCCTAACAGCCAAAACCACTATATAACCACTCATAACATAAAGGTTAGGTACATCAATTAATAATAATTAATGAATACGATTTCAAGAGCTAGAAAAAAACATTAAATTAATAATGATATATAATAAAATTTATACAAATTATGATAATGCCATAATGCCATGATATCGATTAATAACGTTTAATATCGAAAAGGTATTAAATATAAAAAAGAAAAAAAAACAGGCTTATATCAAAAAACCAGCAGAATATGTGTAGAAAATAATAAACCAACTATCTGTAAAGTTACATTCCGATAGGACAGCAAATTGATAAGGAATAGACAAAAAATATATGAAATAAACACTATATTCAAAACATGTGGAAGGAAGAAAAATCATGTGTTGCTAGGGACGACAGAAAAAGAGGAAGTTGTTGATTTGACAATAATTGCTTTGCTGATCTGAATGTGATGAGATTAATAAAAAACCAAGAAATATCTATTTAATTGGAATATACTAAATTAGTAAATACTATTATAAAATACAAAATACTAATGATAATATTTATGACTCTTCCCAGTGTAAATTAACCAAACAAGACAATAGTATGAAATCACAATAGGAAATAAATAACTGGATTCTACAAGGAAGGACTTGAACTGTCCCATATCCGAAAGGAATTGACGATACATTAAAACAAATAGAAAGAGTCAAAAGTATCACAAATAATAATATACACTACACCAGAATTTATAACCTTTCAAATAAACGGAACATCACTAATTGCTTCAACCGAGAGAAGAACGTATTTGCATCCTGGAGTTGCAGAAGAAGCATCAATCGGGCTGTAAATCAATCAGAGAGCTGTATTTCCGAAGTGGACAGGACAAGAATTCCATTTTATTAAACCGAAGAAAGAATATCGTACGGCATAATTGTCCAGAACAGTAAATTTATCAATCAACCGCCTACACGATTTGCTTCGTTCTAGTCTGGTAAATTATTATTATATTAATCATACTAACTACACAACACTTCAAATTTGTAAATCTTGCATTCTTATCTATGTATTTTTAATCTTCCCCACAGTTACAAGAACCTTCACACCCTGAATTAAATTAATTACAAATTAAAACACACTATATAACTGAATTTAAATAAAGGATCGGAATAATCAACAATCGATTCACGCAATCTATAGCCCAAACATATGTTAGTTAGAACATATCTTATTCAATGTTAAAGAAGTAAACAAATAAAGAACCTTTATATAATTGCAAAATCTTGTCATTTGGAGTATGATTTAATGAGTTGGGAATAAAAAGTAACTGAATAAGTATAGAATAATTGGTTAACATAAACAGTGAAATAACCTATAAGTTTCGTTGAGCCGATACTACAGCGCTTATAGCGGAATTATCTGACACCAAAGAGAGAGCGTAAAAATACAAAATTAGACATAATTCTCTTCAAGGTATAATAGGGTTGAACGAAATTACAGAATAACGCATTAATTATTTAAGTTTCAGGTACACTAACACTGATATTTTTTAGAGAGCTAAGTTAATATTAATTAATTACATCAATATATCCCACAACTCCAAATATCTCAGATATTTAAATAATTAAGTAAACTAAACGACCTAAGAGAATAAAACAGGGGAACATACCCGTTCATAGCAACGAACAGGCTTACATTGCGTGAAAATAACGAGACCCTCGTACTCGTCCCATTACAAATTAACGAACTCAACAGTGGGGGCTTGAACCGTACGTACTCGTCTCGATACAAATTGGCGCTCAACCAGTGTAGGGCTTGAGTTAAGTAATTATAAGTATAATAATATTACTTAACCAGAGCAGGCAACTGTGGGAGAATAAAAATGTATGATACCAGAGGTAGATCAAAGAGGAGGGCAGAAGATACTGAGAAGGAAGAAGGTGAACAAGAACAGGAAATAGAAATAATAACAGATAGTGAAATGGAACAACAGACAGACGAAATAACGGAAACTGAAATAATCGCGGACAAGGAAAAGGGAGTAATGGAAGAAGATGGCCAAGGGGACCAACCAGATAAGCCCAACCAAAAGGAAGACTTGAGTATACAGGAAATGTTTAAACTACTATTGGAAAAATCAAAGCAGCAGGAGGAAAACTTAAGAGAACAGTTTAGGAAAACAAATGAGGAAAATAAGGAAAACTTAAGAGAACAGTTTAGGAAAACAAATGAGGAAAATAAGGAAAACTCAAAACAAATGAACGAAAGATTAAACCAAATTCACGAAAGGTTAGATAGGAATGATGAGGGTTTAAAACAAATGAAGGAAGACATCCTACAAATACATGAAGAGAATTTAAGGCAGATTAATGAAAAAATTGAGAATCTTCATGTGACAGTTAACCAGAAGGTGGACCAAAATAATGAGGAAAGAAAATTAGAAATAGCCAAAACAAATGAAGTGTTAGAAAAAACTAACGAAACAATAGTACAGGTTCGTGAAGAACTAAAAAATAAAATTAATGACGTAAAAATTGAGAGTAAAACATTTGTCGAAGAAATCCAACAGGAAACTGTCGGAAAATATGAGCAAATTAAAAACGAAGTACATCAGGTACGGGAAGAGAATAAGGAAGGTATTACGCAAATACAGACAGACATGGGCAAAAGACTCGAAAGAGTCTATGGCAATTTAAACAGCATGGAAGGTCAAATTAATACCAGTAAAAATAAAATAGAGGAAATTAGTAGACGTGAATTACAATTACAAGAAGAAGTAGATTCATGGCGAGATAGGACATGCCAACATAGTCATACAAATAACCACGAGAACCGGGAGTCGATTAATTTTCATAATTACAAGCGCAATCCGATGGAATTTTTAAAGAGATTGGAAGAGGTGATCACAAGAAATAGAGAAAATCGCTGGAGTATTATACGCAGTATGATTGATGAAACATTTAAAGATACTTATGATAATTGGTGGACAGCGGTGCGCCCGGATATACTGGACATGACTGAGTTCAAAAAACAATTTAAAGAGAAGTATTGGTCTGAATCGACCCAGAACATGATTAGGAATAATTTGAGTAACGGTCGATACGAAACAAACATAGGCCAGTCTCCTACTTCATACTTTCTAGGAAAGGTATGTATGGCGCGGAACTTAGAGCCCAGAATTCCCGAAGAATGTGTGGTGATACAACTATCCTACCATTACGAGGAAGGGATAAAAAATGCACGTATGTGTAGTCAAATCAAAACGATTCCAGCCATGGCCAAATTCTTGGAGAATTCTGAGCACGAGAACCAATACCAAAGAAATAGAATGTTAAATTATAAATATCAGAAGTATAATAATAACGCGCCACCAACCAATTCTCATAATAATGATCACAATCGACCTGCGCAGAACGTTAATGCCAACAGAACCCAAAATGAGCACGTGAATAATAATTCCAGGAACTATAATTATCGTGGCAATAATAATTATAATTACCGCGATAGTCGCAATAATAGAGGAGATGGGGACAGACGACCCAATAATTATAGGCATAACGTCAATTATATCTACTCCAGGCCTCAAGGTAATCAGCGACGGTATTACCCAAGGAGTCACCGATATGACAACCATTATGACCAGTCCCAGCGTGAAGACAACTATCCACCTGAAGGAAATTATAGGATAGCGGAACCTAATACGGAGGATCGCACTGAAACCGTACAAAATCAACACAGTAATCAAAATGAAAATAGAGAAGAGGGGGTAAGCCCTCATTTAAACTAATAGAGGCAGTGAAAATTAATGAATACCCTTCACTGAACCGTAATCTTGGGGAACAACGACTTATAAACAAAATTAAGAATAATCGTGCAATAACCATAATTAATAACCACTATTTAAAGAATATCAGGGAAGATTTATTGGAAGAAAGAACATAGCAGCCGATATCTTGTCCCGAATAAACATACAAGATCAATCGTTCGAAGGAGAAAAGGAAGAGATTGCGAAAGTGTACCATGTCATTAAGAGTCCGAGGGATTTGGAGATTATTATAAATGAAATTAATCAACACCAAAAATTGGATCCCAAATTAATAAACATACGCCAGAAGATACAAAATGCTGATGAAGTTATTACTAAATATTACTGTATACATGATGATCGATTATTTATTAAGGTCACCCCTAAACAAATAAACTGGAAATTAGTAATTCCCACCGCTGTGGAAAACAAATTGATATTGGATTACCATGAACGATATGGACACATGGGAGCCATGAAAATCGTCAAAGCCCTGGAAGAACAAGTGTACATAAAAAATATAACCAGAAAAGTACAAAAATCCATACAGGCATGTCACATCTGCCAGATGGTTAAACATAATAATGAGAAGAAGGAGGGAGTCATGATCCCTATAACATCCAAATATAAGCTGGAGAAAGTATTTCTAGATATATGTGGGCCATTCCCACACAGTGGAGGAAACCACAGATATAAATTCATAATAATCATTTTTGATCACTTTTCTAAATACACTAAACTCTACGCTATTAGCAGAGCCACGACCAAGAAAATTCTGGAAATAGTCATCGGACATTACATAACAGAGGTTGGTAAACCGTCATCTATTATCACCGATCATGGTACCCAATTCAAGGGCTATAAATGGAGAAATAATCTTTTAAAACACAACATTAGAACATATAAGACTTCAGTATACCACCCCAGCAGTAATCCGGCAGAACGTGTATTGAGGGAAGTTGGCAGAATACTCCGAACTTACTGTCATGACCAACAGAGAAGGTGGTACGAATACTTGTCAGTAACCGAAGAGTTCTTAAATATATCTTACCATCAGTCCATTGAAAATACCCCTTATACTGTTATGTTTGAAAGGCTTCCACCTAGAGAAATCCAGGATATTATAAACTTTCCAAATAACTCAGAATATCAATTTGAAACAGTTAAATTTTATAACCGAGTTATGGAAAAGGCGGAAATGAAGAAAAGAAAATATGAAAAGAATAATCCAAAACCAATTAAGTACCAAGTGGGTGAGAAAATATTAATAAGAAACAGGGAGCTACCAAGCACTCTAGAGGGAATAACTAAAAAATTATTATTATTATATACTGGGCCATATGTGATAACAAAAAATAATAATAACAATACGTATGAAATAATGAACCCTATCACGAAAAGCATTAAGGGAACGTACAACCAAGAGTCCATAAAGAAATATAATGAATAAATTCTAAAATATAATAAGAACAACTTATTACCAGTCTTGAAGAGAAAATACTTGGAATTTAAAAAGAATTTGAGTTGAATACTACCACTAAATTCTGAAATACAATAAGAACCACTTATTATCGATTCTGAAGAAAAAACACTTGTAAATAAAAGAGAATTATTATTAAATGTTTATAAAGAAATAGTGTGAACAATGAATAATGAAATCCCAAGATTACAGAAGAAAGCGAGAATTATTATTAAATGTTTATAAAGAAATAGTGTGAACAATGAATAATGAAATCCCAAGATTACAGAAGAAAGCGAGAATTATTATTAAATGTTTATAAAGAAATAGTGTGAACAATGAATAATGGAATCCCAAGATTACAGAAGAAAGCGAGAACCATTACTAAACGTCTACAAGGAAATAATGTGAATGATAAATAATGAAACCCCAAGATAAAAGTTTTTACCTCAAATCTACCTATGCAAAATAAAGAAAGAGAAAAATCATATGACCTAAAATACATACCACATTGCCAAATGAAGGAAACAACTTCAGTAAACGATTGAATGTAACCAATGTAATGTTAAAGAAGAAAAGAAAGAAAGATTATTTATGAACATAATTCAGTGAAAAATAAACAGCCAAAATAATGAAATACGATAAGAAGAAGAATAGTTGGGCTAAGGAATGTATTTAGCCAGAAATACAGTTATAATGATCATCACACAACAACTATTTAGAAAATATTGAGATCAGAGAAAAAAACAAATGAAGAAGATACTTAGCATTACAATCACAACAAAAATGAAAACAAAAATGATTACAAATGATAACTGTCAAATTTAATATCAAAGAATGTTTAAGGAACTAAAATGGAATCACAAAATATGAAGGATAGTAATGAAGAAATATAAAAGTAACAAAGAAAAAAAAAAATTTTCCCAAATATTTATTATTAAATAATTAAAGAGATTATTATATTTTATAGCTGACTGTAGATGAATTCCAGCAGTACTATATTAAGATGTGGTGTGGGCAGCAGAGTATGAAGCCAAACAGTGCCTCTCTGAACTGTACCAACGCATGTATTATGGATTGTTAGGGAAATTAAATATTTAAGGAATATTAGAATAGTTGCAAGAATGACTTCAGTTTCCAAAAGAGTAGGACGAAGAAAACAGAAAGAAATGAGTTGACAGAAGAATAATTGAGAAATACAGTGATTATAGTAATTATAAGTAGAAGAGATGTGAAACTAATGTATCATTGAATATTGTAGCCAACTATCAACAAATAATGTTTACAGAAATTAAAAATGATCAAGAAGGTTAATTGAATTGATGAAATGTTATTAAATAAAAAAAAAGTATTAATACTAGTCTAATGAAGTTACATTGAGAATCCCATCGTCAACCATTAACAATGAAATGAAGAAAAGGCATGTGAAAAAGACAAGTTTATTTGACCTAAACTTCATTCAGGTAAACTAAACTTTTTTAGGAGGGGGAGCATATGTAACGCAACAGAAATGCTAGCATCCGTGTTACATAAAAACAAGGTTAACAGAATAATAAACAAGTCAATATCTAACCCCATGATAGAACAAAGATCTAATAATTACATTTATAATTATAGATAAAGGTAAATAAGGATGCAAGGTAGTATTAACAAGAATAAACGAACCTGTAAGTTAGATAATAGTTGATGAGATATGTTCAGTGAAGACCAAACAAAAAATGAAACAATAATTACTTTATAGTAATAGCAAATAAGAATTTTGAGTTAAGAGATATTATTTTGTGACAACAAATATTATGATAAAGTTTATGTTATGTTATACCAAATATGTGTTGAGTTAATGAAAGATAATGAAACAAGATGTATTATTCAATGACTGTTGTAGAATGAAGTGTGAAGCAGCTAATTAACGTTAATAGATTTGAATTTTCTTATATGTGATCCATAGGTCAAGATAAAATTGTTATTAGATATAGAAAAATAATTGTTTATGTAAATGTTAATAGTTAAGATTTGATTATATGTATGAATTTATGTAAAAGGGGCTATAGATGTTTACCAGTTATAAACACAGGTAGATCCGTTTACAATAAAAGGCCTAACAGCCAAAACCACTATATAACCACTCATAACATAAAGGTTAGGTACATCAATTAATAATAATTAATGAATACGATTTCAAGAGCTAGAAAAAAACATTAAATTAATAATGATATATAATAAAATTTATACAAATTATGATAATGCCATAATGCCATGATATCGATTAATAACGTTTAATATCGAAAAGGTATTAAATATAAAAAAGAAAAAAAAACAGGCTTATATCAAAAAACCAGCAGAATATGTGTAGAAAATAATAAACCAACTATCTGTAAAGTTACATTCCGATAGGACAGCAAATTGATAAGGAATAGACAAAAAATATATGAAATAAACACTATATTCAAAACATGTGGAAGGAAGAAAAATCATGTGTTGCTAGGGACGACAGAAAAAGAGGAAGTTGTTGATTTGACAATAATTGCTTTGCTGATCTGAATGTGATGAGATTAATAAAAAACCAAGAAATATCTATTTAATTGGAATATACTAAATTAGTAAATACTATTATAAAATACAAAATACTAATGATAATATTTATGACTCTTCCCAGTGTAAATTAACCAAACAAGACAATAGTATGAAATCACAATAGGAAATAAATAACTGGATTCTACAAGGAAGGACTTGAACTGTCCCATATCCGAAAGGAATTGACGATACATTAAAACAAATAGAAAGAGTCAAAAGTATCACAAATAATAATATACACTACACCAGAATTTATAACCTTTCAAATAAACGGAACATCACTAATTGCTTCAACCGAGAGAAGAACGTATTTGGATCCTGGAGTTGCAGAAGAAGCATCAATCGGGCTGTAAATCAATCCAGAGAGCTGTATTTCCGAAGTGGACAGGACAAGAATTCCATTTTATTAAACCGAAGAAAGAATATCGTACGGCATAATTGTCCAGAACAGTAAATTTATCAATCAACCGCCTACACGATTTGCTTCGTTCTAGTCTGGTAAATTATTATTATATTAATCATACTAACTACACAACACTTCAAATTTGTAAATCTTGCATTCTTATCTATGTATTTTTAATCTTCCCCACAGTTACAAGAACCTTCACACCCTGAATTAAATTAATTATGTAACGTATCAAAATTTGGGTCATTTTATTTTTTACAGTATGGGATATTTACATTTTTATTTATTTCGTTCTTGTGTGGGATTTATAAAATTATTGTGCAACGTTATTTCATGACAAGAGAACTCATGGTAAGCTGAACAGTTTGAGACAAAGGCGATACGCAATTTCCATCGTGTAACTCGGCAAAGGAATTTGCATCTCCACGAATTTCTAAGAACTCTGTATATGTGTGGAAATGCACGCACGCCACTACTCAAGTACGCGCTCGGCCAGGACGCCTAGTTGGTTTAAAGCAAGATGGCTTGAGCAAATGTAATTCAGCAATGTGCGTTTGAGCGGCAGGAAGTCATGGCTAAGTCCTGCCCTTTTGTGACGCTAGCCAGTCCCTAGCTGAGATCGTTCGCTACCTTATTTTACAAGACTACATGTTTAGCATAGGACTAAGCTACGGCGACAAAGATCAAGGCAGTGATTTCCGTACCAAGGATGAGATCACCTTAGCAATACCTGTTACATTATCGTCCCCAGTCTACTAACTGAACCCTCCGGCGCCGGAACAAGCGAAGTAGGCTTGTTACAAAAACTTACATTTAACAGTTAAAAAGTGGATTAATCATTTGAATTTATGTGACTGCGGTCGATTTTAACAGAGACAGTGTAATTTATAACTTTCGGGCAATATAAAATAAGAAATTTCACGAGAAGATGACTGTGCGCGAAGACCGCGTGTCCGCCGTGGGGGGGAAATTTGTCATTGTTAAAATGTTAAGGGCATTATAAATTCTGCGTGTATGTGTGCGTGAGCAATGCTGGGCTGTTTGTGTGATAATTGTGTTTGTGCTTTACAAATGGTACCTAAGGTAAGACATAGTTCGTAAGTTCTATTCTGCCAGAGTTGCACAACATGTACAACAAAGATCTATAAATTCAATATTTCTGATTAATAAAAAATATAATTTCTCTTCCATAAAATTGAGAGTTAAATTCTTTCAAGGCCTTAATTCGTTTATGTACTGTCAGAGTTCGTCGAACGAAATGGGTTAGTCCACACTACGCGATCCGGCCAGATCAAAGATAAAAGGTAAGTGGGAGTTTTTAATTTGAATAAATCAAATATCAGAAAATAATAAAAGTTACAATTGGTGCCGTGAATTACCAGGATGTAATATAACTGAAAAGGGGTTATATTACGCCGGCTTACATCTGACGGTACATAGCGAAATACGGGTGCGAAAGCAGAATTGATTTTGTATAGGTTAAAACATCAGTTTTGAAAAAAGACCAATCACTGGCAGTCGTTACATAAGAAAAAATAGATCAAATAAGAATGTCTGAAAACACAGAGCAAAATAGTGTAATAAATTCAATTATGAGTGAAAGTGACCTTGAGTCGCAATCGCTGAATGAAAGTGATATGCGGACAGTGGAGCCGGGCGCTGTTACAGAAACAGCTGTCGGCGGTAATATAATCGTTCATTCAACCCCGATTGCGTATCAAACACAACTAAGCGAAACAGATGTTGACTCTGGGGTTCAGTTGACCCCAGTTTCAACTAAAAAAAATAAACAATCAGAGGAAACAGATATAATGAGTGTTATGCTCAGTCAATTCGAGAGAATGAATAGTAGTTTTGAGACCAAATTCAATGTAATGAGTAGCGACATGAATAGTCGTTTTGATGATAATGATAAAATTTTAAATAAGATGAAAAGTGACTTTAATAATAAATTAGATGAACAGAGAATCAAATGGGAACAACCGAATATTCAATTGCAGCAGAATATAAATATAAAATTTGATGAGTTGATAAATAATATACAAGACAAGAATGTATGTCTTGAAAATGCCAATGAAATGACAAGAAATAGTTTGAATAAAGTAGAACAGAGTAAGAATAATACAAACGAAAGTTGTAATGGCAATGTTGTATTGGGTAAAGAATTAATAAATAATAATGATGTTGAAAATAATGAGAGTAATAATGTAATATCTGAGAGTACTGAGGAGTTTGTAGAATGTGATTATGAGATGTTAATGTGTGTTAATGAGTTGGAGAGAGAGTGAAAAGAGAGTTATATTATGGGTATGAAACAGGGGGTAAATTTTTTACGAGGTAGAATGGGGGGTGAAGGAAGACCTTCACGTATATATTGTGTAGACAAGTGTGCTACAAATAATTGTTTTTTGAAGTTTTTTGTTTTTCCTGGAAAAGTCAGGAAAGGTTTAATTGAATTTGTACCCTCTGTCTGTAATAATGATGTTGAAAGTATGATTTGGTATTGTGATGAGAGAGAGTTAAACAGAGAAGTGTATGTGGAGAAAGTAACAGAATTATATAACTTAAATAGAAAGTATGTTGAATGGAAAGAAAGTTTAGAAATATATGTGAGTAACAGTGATAATGATTTGGTAAAAATAATTAACCCGATAGTGAATGAATTTATTGACGGAGACCTAACAAAAATACCTAATGTAGACCGGTTTAATGAGTATTTGAATAAGTTGAATGAATTTAGTTTGTATGGTTACAACACACAAAACAGTCATTTGTGTGGTGATAAAATTGAACGATGTTATGTAGAACCAAGGTTAATTTGGGACGATGGAGGGTAAACTATTAAAACAATAAAAGACAGTATAAACATTGTGTTTAATGGTTTTTGACATGGCAGATTGGGACAATGAAGTGCGGAAAAAACTGAACAGTTAATAACAAGAGTTTGTAAATAAAATATAGTGAATTTATTTGTGTGCATTGTGGAATGTTAAGTAAATAAGGTGTGTACGCAAGATGATTGTTGTAATAATAATATTGAAATATTTGCAAGTTAAATAAATATCAGAATTTTGAAAACAGTAATTGATTAATGGTAATTGTTTCGATAACTATATAATTTATATTTTCAGTAATTAATTAAATTAAAACAATTTGATACATGTTAAATATTTTGATTGCTTATTTAAATATTAATTAATTAAATTTTTTTATGAATTCAATTTATTTTACGAGATGGAAATTTGGTAATAGATGATAAATTATTTGATGTAAACTAATATTTTGTGTTAAATGTTACAGAGGTGAGGTGGAAGTATTGTGGTATGGGGATTATGTTTTGTATATATCATGTTAACTGAACTGTAAGTATAAAAAATTTTATAATCATGTATAACAAAAATGTTTACAGGTAACTAAGATTTTAATTCAGTAATAAGATGTTTATTTGAAATAATTGTGTCCAATAAAAATGATGATTAAAAATTTTTTTAAATAATAAATGAAAGATAATGGAATTTATAATAAATCTTGATAACAAATTTTGAAAATTTTTAGGAAGATAATTATTTTATTGTTGTACGTTAGATATAGGTGTTGATAACAATATGTGTTTTCATTATATGTGTATATTTTAAACTAAGACAATAATTAAACTGTCTGGCAGGCGGTCAACATAAATGATCAGAATCAGAAAGAGGGGAAACAATGAGGTGAGAAATAATGATAAATAAAAAGACATATATTTCATGTAAATTGTTCAATAGTGATAGGTATTTTCATTGTGTTAGTAAGATCAGCTGATCAGCAATAAGGTGTCACTGGTAGAATGGTTTATAAATGTTACAAGTAATTAATGTTTGAGGTAATGTTTTTAATGTATTACAGATGTTTCAAAATAATAATAAAAGTAATTTGATAAATTGAGAAGTAAAGTAATAATTTATGAAAGCTAACAAGAGATAGGTTTTTGGGTGATGAGTGTTATATGGGACATATAGATCTGTCCAAATTGAAGTTAAAGAAATAGTAGAAATGAAGATCGAAATGTTGTTTTGAAGTAATGTATATTATAGAATTTTGAGAAGTATTGATGTTGACACAGTAGTAATGGAGAATTTATGTGGAGTTGAGTGATATATTTATGTTTATAATTAATTATGTTATTTTGTGGTAGTTGTAGTCAGGTAATGAGATTGAGATTTTTGGGGATGGCAATTTTGTATTAGGGGGTAGTGTAATGTGGGAGTTCGCAACAAAATGATATGTTGGGATGGGAATTGGTACCGATTTAATGAGGAGGGGCCGCCTTAGGTAGAATCCAGGGGCCAAATAAGGGAGTTGTTTTTTTGGGGGGGGGTAAACACGTATCCTATGTACAAAGGGTTAGAGAGTATTTTTTTTATATGTAGAGAGAAGGTGGCGATTTGAGTTTAATGATAAGTAGGGGTTAGAGTGTTTTGGGATATATGTTTTGATAGAGATGGGTGTCATGGGAGTTGAAGTTGATGAATATTAAAGTCAGAGGGTAAGGATTATATATGTATACAGATCCAGTAGTATATTAAAGGAGAATAAATAATTTACATCACCCACAGTAGTGTAGAATCAGATTGTTAAATAAAGAGAGAGATTTATGATAAAGAATATAAAATTTTCATGTTTTTAAACCAGCGACAAACCTTGATGAATTAGGTAATGTAAAATCAAGAATTGTTTATTTTAAATAATTTAAAGGTCAATTTGCTTATTATCTATATTAATATTTTGTTATTTTAAATGTTTTATTTTATTATGTTTTGTGTTTCAAATTAGATGTTACAGATGTTAAAGGTAATTGCAGATAGAAAGTATACATAACGTATGTAGGTCAAGGGTTTTGAACTTGACCTAGTTTCGATCAGCTGATGAGGTCATACACATACTAGCTTGTATAGGAGGAAGTCAATTTTATTTGTTTGTTTAATCAATTTAAACCAATTTTCAAATAATGTCTAAATATGAAGGAAACATTTAAATAAATTTAAAATTTTTTCTTGAATTTTAAAATTTTTGGGGAAAATTTTTTTTTTTTTAATTTTAATTTTTGAACAAAAAAAAAAAAAGATTTTTCGCCTGCCAGCGAATGAATATTTTAAGTATTGATTATTTGTGTGTTAACCAGGTTTATTATATTGATTTCTTGTATTGCATTGTATTGTTAGACTCTAAGTATTCACATGTTAGAGTAAGGATATGTTTTGATTAGGAAAAATGTTTAACTTAAGTCATTTCAAAGAAAACAGAAAACCAGGAAGAGAATTTTTGAGTATATTATTTTGAATTTTTTTAATTTTTGTAAATTTTAAAGAATTTGTCAAGGTATAATATGTACTGTGAGTGTGTGTGAGCCCAGTATCTGCTAAAGGCACCCCAGCTTGCATAAAAGGGGAGACATATCGGTGGAGGATCTGGCATAATCTGAGCCAGGGATTGAGGATTTTTGGGGGTAGCATGTTAAAAGGCGAGGTGTGCTGTGGTACTTAGCTGTTCGATTTCTCGGTGTTGGGATCTCTGATGGAGAAGTCCAGTGATCTCGTTTGGATGAGTCCATAGTCGCTGAGCCAGGGGGGTAGTGTACCCATGAGGAGTAAGAATAAGAGGGGGTTGTTGGCACCAGTTCCTCACCGGTCCTCTTCGGGGTTTATCGATGAGATTTCTTCTGTTGTAGACAGCAGAATTCTCATCGAGGGGGTATTGTAACGTATCAAAATTTGGGTCATTTTATTTTTTACAGTATGGGATATTTACATTTTTATTTATTTCGTTCTTGTGTGGGATTTATAAAATTATTGTGCAACGTTATTTCATTACAAGAGAACTCATGGTAAGCTGAACAGTTTGAGACAAAGGCGATACGCAATTTCCATCGTGTAACTCGGCAAAGGAATTTGCATCTCCACGAATTTCTAAGAACTCTGTATATGTGTGGAAATGCACGCACGCCACTACTCAAGTACGCGCTCGGCCAGGACGCCTAGTTGGTTTAAAGCAAGATGGCTTGAGCAAATGTAATTCAGCAATGTGCGTTTGAGCGGCAGGAAGTCATGGCTAAGTCCTGCCCTTTTGTGACGCTAGCCAGTGCCTAGCTGAGATCGTTCGCTACCTTATTTTACAAGACTACATGTTTAGCATAGGACTAAGCTACGGCGACAAAGATCAAGGCAGTGATTTCCGTACCAAGGATGAGATCACCTTAGCAATACCTGTTACATTATCGTCCCCAGTCTACTAACTGAACCCTCCGGCGCCGGAACAAGCGAAGTAGGCTTGTTACAAAAACTTACATTTAACAGTTAAAAAGTGGATTAATCATTTGAATTTATGTGACTGCGGTCGATTTTAACAGAGACAGTGTAATTTATAACTTTCGGGCAATATAAAATAAGAAATTTCACGAGAAGATGACTGTGCGCGAAGCCCGCGTGTCCGCCGTGGGGGGGGAAATTTGTCATTGTTAAAATGTTAAGGGCATTATAAATTCTGCGTGTATGTGTGCGTGAGCAATGCTGGGCTGTTTGTGTGATAATTGTGTTTGTGCTTTACAAATGGTACCTAAGGTAAGACATAGTTCGTAAGTTCTATTCTGCCAGAGTTGCACAACATGTACAACAAAGATCTATAAATTCAATATTTCTGATTAATAAAAAATATAATTTCTCTTCCATAAAATTGAGAGTTAAATTCTTTCAAGGCCTTAATTCGTTTATGTACTGTCAGAGTTCGTCGAACGAAATGGGTTAGTCCACACTACGCGATCCGGCCAGATCAAAGATAAAAGGTAAGTGGGAGTTTTTAATTTGAATAAATCAAATATCAGAAAATAATAAAAGTTACAATTACAAATTAAAACACTATATAACTGAATTTAAATAAAGGATCGGAATAATCAACAATCGATTCACGCAATCTATAGCCCAAGCATATGTTAGTTAGAACATATCTTATTCAATGTTAAAGAAGTAAACAAATAAAGAACCTTTATATAATTGCAAAATCTTGTCATTTGGAGTATGATTTAATGAGTTGGGAATAAAAAGTAACTGAATAAGTATAGAATAATTGGTTAACATAAACAGTGAAATAACCTATAAGTTTCGTTGAGCCGATACTACAGCGCTTATAGCGGAATTATCTGACACCAAAGAGAGAGCGTAAAAATACAAAATTAGACATAATTCTCTTCAAGGTATAATAGGGTTGAACGAAATTACAGAATAACGCATTAATTATTTAAGTTTCAGGTACACTAACACTGATATTTTTTAGAGAGCTAAGTTAATATTAATTAATTACATCAATATATCCCACAACTCCAAATATCTCAGATATTTAAATAATTAAGTAAACTAAACGACCTAAGAGAATAAAACAGGGGAACATACCCGTTCATAGCAACGAACAGGCTTACATTGCGTGAAAATAACGAGACGCTCGTACTCGTCCCATTACAAATTAACGAACTCAACAGTGGGGGCTTGAACCGTACGTACTCGTCTCGATACAATATATATATATATATTGTAACGTAACGAAGCTAAGGTCCCCTACATTACATAAAAACTTTATCATTATCAAAATAAAACAACGTTAAATGTTCGTTATAATTAAGGTCAGAAAAGTAAACCTTCGTAAAATAAACAAATCAATAATACCAAGTAAGGTTACTAGGTAATAAAAAAAAATAGAAATGTTTATAAATACAAACTATGAAGTGGTCAGTGGAAAGTGTAAGCGATAAACACAGTGTCAAACAATGTGAAAATACTATAGACAGATTAATTAATTGTCTATAGATAATTAGTATAATTATATACTAAGGAGTGGACTAATTAATTGGTATTTAATATTTTATAATAATGTGCATGTTATTATGTTGTGTCATGTTATTTTGTTTGCATGGTATTTATTTTGTCTTTTGTATGTAGCAGGAGTGAAGCAATTGCTTTAAGAAAGCATCAATTCATGGATGTTAATTTCATTTATGTTAAACTTTTTAAGAGTAAATATTTGGATACTTACTTTGAATAAATAACAGAGATATTATTAGATTATATTTGTAAACTTGGCCATGAAGGCAATAATTGTTGATAAATTGCCAAAGGGTTATTGTAATTATGGTATAAACAGATGAAGGGTTCAATACTAAAATAAATAATCATAAATTGAAATCAGGATGAAATAAAATCGGAATGAGTGGCCATAAGCCAGTGACACATTGTACAGTAGGTCAGATCAGAAAAGTTAAACAACTAAAAAATGTAAAACATTCAATGTAATATAATAAATTAAAAGAAAGCAGTAGTATTAATTAATAAAAGGATAAGTGACTTAAAATACAAAAAAATTATAAAACATGTAATAAAACAAATAGGCCTAAAATTAGTATTTTGTAAAGGGAAAATAATACCTATTAAACTAGGACAATCAAAAAGAAAATGTAGCAAATTGTATATAGTTTAATAACAGATTATGTGAAAGTTTTATATGATGTAATATAATTTTAATAAGGGAGTATTTTATTAAGTAAGTGCAAGAACATTTTTCTAATTACGGCTCTAGGATAACAAATATTATCCAATAACAGAACAAGGAATGGTTGTCATGGACGACAAAATAGGAGATATCTTGTTGATTGAGGACTCAATTGTTATATATGAACGAGGACAGTTCAGTTGTTATAAATCTTGAAAAAACCAAGAAACCTAACAAATTAATTTACTATTAATCGAAATTAATACATAGTAACTGATTAAAAAGACGGTTGGACGAATTCCGAGGCTCTCACTCCGAGAATATAATTCTACCTATCAATAAAATTAAAACCAAAAATCTAAAGAATAAATTAACTAACCATACCGTCAAATGAGTAATAATGAAAAACAATAAATAAATGAGAACAACCCAAGACCTGGAGAAGTCAAAGTAAATAAATACCTTAAAACGAAAATAAAGAAAATTAAAATTACGTACAGAACCTCACTTTCTACAACGGAGTGAAGATTTAATACTACACAAATTCCATTGGGACCTGTGACCACCAGAAACGAAAAATTAGCGAAGATCAAGAACTGAACCTTCCACTACATCCTGGGACACTAACACCAAACTTTTATTGAGAAGCTGGAGGTTGATATATTCAAGACATTCGTCATCACTCTGCTCTCCGTCACCGTTCAGTGGAACGCTGCCATAATGAGTATCTTGTAAACGTACGGTAAAAAACCTGCTCATGTTTATGTTTTACTTAATAAGATTTTAACTAAATTGTAATACCTTGTAACCTTAACTTGCATTTTCTGACCTTACTAATAGTCACAAGAACTCCATGTACCTTGAGATTAAGAAAAAATTAATAATATAATTAAACTTTAAAAACATCTAAACCCGAATTCAATAACTAATCGATTCAGTCCTGTTTGATTGATGTGTTGTATCTGTGCCATGAGAAACATCTGTTTTGAGAAAAAATATAAAAAATACAGAATCTTTCCTGAATTTGATGAGTAATTATTCTTGGTTAATGATTTAGTGTATTTTAAGGAACTTATAGTGTATAAAGGGAGAAACGAGAGGAACACCAGGCTCAAACAACTTAACCTATAATAACTGGCTGACTGTAAACAACAGCGCTAGTCCGCGGACAGATGGTGAATTACGAGAGAAGAGTAAATTAATTAGCGTCAGCCGCTCTTCGCTCTCTCAATAGTGGATGCAGACTAGGCTTGAATAATAACGATCGAATTACCCAATATATTAACTGGTGTCGAGCGTTATTCTTTCGTAAAGTACTTAATTACTATATAATATAGAGATATTATCCATAATTGAATAATATCACCCATATAAAAATATTGTTTCCTTATAAATAGATTGATATTGTGGTGCTTAAGAGAGACCACTTACAACTTCATAAATAAGAAACACACACCTTGAAAAAATTATATTACAAATGGGCGTTTCCAACGTGAAGCGTATTTAAACCTTGTTCTACATCTATTGAGTTAGATTACAAATAAACTATATATTACAAATTGGCGAACCCAACAGTGGGGCTTAACGTTGATACACGTTAAGTAACAAATTGGCGCTCAACCGGTAGGGCTTGAGTTAAGTAAAAAATCGACTACATCGCTATTACTTAACTTGAGCAGGCGACTATTAGAGGCACAGGAATGCATACGAGAGGTGTTTCTAAAAGGATGGCGAAGGACCAAGAAACGGGAGAAGATAAACGGGAGGAAGAAGCAGAGATAGTTACAGACACCGAAAAGGAACAACAGGCGGGTGACAATGAGGAAGCCAGAGGAGGCCTAGATTTACAAAAATTATGGGAATTAATTAAAGAAGATAATAGACAAACTAATAAAAAAATAGACAGTATTAAAGAAGATACCAAGAAACAGAAAGAAGAATTAAATAAAAAATTTGACGAAAATTCGGACAAGCTAGAAAATAAAATAGACAGTATAAATGAAAATTCAGAAAAGCTAGAAAACAAAATAGACAGTATTAACGAAAACTCAAAGAAACAAAACGAAATTTTGAGTGAGAACTTAAACTAATGAACGAGAAGTTTGACAAGAATAAAGAGGAAACTGATGAAAATAACAGGCAGATAAATGAAAGATTAAACCAAATTAACAAAAGGCTTGACAGGAACGACGAGAGCTTAAGGCAGATTCAGGAAAATAACAAAAAAAGAGACGAAAAAATTGAAAACAGTAATAAGGATTTGCGGCAAATTATAAATGAACAAAACCAAACGTTGAGGGAAGTCATCAATGAAAGGATTGCAAATGTCAATGAAACACTTAGCAAAAGGGTGGATGATTACAAAGAGGAAGTAAGACAGCAAATAGTTGAAACCAAGGTAGGTCTAGAAAAGACGGATGAAACCATCATACAACTCAGAGTGGAAGTTGAAGCCAGAATAAACCAAATAGAAAACAATAACGATACTAGAGTAAAGGAGGTACAAGCAGAAAAACAAGAAAAATTAGGCGAAGTACAAATCTATATAGCCGGAAGAATAGAACGGGTTAACAATGAAATGAAGACAATGAAAATGAGACAAACACGTCAAAGGAAATTAATGAATACAAGGGAAGGATTGGAGATGATTAAGGGGGGATTAGTTAAGATGCATAATATACCAATTACGGAACCAAGAGAAGTAAGGCAATTTAGAAACTCTAAACGAACCACAATTGAATTCCCGGAGAGATTAGAAGGACCGAAAAAACCAAGACTAACCGAGGAGCATGGAGGACTTATGGAGGTTATGTATGAACCATTCGAACAATTAAGAAACAATATGGATGAACCAGTGAAGAAGATAATGGAAATATTCCTGGAAGATAACGAAAAACGCAGGGAAAGATTTTGCTGGAAAATACATAAAATCTATAAAAGAATAGATGAGAACCACCAACCACTGATAAAAGAAATAAACCAGGATGGGAAACTGTCGTTGGAACAACTAAACCAGAAGATAGAAGAAGAATTAACAAGAACAGAATCAGTTCGAAAAACGACGGTAGACTTTAGCATAAATGAAAATTTTATAGCAACAAAATGGAAGAACCAGATGATAGTGAGATATGTCACAAGAACAGAAATAATTCTGCACACCAGAGAAATCCGAACAATCAGTACAGAGGAAATAATGGACCATGGTTAAACAGATTCCAAACAAAATATAGAGAAAAGGGACGGATTTTATGGATAACAGATAAAGCAAATCAAAGGAAAATAATGAGAAACTAATTAAAATATATTAAACTAACTATTAAATGAAATAAACTAATTACACGATACTTCAGAGAAATTATTTGGAATCAATTAAAAAACCACAAAATTCTAAAAATAAGTAAGAACATCTTACTATATATTTCAGAAGAAATTATTTGGAACCGATAATCATAAAAGAAGATACCATGAATGACAATAATAATTACTATATATAAATAACCATATTAATCAGGATAATTACAATGATAAAAACAATGAAGACTAGTTGCTATTTAAGAAGGGTTAGAAATGAGTTGGATGAAGGAAGAATATGCCAATACAATTTATGATAAGGAGGGGATTCAGTGTTTAACTGCAGAAGTAAATGGGAGTGAATCAAAAATAATAAAATACATATGCTAAAGAATAATTAATTGACAGCACGGAACTAAGGAGAATTTAAAATAAATATTGAACAGCTTTAACTACTATACCGGTGAATAATATGATAAATGGAACTACAGAACAACGAGATAAATAAGTTAAGAAAAGTATTAGGATACCTCAGAAATAATAGTAATCATCCCTTGAATATAAGTTTGTAGCGAAGGAGCTACCTTATAGGTAATAATTATATGTATTGTGTTGTGATAGTGCAACTTTTATTTTTTTTTCTGGACAGAGATGAAGTTCCTCTGATCTCAGAAGATATAGTTAGGGAAACGGCAGAGTAATGGAAGACAAGAGTGCCCCTCTGATTCCGTACCAGCTATGATATTAGGGAAAAATGTTAGGGAAATATAGTATTTTAGGGATTATACACCAAGAGAGGTAATTAAATATAAATATGATAATAAGAAATGATGGCGTAATAAGCTAGAAGAAGTTATGAGTTCCAGAGAAAAAAGACAGGTCTACAACTGAGTGAGGTACCGGTAGAGAATTAATGACAAGGTATACAATGAGTATCAACACAGTTTTCCGGTGCAATTAAAAGTTTAAGGAATATAAATAGAAAATAAAATAAATCACAAAGAACCCACTGAATTGCATACTAAAACAGAATACAACAGGAAGAAATATCATTAAATACACAGTAGGTGAAAAAATTTTAATAAGAAACAGGCAACAACCCAGCAGTTCTGAAGGGATAGCTAAAAAATTATTGTTATTATATGTTGGACCTTTTTTAATAAGCAAGGATAACCAAAACAACACATACCTGGTGACTGACCCAATTAATAACAAAGTAAGGGGTACTTATAACCAAGCTGAAATAAAAAAATACTACAATTAAGAAGAAAACATTCCCAGACATGAAACTATAAGTTTATTTCAACCAAACGAAATTCAGCTAAAATAAACTTCTTTTGGAGGGGGAGTATTATGTACAACTTCATAAATAAGAAACACACACCTTGAAAAAATTATATTACAAATTGGCGAACCCAACAGTGGGGCTTAACGTTGATACACGTTAAGTAACAATATATTAAAACAATGTTATTTGTGCATTTAGATAGTTAAGACAGAGAATCAGTACTTTGCTAAAGGCAAACCACCGGCTAAGAGGAAACCAAATCAGTTAAGGATATGGAATAGTGAAAGGACATTTATTGATGTTTTAATTGATTGTTACAGTCTGGTGATACTGTGGTGGCGGCCCTGTGCTGGCCAGAGCGTCAGGGCATGGGCATCTAGTGCCTGTCTGGCTTTACGGTGTTGGGATCCTAAGGCAGGAAGTCTAGTAAAGTCATGCAGGTGCGGCCACAGCCACCGGATTAGGTTTTGTCAGTGAGAGTTTTTATGCTTTGGCATAAAACCTCTCATGGGGGGGGGTATTGTAACGGGACAAAAAGGATAGAACTTTTGTTTTAATAATTTTCTATATATAATCATTTTCAATAATAAACCCGTATATGTAATACTTGGTGAAAGCCAGTGTCAGGTACGCATTGGGAGGTAGGACAAAGCGTAGGTGAGTCAACAGCTATATTTAACTGTATAACACAGTGGGGAACAAGACCTAACCATATAAGGTAACGAATTTTTTATTAATTAGTCTGTCGTCACGATGGTATCATGAGAGAAACACGTGCTTTCAATATTACAACGCAATTCTGACATCCAGAATGTTCGATGTGTCCAGACAAGGGACGGAGCGGGGATCCAGGGGGACCACATGATCGATGCATGGAGTCCGTATAGTATACAGTTGCAGGCACCAATTTTGCCCCAGTCGAAAGCACCTTTAGCCCGTTCAGACGTATAACCGTAGCCTCGGAAATTTCGGTAGGCTGAAGCGATTACAGTACCCGAAGCCTACCGAAACTTATTGTAGTGTAAAAGAAGAGTGAAATAAAGGAAGAGAGAGAGTGATGATTTAATAACAGTTTAAATTGATCAGAGTGTGGTGATATAAGTGAAAAGCGACAGATGGTGTAATGAGGGATATTGAATACAGATAAGTACAATATGTGACTTGCTAATCCATCACATTTATTATTATAATGAAATGTCAAATTAAATTGTTACTTACCGTTACGATAATTCTTACGGGGTCACAGGATTCGGTCACATGTACCTAGATACAAACATGGTCTATAGGTTACGCAAAGTACTGACACCACTCATTTTGGAAGAGAAGTAATATTTATTATTATTTAATCTTGACTGCTTGTAAACTCATTAAAATTCATTGAGATACATTACTGCAAAGTGATGCAACACCAACATAACACTTAGGAATTACAGCTTACCTTATTATTTCACAAGACACAAATGCAAATATCAAATAAAAACACAAATATACACAAAAAGCCGCCCAGCTTTGCCACACACTCTATCACACCAATTAAACCCCTTCACATTCTATACAAAATCAGAAACCCCCTAACACATCTTCATATGATAAAGCCCCCACATCGACCACGCGGTCATCGCGCCCATGCCAAGTCCCCTTTCAAATGTCCGAAAAGTAATTGAACCTATTCATTCTCTTACTCTCACTTCTGACTGTTGATATCTTATTTTACTGTTAATGTCACTTCAAATTTTAACGGTGAGGTCGGCCGACCTAAAGAAAAAAACTGTTAATGAAATTTAGACGAACCGCATGCGGTCGGTTGGTAAGATGAACTGGGTAGAAGTTTTTTCTCTGTCCACTCTCCACAGTTTTCAACACTGGAACTCACTGCCTTGGGCGTCGTCGCCGAAGCTTCAGCCCATGCCATGCATGTTGTTTTTTTGATTCAATGTCGCATATGATCTTCTACAGGCATTGGCTGACGTCATTTAAGTGGGCTTGGTCTAAACGACACTTCCGTAGTGAAACCAAATGAACGATGAAAATTTCACTATATGGCCATCTTACTTTTTTGCCAACGCTTGGGTAGGCGCCCATGCTTGGTGTGCGCATGGGAGCGCAATGCCACACTCTCGCATAGTTCTTGGAATTTTGGTGGAGGTGCAAATGCTCTGCCGCATTCCTCAACAACAACTGCGTCTTCTAGCGTTGTTTCACTGTTCTGTTACATTGACTGTTATACTGACACATACGTTGCACAATGATTTTATGAAAAGTCCGCCCAAAATGAAATACATAAAAATATAAATATATGCCCCAAACGGTAAAAATAAAAACACCCAAAATTTGACCCGCTACAATACCCCCTCGATGAGAATTCTGCTGTCCACGACAGAAGAAATCTCATCGATAACCCCGAAGAGGACCGGTGAGGAACTGGTGCCAACAACCCCCTGGTTCTTACTCTGCATGGGTACACGACCCCCCTGGCTCAGTGACCATGGACTCATCTGAACGAGATCACTGGACTTCTCCGTAAGAGATCCCAACACCGAGAAATCGATCAGACTCGCACCACGGCGCACCTCGCCTTCTCGCATGCTACCCCCAAAAATCCTCAATCCCTGGCTAAAATTATTCCAGCTCCTCCGCCGATATGGATCCCCTTTTTTGCAAGCTGGGCTGCCTTTAGCAAATACTGGGCTCACACACTCTAACATTACATATTACCATAACACATAAGACTAAAACTTTCTTTTAAAATTTATTAAAAATTTAAAAAATTCAAAATTCAAAAAATAATCGTTTATCAAAAAATTCTCTTCCTCTTGTTTCTAATTTTTGTTTCAATGACTTAACCTAAACATTCCTATTAATACAAATACATCCTTACTCTAGCATGAGAACAATTCATAGCCTACCAATATAAAGCAATACAATAAAAGAAACATCATTAATACATACACAATAACATAATCATTACTCAACATATTCACTCGCTGGCAGGCGAAAAATCAAAAAAAATTTTTTTTTTTTTTTTCCAAAAAAAATTTAAAATTTTCAAAATTTTAAAGTTCAAAAAAAATTATTCATTAAATATTTATTAAATAACATTTATTAAAATTATTCAAATATTGGTTTGAATTAATTAAACAAACAAATCACAATTAGCTTCCTACTATACACAAGCTTAGTAGGTGTATGAACTCATCAGCTGATCATAACTAGGTCAAGTCCAAAACCCTTGACCTACATAGGTTATGTAGGATTTCTGAAAGCACTTTAAACATCTGTAATATCCTAACTTGAAATACAAAACATAATAACATAAAATATTTAAAACAAACAAAATATTAATATAATTAATCATCAACTTGACATTTAAATTATATAAATAAACACTTCTTGACTTTACATTATTTTCAAATTTTATCAAAATTCTGTCACTGGTGAAAAAAAATAAACAATTGTATATTCTTTATCATGAATCTCTCTGGCTTTTCAACAATCTTACCTTAATATACTGTGGGTGATGTAAATTATTTACTCTCGTTTTTCTGTATGAGATTTCTATACATATATAAACTTTCTCCCCCTGACTCTAATATTTATCAACTGCAACTCCCAAGACACCCATCTCTATCAAAATATCTACTAATCAGGACATTCTAAACCCCAACTTACCATTTAACACAATTCGCCGCCTTCTCCCCATATATAAAAAAAAATACTCTCTAACCCTTTGTACATAGGATACGTGTTTCCTTCCCAAAACTCATTCCCTTATGTTGGTCCCTGGACTCCCCCTAGGTAACCCTTTCCGGCGCCAATCGGTCCCTATCCCGTCCCAACCCTTGTTGCGGACTCCTACATTACACTACCCTCTAATACAAAATTACCTTCCCCAAAAATCTCAATCTCATTACATTACTACAAATACACAAAATAACCTCATTAACTATAAAAACAACCATATATCATTCAAAATCTACATAAAGTCTCCATTACCACTGTGTCAACATCTATATTTCACAAAATCCTGTTATATCACATCAACTCAAAAACAGCATTACATTATATTCATCTCCATCATTTCACATTCAACTTTTAATTCAACTTGGACAGGTCTACATGTCCCATAAAACACTTATCACCCATGAATTATCTTTTATTAATTTGCATACTCTTTTTATCTTTACTTCAAAATATCTGTAGCCCACTAAACATTAATTACTTGTAACATTTACAAACCAATATACCAGTGACATGGTATTGTTGATCAGCTGATATCCTAACATAATTAAAACACCATGAATACCTTTCAAAATTGAACAATTACATGTAATACATTATCAACACTTACTTCTATTATGTTGATTGCCTGCCAGGCGTCTAATGATTGGCTTAGAAAAGAAATTACACACATAATGAAAATACATTTTATCAACAACTATATCTAACACACAACAATAAAATGATACCTTTAAAATTATAGTATGAACCTTATTTTACGAGTCTGAGCATATAATTATGTGGACAGAGCACAAGCATTTTTGATTGGATTAAACCTTGAATAAGCAAAACTTTTACGTCATAAAATTTTAAATTCGTGACTCCTTTACGTCACCTCCCAGCCACACACTCTATTTCAGATTATGGAGGACTGTCTCGCCCTTTCGCTTCCACAGAGACGGTATATTTTGGAGCAGGTTTTTTCCTCTCCGTGTCTCTGCTTCCGCTGTTAAGTTTAAATTGGTGAACATCATCATGTTCTCGTTAATAATCATGCACCCTTAAACGGATCTACCACCTGGCTCTGCTGTTCCTTCTCGAACAGAGTGGCAGCCGCTGTTCCATAGTTTGGTGATTCCCCTTTTATTTACCCCCCATCAATTTCAAAATACACCTTTACAACGATAACAGCTATGGCCAGTTATGGTCAGCGCGTAATCGTAATGTGCCCCAACCATAGCTGTTAAAGCTAAACCAATTCCACGGTCAGGGTTCGGTGAGGCCGTGACCGCCCGAAAATTTGGGGAATCACAAGTAAAATATCTTTCGTAATATTAAATTTACGAATTTATATTTAAATGACAATATTAATTTAGATGGGGTTTTTAACCCACTTTATATGGAAGCTTAACCATTATTAACATAAAATAATTAATACAAAATCTACAACCTTCCCCCATAGCAGTTCCACACTACACTGTTATGTCCTTCATTGAGCACCAAACTACCCCCCCAAAATTATCCCCACATCTTGTATTGATAACAAGTTCTTATATTACTACACATTTCTTCAAAACGTTCCTATACCCACTACTACTAAAATCTAACAATTATATTTGGTCACCTAATGCTAAAAAATTTAGAAGAAAAAATTTTATATCTTAAATTTAAAATTATACACATCCAAAATTGTTTTTTTTTTTTTTTTTTTTTTTTTTTTTTTTTTTTTTTTTTTTTCCAAAAATCTATTTACACTGGAGGCTGACTAACATTCTTATGATAAGTGGTAGTAAGGCAGTAATCACCTGAAAAGTCGGGTCCTGCTGCAAAACGCATCGGAACCCGGTAGATATACTACGTGAATTCACGTCCCCTCTCTAAAACTCCTCACACTCCCCCTCTCCTACCATTTCTTCTACCCCGCTTTCTACCGTGCTCCAAAACGTCCTGCCCCAAAACTCGTCGTTTCGGGCCAATCAGAAAATATTGTCAAAGGCTCCATTTTAATTTTGCCCTTGACACCAAAAAATTTAATTTGAATGCACTGCCTTTTATTTAATGCAGCCTCCATTATATACAAACACTCTAAGGCAGTGCAGGCACGTGACAGGCACACCGATCTGCTGCACCATGAGTGTATTAAAAAATTTTAAGTCGAGTCACGTACCTGTTGGGGTCCCCCTCCCCGTTCAAATGTGCAGTTAGATGTTCTACTTTATACCAATTTTGGTGGAGCCGGACCATCGTTGTTTTCACCGCCCGAAGGAAGATCCGCCAACCATGGCCCGCCTCCGAGTTCCGAATTCCACGGCCAGGACTGGTAAGATCGTGACCGCCCGAAAATGGGGGAGGAGCCCTTCTAAAAACATAAAAGAATAATTAAATAACATTCATACCTTTACAAATTAACAAAATACTTATGCTGACCAAAATAATTTCAAATTTGTAGCGTTGTGCGTACCCACTATCTCCCTGGTTTCTCTATTCTGTAACACATATGAATTTTTCATTTTTATTTCCACTACCTCGTACGGCCCCTCGTACAATAAGAAAAACTTCTTGATCTCCTTATCTTGTGCACTTGATAAATCGTGTCGTCGTACCAATACCAGCTGTCCAATCTCATACTGCGTCCACTTACCTTTCATGTCATGTTTCCGTTTTCTCCTCTCCCCTTTTGTCAACAGACTTTCATTGGCTAGTCTCAGCTTAACATCGTTACCGATAGTGTTGGTTTCCGGTGGATATTCAATTAGTTGTTCCAGAATCCTCTGTGGACGCTTTCCTCTTATTAGCTCATAAGGCGTGAACCCCGTCGACTCGTGGGTGGTGCAGTTTAGCCAGTTTTCAATCTTCTGCACATAGAGTGGCCACTCGCTATGTTTGGCATGGCAGTATGTTCGAAAAATTCTGCCCAACTCCCTCATGACTCTCTCAGCTTGATTCGACTGTGGATGATATACGGCAGTGTGCTTTGGGATAATACCTTCCCATCCAAGAGTCTGGCGCCATCTTCCGCTGATAAACTGCGGACCGTGGTCGGATAATATCACCTTCGGCTTTCCCACGTTGATCATATAGTCGCGTGTGATTTTCTCGCTCAGCACCTTACTTGTGGCTCGCTTTACACTATATAGCCTGACATATTTAGAAAAAGTATCAAGTACAACAAAAATATGCATCACTCCACCCCTACCTTTCGGCAGTGGGCCGTACAAATCTACAGCTACTAAATCGAATGGTTTTTCTACTTTAATATAATTCAGTTCTCCCTCTAACCTATAATTTACAACTTTGGATTTCTGACATAACTCACAAACTCTAAGTATTCTTCGGACTCGTTTCTCCATGTTCTTAAATAAACAAGATTCCTTTAATACATTCACACACTTCCGTGCCCCAAAATGCCCATATCTAAAGTGACAGTCCCACACTATTTTCTCTATCAACCCTTCAGGTATGACTAACCTCCAATCTCTCTCTCTCCCCTCTACTTTTTTAAACAAACTCCCTTTAAACACTTGAAAATATTGTTTATACCCAAACTCATCTACATCTGATTCTATACTAGTAATTATTTTATTTAATTTATTATCAGCTCTTTGCATTACATTTATATCTTTTAATTCCTCCCCAAAAAGTTTATCTTCCCGGGATAATCTATAAATTTCTATCTCTTTAATATCTCTCCCTGTTCTATTTCTATCTGTGTCTACTCGTGATAGTGTGTCGGGCACCCTGTTCTCTACACCCTTAATGTGTTCCCAAGAAAAATTATACTCTTGAAGGGCTAACACCCACCTGGTTATCCGGCTGTGTGTGAGTTTACAAGTATTCAGGAACGACAGCGCTTTATGGTCCGTCCTAATGATAGTTCTGTTACCCAGCAGATACGTTCGGAACTTCCTCACAGCGAACACTATACTGAGGAGCTCCTTTTCGGTGGTAGTGTAATTGCGCTCAGCGGCTAGCAATGTCCGGCTGGCGAAGGCGATGGTTTTATGCTCTTTCTCCTCGTCCTCTTGGTAGAGTTCTGCTCCCAATGCTATATTACTAGCATCTGTCTGTAAATAAAATTTGTCATTAAAATTGGGATGATTCATTAGTATCATGTCTGTGAACTTAATTTTGATGTCATTAAACGCCGCTCTTTCGTTATCGCCCCATCTCCATTGCTTATTCTTTTGCAGCACTGCGCTTAGTCGGGCCGTCGTCTGGGCGTAGTTCCGCTGGAACTTCCTGTAAAAATTACAAAGACCAAGAAAACTTTGCAATTGTTTTATATTTTTGGGCTCCGGGAACGTCAGGATGGATTCTACCTTATCCGGATTGGCACGTATTCCTGTAGGTGTTATGATGAAACCTAAAAAATGTATCTCAGTTTGCAAAAATTTTGATTTGTCCCAATTCACCGTCAAACCTCCCTGATATAATTTCTCCAATACATATTCCAAATGCTCTACATGCTCTTCAAATGTTCTAGAAGCTATTAGTATGTCGTCTACGTATATGGTTAGAAAATCTAAGTTATGTGGTTGCAAAATTTCGTCGAGACACTTAATAAAACTAGCTACACTTGTGTTCAAACCGAACGGTAGTCTTTTAAATTGGTAATTTTTTCCGTTGAACAAAAACGCTGTATATTTTCTACTATTTACTGCCAACGGGACTTGCCAATATCCGGCGGTCAGGTCTAAAGAAGTCATATATTTCACACCACTGAACTTCTGAAAAATCTCTTCTATCGCTTCTGGTGACTCCCGGTCTGGAATGATTATTTGATTGATTTTGCGGGCATCTAGACATAATCTCACTCTCCCATCTTTTTTGATTACTACTACTAAAGGGTTGGAATAAGTTGATACCGACCTTTCTATAATATCCCCCGCTAACATCCTATCTAATTCTGACTGTACAGCCTCCCTTTTCGAATATGGTACCGGATAACTACGTTGGACATATGGTGCATGCTCCCTCACCCTTAATTCACATTCATAACCTTTTGCCCTCCCTGGTTCCCCGGCAAACACTTCCCGATAATCCTCAACTACCCGCCACAGCGCTTTACGCTGAGAACTCACCATTTCATCACCTTCCCCACAAAATTTACCCTCTCTTTCGGCCCATATTCTATCTCCCCTCTCTTCACTCACACTCTCTCTACACGCATGTATACTAAATTCCATATCCCTATTTATGGTTTTATCTGGTATAACCCTTATACCCGAAATCTTTACTGTGTCTAGAACCCGTTCAAAATTAACTGTTATTTGTTTATTTTCATTACTCAATTCTAAAATTCTTTTTCGAAAGTTAATGACCGCATTATTTCTTATTAAAAAATCATTACCCAAAATCACTTCTAAATTTAAACCTCTTACAACTAAAAATGTATTCTCATATTTTTCCCCATTTATTAACATGTTCAACTGGACTTGTGTTGTAACCCGTTTACTTCTAACACCCGTAATACCTACAATTGCTACCCCTGCTACTGGCAAAGACGGAATATGTTTGTTAGTTTCTTTCAATTTATTGAGTACATGTTCTGCTATTACAGATATTTCGCTACCTGTATCTATAAGTGTCAAGATTGACTTACCTTCTATTTCCAGTTTTACCTCAGTCAACCACGCCTCTTGTCTCCTCGTTTCCGTCTCCTCTTCTTCCAACAACTCTGTGGCCAAGTCCGTGTGAATCGTGTTATTCCTGTATTTATTTTCATGGACCCCGTGATTATTCCTCGACAATGGCCGGGCCTCCTCATCCATTGTCCTCCTTAGTTTCCCATTCTTTCGTCTGCGTTACGGGGCGTGTACACTCTGCCCATCTGCTGATTTCCTCCTTCATTTCTCAGATTCTCTACTCGTCGGTCACCGTTCCTCTGCTGTGGGTTGTTGAACCTCGGTGGTGTTCTCGGCTGCTGTCCGGGCCTCGCCCTTCTACATCTATAACAGAAATTACGATCAGCATAATTTTCCACCAGACACCCGTCACATTTCCACATTGGGTATCGTCTGTCCCGTTCTCGACCATTGTGTGTGGTTCCTCCGTTTGGTCCTCCTCTTGGTACATAATTACCTCCATTTTGTATATTATGTTGTTGCATGCGTCTGCTGTCTTCCTGGTCCTTAATATTCTGAAAAACGTCTAATATTTTTTCTAATTCATTTATGTCGCTTACCTCTCTGGTCATCAATGTGATCTGCACCTCCCTTGGTAGGTGCTTGCTAACGTGGCGTACAAACGACTGAAATGGCAACGGTGGTTCCAAATACTTCGCTTCGTTGTACAGCTTCATCGTATATACTGTAATACTACGGCTGTTTCTTCCAAAACTCCCAGTTCCCATTATTTGGCTTCGCAGTATCTCCTGCTCCTCCTCCGACCAGTATTTGTTCCGAAATGCTCTTTCAAAATCTCCATAACTCTCCCATTCGTTTCGATGCGTCTCCGCCCATATCTCTGAATCACCTTTAAAACATTTCAAAATTTTTATAAGTTTAACCTCCCAGCTACTACCATTAAATCTGTCAAACTCCCGTACTCGATTTAAAAATTGCATTGGATGCACTCTCCTATTTTCATTACTAAAAGTTTCTAATTCTATTTCATTGTTTGTGTCACGTGTCATAAATATGCGTTCAGTAACATTGTTTACATTTTGATTTTTTACTACACTTAATTCATCTCTCATATTATTAATATTCTGTTCAAGTGAATATAATTTTTTATCATTACTATATTCAGACTGTACGTTATTCTTTGCTATCACATCGATAGATTCATTTACTGCTTGTATTTCTATCTTATAATTATTTTCAATTTCATTCATTTTAGATTCTATCTTATTTTGATGTTCATCAAAGTTCTGACTGATTTTTTCAACTGTCATTACTACACTATTCAACTTACATTCAGTTTCAATACTACATTTATTAATTTTAGATTCTGTGTCATTGTTATACTCATTCATTGAATTTATTAAATACTCGTTATTCTCATTTATCTGCTTTTCAACTCTATCTATCTGACTGTTTATTTCATTAAATTTAACATCTACCTTTTGCATCGAATCATCTAACTTGGTTTCTACTTGGTTAACTCTATTGGTAAATTCTACTTTGGTATTTTCACAATGTCTATTAATCTCATTAATATCATTTTTCAATTCATTATTCAGATTTTTTAATACATTGAATTTAGCGTCAGAATCATTCTTCAGTTCATTATATTTAATATTTGTATCACTCTTCATTTCTTTATTTTGTTCTAAAAGTAATTGTAACATACTCATTACCTCACTATTAAATTGTGCGTTACATTTTGTTGAAGTCGGGGTTAATTGCACACCCGAATCTTCAGTTACATTACTCTGGTCACTCAAATTTATCTCTGCTTTCTCTTGACTCGCACTGGGAGTCGAATGTATTTCAAAGTTACTAATGTCTGAGTCGTCGAAATTTTCGACGCTATTTTCATTTATTTTATTCTCGTTCTCTGACATTTTGTATTGTTAATGTAAATTAAATTATATAAATTGCTTAAACCAGAATAATTAATTAAATAAATACAGTAATTATTTAAAATTTGTAATCTACTGTTAGGTTACTAAGCTAACCTAGAACATGCTTGTATCCATGTCGATGCGGAATCCAATTAATTAATTATAATTAATTCAATTCGTGCCTGTTTCGTGGCGCCATTGTGACTTGCTAATCCATCACATTTATTATTATAATGAAATGTCAAATTAAATTGTTACTTACCGTTACGATAATTCTTACGGGGTCACAGGATTCGGTCACATGTACCTAGATACAAACATGGTCTATAGGTTACGCAAAGTACTGACACCACTCATTTTGGAAGAGAAGTAATATTTATTATTATTTAATCTTGACTGCTTGTAAACTCATTAAAATTCATTGAGATACATTACTGCAAAGTGATGCAACACCAACATAACACTTAGGAATTACAGCTTACCTTATTATTTCACAAGACACAAATGCAAATATCAAATAAAAACACAAATATACACAAAAAGCCGCCCAGCTTTGCCACACACTCTATCACACCAATTAAACCCCTTCACATTCTATACAAAATCAGAAACCCCCTAACACATCTTCATATGATAAAGCCCCCACATCGACCACGCGGTCATCGCGCCCGTGCCAAGTCCCCTTTCAAATGTCCGAAAAGTAATTGAACCTATTCATTCTCTTACTCTCACTTCTGACTGTTGATATCTTATTTTACTGTTAATGTCACTTCAAATTTTAACGGTGAGGTCGGCCGACCTAAAGAAAAAAACTGTTAATGAAATTTAGACGAACCGCATGCGGTCGGTTGGTAAGATGAACTGGGTAGAAGTTTTTTCTCTGTCCACTCTCCACAGTTTTCAACACTGGAACTCACTGCCTTGGGCGTCGTCGCCGAAGCTTCAGCCCATGCCATGCATGTTGTTTTTTTGATTCAATGTCGCATATGATCTTCTACAGGCATTGGCTGACGTCATTTAAGTGGGCTTGGTCTAAACGACACTTCCGTAGTGAAACCAAATGAACGATGAAAATTTCACTATATGGCCATCTTACTTTTTTGCCAACGCTTGGGTAGGCGCCCATGCTTGGTGTGCGCATGGGAGCGCAATGCCACACTCTCGCATAGTTCTTGGAATTTTGGTGGAGGTGCAAATGCTCTGCCGCATTCCTCAACAACAACTGCGTCTTCTAGCGTTGTTTCACTGTTCTGTTACATTGACTGTTATACTGACACATACGTTGCACAATGATTTTATGAAAAGTCCGCCCAAAATGAAATACATAAAAATATAAATATATGCCCCAAACGGTAAAAATAAAAACACCCAAAATTTGACCCGCTACAAATACAAAATTAAAGTCAAACAATAATAAATAATGAGCTCAAATAGAGGGGAGTAAAGAAAATAGAGAGAGAAAGTGAGTGTGAGAGATGAATGGTACATAAGAAAAAAGTACTGGTTTGTCGATGAAAAGGTATACCGTTTATTGGGTTAAGTAATTTTATGTTTTAATAATTGTTTAACATATAATGTAAAAGAAAGTTAGAGAAAGAGAAAGAATTTAATCATTGGTCAGAATAAAAGAAGATTTGTTAGCATCACAACCATGTGTTAGAATAATTATTTTTACATAACCATATCCTAGTTTCTGTGCAAACAAACTCGTCTAACGAGCCTGTGAGAACTTCTGAGTTAAGGAATTAAATATTTATCAAAATTATTCAAGTGTTTTTTAATGGGAATAGTGTCATAGTTATAGTGTACATTATTTCAAATTCAAAATATATTGGCGGCCCTGTAATTTTCTGGTGGAGTCTAAGGTAAGTGTGGAGAAAAGATCGTGGAGGTAAGTAATATTCTGGGGTGGTTATTTACAAAATCGTTCGTATAGTTACAATTTATTTTATGAATATCTTGTTACGATGGTCTCACTGATCATTGTATGGTACAGTGGAAAACAAAATAAAGACACCAATGAAGTCACTAATTGACAGCCTTTAATTAATCACAATTTACAATTCATAATCAACTCTTACAATAATCCAAGTTAAATTTACCACGCATAATAACAATGTAAAATAATAGAGTTCCACACTAATTAATTATAACACAATAACACTTCCACACTCAATCTGCACTAAGGAAAATCGCTCAACAAACTGACTTGACACAATCAGCCTCTGCCAGCTAATGCATATTTCAAGTGTTCTTGAACACACTGACACATACTTGTGTGCGGCCTTGACTGAGGGCTTGACCTGCTTGACTAGCAGGGGGGGTGGAGGATGTTCTAGGCTGTTTGACAGGGTTCTCGTTAAATATAATAACGCAAAATTTATGCAACATAAACACACGGGCGTTTCCATTTTTATACCAAGGAAAAGTTAAATTTATTGAATCTATCCCACGTTTTGTAACTAAACATCCATCTTCAGCCACAAAGTGTACTTAATTCCATTTTTTTTTAAGCAAAGAGTATTGTACCATCAGAAAAACATTTTAATTTTTGTTGATTAAATTCAGTAGAAACATACCTATTAAATGTAATTTTTCTTTCTTTCTCATCTTTCCAACCACATGTATTCATACAATTAAATAGATGGTGCATATGACTGCACCATTTTAATTGATTAATTACTGCAATAATACCAATATGAAATACACACTTCAAATTCTGTCACCCACACTATGGCGGAATCAGTGATGTTCAATTTGGGCCACAACAGTGCTGCTTATGCACCATCTAGTGTCTATTATCACATTTATGGTTCAGAACTGCTGTCCATGTTTGAAGCAGAAGGACAGAACTTTTTTGTAATACTGTGACTGAAGGTGAGGCTTGGGTAAGTATCACCCCAAGACTATGAGGCAGTCAATGGAGTGGCAATAGAGTACTTCACCTAGGCCCAAAAAGTTCAAACATCAGAAGACTGCACAAACTGATGGTCTGGTTTTCTGGGATAATAGAGAGAGGAATCATTCTACTGGATTTCTTGAACAGGACTTGACAGTGAACACTGAGCATTTCATTACCGCATAACTGAAAAACCTCCAAGAATCTGTCAGAAGAAAAAGGTCTATGAAAAAATTTCATGCCAATTAAATTGGATCACAAAATGTTAGGTCTCATACGTCTCCAGCCACAAACCAATGCCTTGCACAAATAGGGTGATTAGTGGCTCTCCATTCTCTCTACACCCTTGATCTTACACCATCACTGAAAGATGTCCTTTGGACTTCCAGATTCAGCATTACAGAAGAGGCAACTAATACCATCAGTGCATGGCTCAGAGGGTGCTCCACAGACTTTTCAAAGTGCTTTCCAGAAGTGGGTGCTAATGTTGTGTAAGTGTGTTGTATTAAACGTAGTTTAATTTGAGTAGTGATATTTGTGTGCACATGTTCAGTTTACATACATGTATAATTTCACCTCTCAACTTCTGTTATTAAATAAATTGAGCCAACCAACAGGCTTTACTTTCACTACACACCTTGTATATTTATAAAGATAGGTAGTTAATAATTTATTAGTTTTTGTTTCTCATGACAAAACTTTTTTAATCAATATGATATAAGTTAAACACTGGCAGTACTGTTTAGTAAATATATTTAAATTAATTTTCCACCATTCCAACCTACACAATAGTACAGTTGTACATATCCATTTTAGTTAATTACCCATATAATTCCCAAACATTCTTTCCATTTTCACATATAAAAAACATGAGTAATATTAAAATTACATTTCTCTAGTCCAAAAACCCTTACAACAATATACCACACTACATTTTCAATTAACCTGTTACTCCTACCCAGCAATTCAGTATGTTATGCAAAAATTCTTTCTTTATACTGCATTAGTCATATTGCCTCCCAAAATTGAGACAAGAAAACAAAATTCATCCCCTCTTTTTTCTATAAGAAAATATCATTCAAAAACCCTCATTATTCTTCACATGATATACCAAACTATCAATGTCTCAAACCATTATAAGGTCACACGCACATAAATTTTACATGTTTACCACACTGTTACACTGGTCTACTCGATCATCGTACGTACAGTGGAAAACAAATTACAAGACACCAATTAAGTCACTAATCACACCTTCAATTTTTACAGTTAAACAGTTCGTAATTAACAACACTGTCTTTTACAACAAATCAAATAAAAATTGTTCACACGCAATAAAATGTCCACTAAAATTAAACACAATTGTATTACAATTATATCGTCCGATTATAAAACACCACTCTTAACTAATAACCACTTGAACGCGCTCAGTAATATTGCTACTATAACTCTCGAACCGCACAGTCAATAATTCGCACTAATACTGAAAATTAAGGCCGCTGCCGCCATGTATTTATACCTGCGCTCACAGACCAGAATGTTCCTAATTGCGTCTTAGCAGTCGTGTGAACTACGTAATTAACTGCGGCCTTGACACAGTCCGCGCGGCTGGCGTCTTCGAGAAACCTCTCGAAAATGCGTCGACAAGCACGTACACAACACGCGTTACATCGAGTTTCTTCTGGCACATTCGACAAACATGTAGATTGTTCTGTGATGTCGTAACACTGCCCCCTCCTTAAGCCTGTTCGTCCCGAACTGGCAAACCGTCTCTGAAGTAGTACTTAGCCAGGCGATCTAGGTGGACGACCTTGAACTTTTGCTGCCCTTCCTGTTGAATCCGATAAACAACATCATTGATTATTTTTTTCACAGTGTAGGGTCCTTCCCAGTTAGACTGCAGCTTAGGTGAGCGACCACGACGGCGCTTTGGGTTGAACAACCAGACCTGATCTCCTTCTTGGAAACCCACACTATTGCTGCGAATGTCATACCGAGTTTTCATTTTATCACTGGCAATCATCAGCTGTCCTTTTACCAAGCGATTCATTTCTCGCAGTTGGTTTTCTAATTGCGAGGAATAGTTCTGTGGCTCTTGAGACTGAGTCTCAGGTGATCCGAACATTAAGTCCCCAGGAAGACGAATCTCCCTCCCAAACACCAATTTTGCTGGAGTCATACCGGTTGTGTCGTGTACTGATGATCTATATGCCATGAGGAATAGTGGTATACGTTGGTCGCAGTCTGTTCGGTTCTCGTCAATAACCTTCGACAGAGGCTGCTCAAGTGTCCTATTGAATCTCTCAACCATCCCATCCGACTGAGGATGCAGAGGCATTGTCCTGGTCTTTTGGATTCCGACTAGGCGGCATAATTCTTTAAACACTCCTGATTCGAAATTTCTCCCTTGATCCATATTGTAACGACAAAATATAGGAGACGTCCTCGTCTTCTTTTAAGCCTCACGTTGGAGTCGTCAATCTGTGACGAATCGTTCTGTGGTCGTCTCTGTAAAATGTACGCCAATTTTGTATGTGTATTAAATGTTTGTGCGTTCGTCTCGCACTGGGGTCGTTAAATCAATGTTCGCGGCTAACGATGTCCATAGCATTGCGGTAATCACCAGTATAACACGGCAGTAACCTTACCTGTTTACTTATAGGGGTGTGTTAATCCCGGGTGGCGCCAAATCGTTTATTAAAACAATTAAAACTATTGTATAATGAGTTTTCAGCGGTGACGGTCGGGCGTTCAAATAATTCCCGCTCGTACGGCCGTCTGAGTTGTCTATACTGCTGTGCAAATGACGACTTGTTCGCTGCTCATCAAACCTATTCTTCATAAATAAACAAATAATGTATTGCACTCCCTATGAAATAATAACAACGGTTACTCCTTGTACTAGGTATTTTTTAATGGGTGATAATTAAAATATTCAATTTGACAATTATTTTATAATAAATCTGCACAGACTTTTTCCATGAAACACTTCTTTCTCAAGGTTGACGAAAAATCGATTATGGAACGATATGCTCGCATCCGCATGGCTGCGGAAAGTTTTGTTATTACAATTAGATTCGTTCCAAAATCGTGGGATTCTTGTGATTATGAGCTAAAGAATTCCTATGGTTACAATAAAAATATATTACCTTATTCTAAGTGTACATAAATAATAAGGTGTGATGTTACAATCTGTTCTGTAGTATCGTTAAATGTGTTTTTGAAAGTTCGTGTTTAAATAATAGGTTATATTTTAGGTTAACAAATTTTCAGTGAGTTTTACTTTACTTAAATAATCTGTGAAAGAGAAATATTCTGTTTATAGTGAGATAAATTTACCTTTAGTAAAATTTAGAGTGATTAGGTTTTTGGAAATAAGTAATTTAATTGTACTTAACACCTCAGCATAACTTGGTGTCTTCGTTCATTTGATCGGGTAGGATTTGGCTGCAATAAGTTCTTTTTTTCATTAATTTTTGGACTTCAATAGTTGGGCGTCCTTTTCATAGAGTATCTGGTCATACTTTTCGGTTAATTTTCAGTTTAATTATCCTGGATCTTGAGTGGACTGCTATAAATGGGTCGTCTGCTTCTTATACCGTCATGGTTATGAACCTTGATTACTGTTTTACATTATTTTATTAGAAAATCGGTTTTCCAAACATTGGCTTCTGTATTGCTTGACTGATGCTTCACTAGTGTAACGGTATTCAACCGTAATTCTATCTTCAACTGTCGTTTCTATGGTAACTGAATGATTTTCATTGGCTGATTTTGATTTGATGTATTATCAAAATTCGAATTCTTCGTATATCTTCTGACTGCTGTCCTTCCTCTATCTTCCTTCCTGGTTATTAAATATTGTCACTATAGTATTTATTTCCTTTCATAGATTATTTTGATACCCCACAAGTTTGGGTAATTTTAAATTTTATGTTTTTACAATTATGTTAATACTTGTTAATTACATTTCTTTTTGTATACAAATGCTTATTATAATATTTTGTTTTACAAATGATTTACAATTTATTCTTGGTGAATCCTTCACCTCAGATTTGCTAATTTCTTTGTTAATTTGTTATAATTTGTAGTTGTTTGTTTCTGACAGTTAGGCATTTTCATAGGCCTAAGTAGCCATTATGGTATTTGACTTGTTTCATTTAAATTACATTTCATTTCAGCCTAATGGGCTTTATTTGGTTATTATAGTTGGTTGTGTTGTGTTTTGAGTCTGTTTATGTGTTATTATTATGTCACTATTACTTTATACACAATTATTTACTCTTTGGTTTTCATGTTTTCTAGTCATACATTTCTTAACGTTTTGTTTGTTTCCTTTGTCGATAATAACAAGGTGGCTATTATTTACTACTTTTTTTATCTTATTTAAATATAACATGTAGGCCTATGGTCTGTATGATTTTTACAGCCATATCCAATTCATAAACTTGATTGAATAATTATTTAACTAACTTATTATTTGCTAATCTTTGTTCACAATACATCTTATTTTATATTATTTTTTAGTGTGACAAACAACATCACTTTTATGAACTTATAATGATCCCTTATAACATGGCTGTTTTTTGATTTGTTTCTAACTCCTTAACTTTTAAACATTCTTTACTCTCCCTCAATGTTAACACTTTCAATTTACTCTTTCCTGGGATTCTCCCTTTTAACTATGATTACTTGCTTTTAAACTTATTAATTATATTTTTTGTTTTGTTTACTATGGTGATTATCACTTTCCAGTGTTCAATACCTCTTACTTTATAGTTTATACTTAATACTATTTTTCATAACATACTTACTCACTATTATTTTTCACTGTTAAACCTTTAGTGTTCTTTAGGATTTATTAATTGTTAATGATTTTATCATTCACTATTTTTTACTATATTTCCATTCTATATCTTACACTATTTTCATTCAATCATCACCTTCACTCTTAAATTATTTATAGTTAATTATAACTTAATTAGTGTACTTTCTTTATCACTACACTTTGGGGTTTTTACACTTTCATTTTGCACTTCACAAATGTTTTTGTTTTTTAAGTGTTTCTGAATGGGTAATCCCTCTAATTATTATCTCACTACCGTACTATCTCTTTCATTACAATATTTCCTTAATACTATTAACAATTGTATGTCCTTACATTTCTATTCTTACATCTAACTCTAAATTGTGGGTTAGTTTGCTTTTTTATTATTTTTATCTTTAACATATTTTAATAGGGTTTCTTCCCTAGATTATGATTGTCCATTAATGGATAATGACATTTACTTTTTCCTTTCTCATAGGTTAATTATTGGTCATGGTTCCAATATTATTTTTGAGTGCATTATTTCTCCTTCTCCTATGCTTTATTACTCGTTTGTGTATCATTATTGGTCTTCATTTCTATCTATTTCCCTCCTTCTTCATTTTCATTGTATTTGGTTAATACCTTGGTTTTTCCACCTTCTCCTTTGGGTACATTTCAACGTGTTACATTGAGTCATTTAATTCCATGAACTTGTTTCATTTTTGTTTGGGTTTTGGTTTTTTCCCTTCTTCCTTTGGTTTGTTTAATCACTTTCTTCTCTTCTTTGGTTTTATTCTTGTTTGTTTTTCGTGGTTCCCTTCTTCTTTTGTTTCCTTTTGTTGGGTCAATCACTTGGGTTAGGTCATGTCATCGTTTGTAGAGTCATAGTTTTTATATTTTATTCAAATTAAGCATTTTATTTAATATGAAGTATTATTTTAGATTCAATATTATCTTGTTCATCCCTGGTATTGGGTTGGCTTATTTGTGTTGTAACATAATGCCTCTCCTTCAAAATTGATCATTTTGATAAAACACTAGCATAGTTTTTTATGAAATTATCAGTTATATATAATCTTTTTCCTTTTCTTTCTTGTTTGTTTCTCCATTCTTATTTCTCTTCTTACTTGATTCATTCCATTTTGTTTGGATCTGTTTTTATTTTATTACCATTGGTGCGTTCTCCCTTTTATACAATTTTTTCCCTAACTTTTTAGTAGCTGGTTTCTTCCATTACTACTCATTTTTTTCTGAGACCAGAGGAACATCATCTCTGCTCAGTTTATTTTGATTGCTGGACTTTTCAACAGTCAATCTTAAATACCTTTTTTGTCAACTTGTGACTTAAATTAATAATAATAATATATTTTGGGATTGTCCACCTTGTGGTTTGTTTTTAGATCACTTTGGCCTTTTACTCATTCTTCCTTCCGCTGTACCTTTGCTATATACTGTCATCTACTCATACAGTTGATTGTTTTACTTCCATATTCCTTAAGGAATGGAAGTATGGTGATGGCAAAAAAAATCGTGTTCGAGATTATTGCAGATTCTGATTGTACTACACTCAAAACATGAAAAAAAGTCGTTTTCCGAAAAGTGTCTGTGTGTAGATTTTTTTGTCTATGGCAAACGATAACTGCCGCAAATTCAAACAGAATCAAATAATTTTTTGCATACAGCCCTGATTTGTAGAGTACTCACGACTTATTGTTTTTGGTGAAGATCGGTTGAGGGAAAGGGGTAGTTTACCTGCAACGGTTTTTTTTAATCAAGGGAAATTTTTTTTTTTGACAAACGATAACAGCCGCAAATTCAAACAGAATTAAATAATGTTTCGTATACAGCCCTGAATTGTAGAGTTCTCAAGACCTATTGTTTTTGGTGAAGATCGGTTAAGGGAAAGGGGTAGTTTACCTGTAACGTTTTATGTTTTAACAAGGGTATTTCCTATGGAAAACGATAACAGCCGCAAATTCAAACAGAATCAAAAGATTATTTGCATACAGCCCTAAATTCTAGAGTTCTCAAGACCTATTGTTTTTGGTGAAGATGGTTAAGGGAAAGGGGTAGTTTACCTGCAACTTTTTTTAACAAGGGTATTTTCTATGGCAAACGATAACAGCCGCAAATTCAAACGGAATCAAATAATTTTTTGCATACAGCCCTCATTTGTAGAGTACTCAAGACCTATTGTTTTTGGTGAAGATCGGTTAAGGGGAAGGGGTAGTTTACCTGCAACGTTTTTTTATCAAGCCTATTTTCTATGGCAAACGATAACAGCCGCAAATTCAAACAGAATCAAATAATTTTTTGCATACGTCCCTGAATTGTAGAGGTCTCAAGGACTTTCGATTTTGGTGAAGATCGGTTAAGGGGAAGGCGTAGTTTACCTGCAACCTTTTACGTTTTAACAAGAGTAAAGTACTTGAAAATTCATTTAAACTTTTTGAAACAATGGTAGTTGTTAAAAATAAAATAATTTTGTTGCCAGGCAATAAAATTATAAATTTTTCATTTTAATGTAAATTATGTATGAGTTAATATCTTTATATATATAATTCTTCTGTACGTGTGTATGTCACTGAACTCCTCCATGTATAAAATAATATATCGTTCGTGGCAGGTAAGCATATCTGTTATGTAATGTTTACGTTTCCATTTTATTATTATGCCTACAGCAATAAAAAGGCAGGTAAGACACACACACACACACACACACACACACACACACACACACACACACACACACACACACACAATTCACGTTATTTCTGGCCTCACTCGTGTTTATTTTCTTACATTTGCACGCTTTTTAAATGGAAAGTGCCGAAACCCACACCAACATAACGCGTGCAAGCTGAAAAAATGGACATCAATTTGCTTACTGGTGAAGCTAGTAGTTAATGAATGGGTAGGCAAAAATCTTATCTTAAATTTTTTTTAAGGAATCACTAAAAGGACGGTGGTTCAAATCGGACGCTGAGGTAGAGTTTGCTGTAACCGAATGGTTCCACAAACAGCCGTAAGAATTTTACTAGCAGGGAATCTACAGGTTAGCGCAACAGTGGAACTCATGTCTTCATGTTATTGGAGACTTCTTTTAAAATCGTTGAATAAAAAATGCTTTACAGCTCTATACGTGTTTCTATTGAACAATCCTTGTATTAGTCATACACAATAATACAACTGATTGAACTTCAAATTTTTAAACTTGATTATTTTCTATATATATATATATATATATATATATATATATATAGATATGTTTAATGTTACAAATAATTCAAATAACAATCTTGATCATCTGTTAGTTCAGCAGAATAACAGTGACACTATTAATAACCGCATAAAATAAACACTTAGAAACAACACAGGCGCTTTAACTTAACTGTTTGGACCACAGAAGTGAGGCATGCCTCAACGCTCTATGTGTACAGCGCGGGACAATCCCCCCTCCCTTCACTTCCCTATCACACCACTACATTGCTTACATACGATGTATACAAAAAACGCTGAGGCAAGTTCAGGTTGCCTCATTCGCTTTAAACGAACTATGCCGAATCTCACCTGTCACCATCTAGCGGTCGCTCAATAAAGCACGTTTCGGTTTAATAAATTTGACAGTCGCAGTAACAATGTATAATCTTTACGTTATGTAGTTCATACGTATTTATAATTTTTATTATACAGAATTTTTTAGGGTAGGCATTGCCTCAATTGCCTCCATGTAACTTCGCCACTGATATATATGTGTACAACGTTATCGGCAACAAAGAAGTAGTTTTTGTTAAAATTCCTTCCCGGGATATCTGGCCGTAGTCCAATGTTTTCTACAAAACCAGACATTTCGGCAATGCCATCAACTTCCATCATCAGTGAAAATCGAATGCGATAACATGAGATGGTATACGTTAGTGACCACAGTACTGTGGTTAAGGCTGAAGCAGTAAGTAGAAAGAAGTAGTTTCTATGGTAATATTTCATTTCGAAAATGATTTTAAATATAAATCTTAGAATATGGAAGTCATGTATGGTTCTCCATACCGATATTTTTATTTATTCGTATGTTAATTTCATCATATCTAACTTTTCATTAGTTTGTTTTTCTATTCTTCTTGTGATAATTTTAATTATCTTAGACATCTTTTTTCTTTTTCTTGGTTGTTTACCAATATTCTGCTTTAGCCATTTTGGTATATTTGATTTATACGTAACTTCTCTTTTTCCTTGTACCAGTTCAGATTTTTTTTTTTCTTTGAATACCTTAAACTCCTTATTATTTCAGGTATTTATCTTAGCAGTTTTAGCTTGATTTTATTTTTGTTTAGTTTATTTTGTTTTAAATATCATTTTTTATAATTTTTTGTAAGTAAATTTTTCTTACTTTATAGGAATTTTTGTAGCGTATTCCTTTTTTGGTACATTGTTTAATTACTGTAAGTTTGCGATTCTTACTTTTTTATAGGAATCTGTGTAACTTATTCCTTATTGTACTTTTTTATTTTATACTTCATATATCAACTTTAATAGACTGTAAGTTGATTTTACTGGGTAGGAATTTTCGTAACTTATTCCTTTGTTTTTATATTTTTATTCATTTATTTTATTTTTTTCTATTTCGCATATGTCATCTAAATAGGGTAGTAAGTTGCTCTTACAAACTTTTTGAATTTTGAAATTTGTTTATTTTATTTATAGTAATTTATTCTTCTTCATAAAACTTTTTTATTGAAGCTTGATGGTAAACTCCTTTCATTTTTTTGGTGGTTATATTACTTATCTCATAAGTATTGTTTCCATTATCCTTCGTGATGACATATGGTCATACATATTATTATACATAAGTTTATACGCTATTACTCTATATTGGACCTTGTTTTTTATACTTTTTTTTTATAAGTTGATCTTCTCCTTTTCTTTCCTTGTTATTACCTTCTCTTGTATATTTCACTCTTTGTTGTCTTTCTTCTCTACTCCTTCAAATGTTAGATGGTTAACATTTATTCTGGATAATTTTTTATTTATAAATTATGGTTTATTATGCGTTCCATCGATCGGCCGTTTCTTCTTCTTCATCAATGACTTGTCTTCCTCCCTGAGGCGTGTTTGATTGGTTTCCATTACTTCTTGATGGAATCCAAAGTTCTGGCGGGTTTCGTTTATTATACGCTATGCGGAAATTCTCTGCTGGATCACTGCTGAAAGGTATCCAGTCGTAGTCTTCTTCTTCTGGTTGGTTACTTCAGGATCTAACTCCTTCAACATTATTGACCTGTAGTATATTTTCAGCCTTCTCTTCCCTTTGTATTCGGATCGCTCTTGTGTGTATTACCGTCTCCGTCCTTATGAAGTAATTCTCTGCTACCTGGTATAGCATTTCTTCTACTACCATGGGTTCCCCTCTATCCATGCCTACATCGTTCACTTTATGAGGTGGTTTATTAATCAGAGGAGTTAATGGTAATTCCCTTGTTAATGTCATCATTAATTTTTTATTTTGCATTTCCAATGCTGGTGGATTCCTGTGTTTTAGAAACCTTCGTAATTTTTGACACACTATTTTGTTGTGGGTCCTTTCTATTTCTTGTATCTTCCATTTACGTATCGTTCTGCAGAAGTTTTCCTCCGCTAGCTTGTTGTGAATTCCCTCTATAATTGCTGTTGAGGTCCTCCTACAATCTTTATACTTCATTAACTTGCTTTGTAACGGGGCAAAAAGGAGGGCCTTTTTATTTTATTAACCTTGGGTTCATTTTATTAAATTTCACAATTCACTTCATCTGTGGGGTCAGACACGTGTTTGAGTAGAAGTTTTGTTCAAACAAAGAAACGGTACGCTGTAGCTGGGTGATGGAATGTGTCAAGGTGCAACCGCGCATTAAAATTCCCAGAATTGTCGAGTTGAGCAAAACGCACTAACATCGGCGGAGCGCAGACCGACGCCAAGTTAGTAAAACAACATGGCTTAGAGATGAATTTTGTTCGCCACGTGTATCGGAGGTGACGGAAACAAAACTTAGTCCTGCCTACATTTGTGACATCGACCAGTGCACACTGAATATCGTCCACGTTTAAAACACGAAAAACCCATGTGTTGGCTGAACAATAACTATGACTTGGGTACAGAAGGCATTGCTTTCCGCCTTGTCGAATAATTAAAAGTGTAAGAGTTTTGGTGAACGCTCTTCCCAGTTCTCTCACCGACGCATACCTGGCCAGGTAGACGCCTAACGGGGCTCATCAGTGAAGTTCAACATACAGTAAAAGTGATTGCAGTTTTTATAGAAATTCGGTAGTGAGAGCAGTTTTCACAGAAAAATGAAGTAACGAATTGTTTCGGACAGAATAACGGAATTTGGGAGTGATGGGCCATGAAGTCGGGGAGAAGCCAAATTGCCGGCAGGGTAGATGAATAATTTTAATTAAATGGGGTTTGTATAAATAACAGGGGTAAATTTAATAGTGTGAATGTTGAGTGCGAGCAGACTGGGCTGTCTGTTATAAGTAAGGTAAGATGTTTCAGTATAATGTTGTAATTGTAACGGTAACTTAATCATGGTGGAAATCTCAGAAAAAAAAGTGTTATGCATATATTTTTTTATTTTTAATTTTGGAGAAATAATTGTTTGAGATAAGAGGCAAGAAATAATCTGATTTGAAGTTTAAAAAAATTTTAACAATAAAATAAAATCTTAGTTGTTTTTTATTCAAAATGCGAGTTGCGTCAGTTATTGAAATAACCTTAAATCATGCTTGCATTCCAACGTTCGTGTGAAGTAACCCTGGGCTGAGAGAAGAATTTTTTAAGGTAAGTGGAATAACAATAATTTTATTTATTTGTATTTGTATTTAAATATATTATCACAGCTTTGGTAGGTAAGGGGCAAATTAAACACATCAATGAGTCCGCTCTTCATCATTTCTAATTCTTCTCTGGTTTTTATTGGTTTCTTTTTATATATCTTTCCCATTTCTTCTGTTTTCTTATTCTTCTTAATGATTCGATTCTTCTTTACTCTTCTACTGTTGGTTTTTATGTGCTTAATTTTCTTGGTGTCATTGTTATCTTTATTTTCAGAAAACAATACACTTGATTCTTCTACAATTTCCATCTCCTTACTACCTTCAGAAGTGGTGTCTGGTGTTTCATTCAATGGTTTGAAATCACTGTCTAATGTTTCCTTAAGTTGGTCTGCTGGATAATTTGTTTCTTCCCATCTCTTACTCATCCCTGTTTTTGTCCGTTTGACTTCTTCACGAAACTCTACTAGCATGAATCTTAATTCTTCTCTGTTTCTCTCACCGTTTTCCTTTATTTGTTGTAGGAATGTCTCATGATTATTTTCAATCTTGTTATTTACTATTTCAAAATCCTTCTTGATCTGCCTCTTCAGCTCTTCACTCTTCTTTTCTAACATCTCTTGGCTTCTCTTCAAAGCTTCATGGTTTCTTTCCATTTTAATATTTAGGAGTTCCATGTTCTCCTTGATTTGCTTCTTCAATTCTTCACTGTTTCTGTCCAGCTTTTCATTCAAGAATTCCCTGTCTTTCCTTCTTTGTTCTCTAGTTTCTTCCTTCAGTTTCTTCAATTCTTCACTGTTTTGGTCTATTTTTTCATTCGTTTTCTTTGAAGTTTCATTCATACTATTCATTAACTCCATCAATTTTAGTATGTTGGGGTCCCCTCTACATAATATGAAGTATTATTTTAGATTCAATATTATCTTGTTCATCCCTGGTATTGGGTTGGCTTATTTGTGTTGTAACAATATGGATTTCCACAGGGGCTCCATAACGGCAACAGAAGTTGGGAACTAACTGCTTTGCCACAGTGGTAACCTCCTGATTTGGATTACCATGCAGGTGCCCCCGTCGATGTTGTACCTTGAAGTTGTACTCTTGCAGACGTTCAAGCCACCTTGCCAACTGTCCTTCCGGATTTTTAAATCTTAAGAGCCATGCAAGCATGGCATGGTCAGTACGTAGTGAAAACTCTCTTCCATAGAGGTATTTATGGAAGTGCTCCAACACTCGGACGATTGCCAGCAACTCTCTCCTTGTGATGCAATAATTTCTCTCCGGTTTAGAAAGTGTCTTGCTGTAATACGCTATTACTCGTTCTTCACCATTCTGCACTTGAGACAAAACTGCTCCTAGACCAGTATTGCTTGCGTCTGTGTCCACAATGTACTTCCCTTCGGAAGCTGGGAAAGCGAGAACTGGCTGTGAACATAATGCAATTTTCAAAGTCCTAAATGCTTGATCACACTCCCTCGACCACTGGAAGTTTCGTCTATGTTCTGTTAGCTCATGTAGTGGTTTAGCAATAGTAGCGAAGCCTTTCACAAAACGTCTGTAATATGAGCATAACCCAAGGAAACTCCGAACTTCGTGTTTACTCTTTGGCACTGGCCAGTCTTTTACGTGTCTACTTTATTAGGGTCCATGCTAACACCCGCTGCCGAAACCAGATGGCCCGGATACCGTACTTCCTTCTGGAATAGAGAACACTTCTTCAGGCTCAAACCTCAGTTGTGCACCGTGAATTCTAGTTAAAACTTCCTTAAGGTTTTCCAAATGGGTTCTGAAAGTCTTCCCGATGACTATGACATTGTCTAAATAAACAAGGCAAGTTTTCCACGTCAGGCCTCGGAGTACCAGGTCCATCAATCTCTCAAATGTTGCCGGTGCATTACAGAGTCCAAATGGAATGACGTTAAATTGGAATAAGCCACTTGGGGTCGAGAAAGCGGTCTTTTCCTTGTTTTCTTGATGAAGACCCACTTGCCAATATCCACTCTTCAGGTCCAATGTGGAAAACCACTGTGCTCCGGACAACGTGTTGAATGTATCGTCAACGCGAGGTAATGGATAGCAGTCTTTCTTTGTAACATCATTTAACCTCCGGTAGTCTACGCAGAAACACAATCCACCGTCCTTCTTCGCTACCAGCACTACAGGAGAAGACCAAGCACTTGACGAAGGTTCAATTACTCCCTCTGTCAACATGTCCTGCACTAACCGAGACATTTCCTCTTGTTTAGATAATGGAGCCTTCGAGGAGGTTGGCGTATCGGTGTTGTGTCCCCGGTATTGATCCGATGTTGCACAAGAGAGGTTCTTCCCAGTGACTGTCCCCAAACTGCAATCCAATCTTTGAATTCGTGTAAAAACTGTCTGAGTTCTTTTACCTCACCACTTGAGAGGTCGTTAGAAGATCTGTTCAATAATTCTTGCAGTTCCTCTGGTAATTTGGAAGTATCCGAAGCACTGGATCTTCGTTGCGTTATTCCGGCTACCCAGGCCACAGGAGTCAATTTGCCTAGGAGCGTATTACTTTGTAAAGTGATAGCTTGATCCAAAACATTCGCCACTCTAGTAGGTACATTTCCGGCTTCGTCAGGTTTTACTAAACTTCTGGCAATTAGTATGCCCGGTGTGCTGACTACCTGGGGTTCGAATATAGAGCAATGTTTGCCCCTAGTATCTACCTCGGTTCTAACCATGATGATCTTTTCGGAGTTTGGCGGAACAGTTACGGCCACTTGGTTTATGATGTCCATCGATTTTTCTGCTGTCGTCATTGTTGATAGCATTACCTCTTCACCTCCAATTCTCAAAACATTGTTTTTGAAGTCGACTATAAATCCGTATGCATTCATAACGTCCACACCAAGAATTGCTTCATCCACAATGTCTGCAACAATACTTGAAGATTAAACTCAAGTCGACCAAGTCGTAGGTGTATCTCCACTTTTCCATACACTTTTACAGGCCATCCAGTAGCTGTCCGCAAGCTGCAAGAGCACCAGATTGGCTTGAGATCTTTCACCACGTCGGGGCGCACAATAGAAACTGTTGTGCCTGTGTCAACTGTAATTGAGGTTGGCCTCTCTTGAACAAATCCGGTAACTACCAAGCTCCCGCTGTTTTTCTGACGTGTAGAAATCGCGTGTTGTCTAGGTGCTTCGTTCCTCCAGTTAGTCAGCACACACCCCATTGTACCGACTATTGCTCGTTTCCCTGCTGCTGAATTCTAACCCGACAATCTCGTTGTAGATGTCCAGGTTTCCCACATCTATAACACTTCGGTCTTCCATCCTTTCTTATTTTATTCTGTGGTGCCGACCATCGAGTCTCTGTTCCTTGTTCTTCTTCCTCATCGTCTGTGCCGTCGCGATCTTTTAGCGCGCACTTTATGTCTTGTCTAACCAGACTCTGATTTGGCGGCCTCAAATTGCAAAGCATGTACCAGGGCGTCCGCACTGTTCTGGTGTCTTGCCATTCGTAACACTTGCTGTAGTTCGTTATCTCGGACACCGGCAGTAAATGTCTGCATCGCAAAACTCGTTCGAAAATCTTCTGGAACTTCAGGATAGGCCATTCTAATCAATCTGTCGATACTTGCTTCAAACTCTTGAAGGCTCTCCCCGGAATGCTGTCGCCTTGCTCTCAACTGGGTGCAGTACACGTCTCGCAAATGTTTATCACCATACCGAAATTCTAGAGCTTTTATCAACTCGGCATAGATGTTCTGGCTGTCAGGTGGCACTTTCTGTAGCAGTTCTGCCGCGGGTCCTTTTAATGTGAGAACGAGTGAGACTGCCTTGTCTTTCTCTGTCCAATTATTTGCGCATGCAGCAGCTTCAAATTGGCAGAGGTACGTTGCCCAGTGACTGCTTCCATCAAAGGTTGGAGCTTTGACATGAACTGTCCCTACTACAGGCAATGTGACTTTCTCTATTAACTTATTTTCTGCGTCTTTTTCTGTCTTTATCATTGGTACAGTCTGTTCACAAAGTTATTTTGGTTGTAACTTCAGGCACTGCTCAACTTCATTTTTTATCTGCTCTTTTATATTTGTAATCGAGTCTTCTATTTTTGTTGACATAGCTTTTTCCACACTCGTGACTGACTTTTCTACTTCAGCTATTTTATTAGACATCGAGTCTTCAACACTCGACACAGATTTTTCTACTTCAGCTATTTTTAATATCATTGATTCTTGTACCTCTGATATTTTAGTAACTTGTTTATTAAGCTCACCTCGTAGGAGACCCAATTCTGTGGTACTGTGTTCTTGCAACTGTTTGTGCATAGCTTTAAAGAGAGCTTCCGTTTTATCTTTTTGTCTTTCTTCTGTTTCTAGAATTAATGCTTTGTGACGTTCCTCAGCCTCTTCTGTTTCCTGCCTGCATTTTTCACCTTGTCGTTTTTCTGCTTCTTCCGCCTGCCTCCTGTCTGCGTTTCTCATCCTGTCGTTTTCCTGCTTCTTCCTGTGTCTGCTGCAGCAGTGTTTGTAAAGCTTCCATCATCTGACTGGGATCCATGTTTACTGATTAATTATGAATCACACTCGTCTTGTACATAGTGTCCACTGTTTCCACTGTTAACCGTTTTATCCCAGTTCTGACACCACTGTTATGCCTGTCTACTCGATTGTCGTAGGTACAGTGGAAAACAAATTACACGACACCAATTAAGTCACTAATCACACCTTCAATTTTTACAGTTAAACAGTTCATAATTGACAACATGTCTTTTACAACAAATGAAATGAAAACTGTTCACACGCAATAAAATGTCCACTAAAATTAAACACAATTGTATTACAATTATACCGTCCGATTATAAAACACCACTCTAAACTATTAACCACTTGAATGCGCACAGTAATATCGCTTCTATAACTCTCGAACTGCACGGTCAATAATTCACACTAATACTGAAACTTAAGGCCGCTGCCGACATGTATTTATACCTGAACTCACAGACCAGAATGTTCCTAATTGCGTCTTAGTGGTCGTGTGAACTATGTAATTAACTGCGGCCTTGACACAGTCCACGAATCTGGCACCTTCGAGAAACCTTTCGAAAATGCGTCTACAAGCATTGTAACGTCCCATTAGCTTAAGTCTCGAGTAATTTACGTCTATTTGTTATTTTTAAAAATGCTCGCTTAATTAAGAGTTACTGAATTTGTTATCTTTTTGTGTTATATACCTTTTAAAATCGAGTGTGTGTGATTATGAAGGGATTTTGAATGATTTTCTTAAATTTGTCTGTATTAAATCAATACCGTTGTTTGACAGTAGTTAGGAGAGAGAGTAAAGAAAGTCGAAGAGAATTACTCTCTTGGTATACGATAGTATAATTCAAATTTTTTCTGCTCGTGACATCAGCTGTTTTCTGCTTTTACGAACCCATTTGAGGTTAAATGACTTCAAATAGTACGTAATAATTTCTTGATGACCGGACTGATTCCCTGTCTCTTCTCGATCTTCTTATTACCTGTAACCAATTACCATCTACTGGAAATAATACACATTTTATTATTTAAACACAAGGCATTCCTTGAATTTATTTAATATTTATGGTCTCCCAAAACATGAATAGACAATCGATTACTTCATAAATCACAGAGTTATTTCGATCTTAAATTTACGAACATATATCACATAACAAATATTTTTTATTTCAGTTTTAATAAAGAGAAAGAAATAAGTAATTAATTTCCCAGGGTTATTTAAGGTTCTTTGAACTTTGAGGAAGTCAGAAATGTATATGGGTCGGTATCAAACTTTACATAAAATTATTTTAAAATTTGTATAATTGGTATTATTCAGTTGATCTTTGGACCACCAGAGCGCAGGCTACGTTTCTTCACTGACAAAAAACGAACACTATTTAATGGCTGCCGGAATGTTATTAACAATACCACGTTTTGCTGTTTTTTGGTTAATTAAAATAAAGTTTCTGTTCACCTTGTTTCCAGATGAATTTAAAGAGATGGTGCTGTTTCTAGTGCTCTAAGTTTATAGTTGAGGTGTAATTTAGTTAAATTTTAAAAGGAAATGATCTCACCCAACGATGTTGAATTTCTGTAGACTAGGCTCAAAAATGGATAGCTGACTTTACAATTTCCATCAATTTGCGGGCGTGAATTATTCTGTTCCAAGGATGTCTAGGATGTAGTGGATATCACTCATTAAATTTATTAATTTTGCAATGATTAGTTCTGAATAGTAGTTATAAATTTCTTAATTTTTACAAGACATTACACTTTTCAACTTCTCACATTGAATTCCATTTAACAATTAATTTTTTTCTTGTTAGTTAGTTACTCATAGTAACCAAGAAATTTATGGTTTTTTATTGGCTAATCTAGATACCTTTTAGTATATAGGCTAATAATAATTATTATTATTTCATTTCTTCTTTTAGAAAAAATAATCCTTTACAAATTTTACCTATAATCAAATTTAATTTATTTACGGTTTTTCTTTATATCTTTACTTAAACTTGTCTACTGGTATTTTATATTTTAATTCCTTTTACGTTGGTTTATTTATGACTTATAATTCATTTAAGGTATCCTTACTCTACACTATTTTTTTTTTTACATGCCATCTTGCTAACATAGTATTATTTGGCCATTATTATTATTATATATATAACCCTGGATTATTTTACATCTAAACAAAATAATTATAGTAAACAAAAATATTACTCCTAGTTATAAGACCTTTGTGGCCTACACAATATAAAATTACAACAAATACAAATAAATACAAAACTTGTCAATAGTATCATAGTCTTTTGCTACAATACTGATTTTTTTTCATCTCCAGCACAAATTTGTGAGATGCTCTTTTTTTAAATGTTTGACACTTTCACCGATTATACTATGTTCCACTTTGTACACTGCACTTTTATGATTATTGTTTACAATGTTTACAGTGTTTTTGAGTACAAAGGTTCTCACAGTCTGATACCTAATCCCCATTTCTGACTTTTAAAAATGGGTGATTACTGGTTTTTACTCTGGCGATTATGTTATCATATTTGGGCAGGGGTTATGTAACGTTACATAAAGCTAGCCCACTAGAACAGATTTATTTTTTATTTACTTTTAAAAATAATCGTTGAATTCTTCAATCTTCTCCTTCCTTTATTAATCTTCATAATATTTCTTTATTTCTGCTTGGTTATACACCCCTTTTATTTTGTTATTGTTAACTGATTTGATCTCATATGTATTATTTCCTTTCACCTGGGTTACTAGGTATGGCCCGGTATAAAGTAAAAGTGATTTCCTTGCAATACCCTCTATAGAACTGGGTAATTGTCTGTTTTTTATTAGCACCTTATCCCCTACTTTGTATGGGGTTATTCTTTTCTTCTTTCCAGTTTCCTTTTTATATTGAAGTTCAGCTTTATGTAGCAACCTGTTGTGCATTTCGATTTTATTGAATTCTACTCTCTCTCCTGGAGGAAAATTTATTAATGATGTGATTTCTCTGGGTGGTAGTCTTTCAAACATTACTTGATAAGGGCTGGTTCCGATAGTGTCATGGTATGCCCAGTTAAGGAAAGTTTCTGCTGGTTCAAGGTACTGGCTCCATTTACCATGTTTTTGGTGACAATAGGTCCGCAAAATTCTACTAACTTCCCTCAAGACGCGTTCTGCAGGATTACTACTAGGGTCGTATACTGACATTTCACATGTTCTTATTTCCAATTTCAACAATTCCTCTTTCCACTTCTTTCCTCTAAAGTGTGTCCCATGATCCGTTACTATGGTTTCAGGTTTTCCCACTTCTGGTAAGTATTTTTGAATAATTACTTCTAAAATTTTCTTTGTAGTAGCTCTACTGATTGGATAGAGTTTTGTATATTTGGTATAATGATTGACTATAATTATTATATATTTAAATTTATGTCTCCCTCCACTTCTGGGAAAAGGTCCACATATATCTAAGAAGGTCTTCTCAAGTTTACCGTTGGATGTTATTGTAATCATCGGCCCCGTTCTTTTGTCATTATTTATTTTTACTAATTGGCATATGTTGCAGTTTCTCAATACTAATCTTACACGCTTATTTATTGCTTTAATATAACAATGTTCTGACAAAGCTTTAATAACCTTGAGTGGTCCCATGTGACCATATCTTTCATGATAGTCCTTTATTATGGCTACTTCAGTTGCTTCGGGTACATACATTTTCCACACATGATCCTCAATGGTTGGACGAATGAAAAGGATTTCTTCATAAACGCAGAAAAAAAAATTTGTTATTATAGGATCCTTTTGTAGTATTCTGTCTCTAATTTTTATTAAATCAAATATATTGGAACTTACCGTCTGCGGCTTTCCAGAAACAGCGTCTTTATAAATTTACATGTTTCGGGACCCTTGTCCCATCATCAGAATTTAAAAGTAATTGTGTATCATTTAAATATGATACACTTGTCAAACACTTAAAATATTAAAATCCAATATAAAATACTTAATATAACATAATAATATAATATTTACAGCGAGTACGAAGGTTACCGATGTACATCGTATGAAAACCGACCGCGCACTAATTTATGTCTCGCTCCCACCACGATAGTAGCGCAAGGCAGTGTTGTACAATACATTTGATTTGAAGACCAATTTATCATTTAAAACATGCGGCTTGGTACCAATATGATTGTGTGCTTTATAAATTTCGTATTCTTCAAGAGCGTTCAAATATCGCCCTTTCTTACATATGTGAAGGGGTTTCAAATTAGTTTTAAAATTAGTGTAGCTATGATTTTCGGAAATGAGGTGTTCTGCAAATTTTGACTTGACACTGTCCAAACTGTGAAATGTGTAGGCGGCCTATGTTCTATAAATCTTTTTAAAAAACCACGTCCTGTCTGGCCCACATAAAAAGCGTCGCAATCGTCACATATCAATTTGTAAACACCAGTTTTGTGTTCAAGGCTGGTGGTTCTGCGGACACGAAGATTATTCATAATACTATTAGTGGTCTTATAAGTGACCTTGATATTACTGGTTTTACCAAAAATTGACCCAAAGATCTGTGGCATAAGGTATGTGTACGGTGTTGCAATATATTTGCGTGTTGTATTTTCGCGTGTTTTACGTCCGATAATGTTTCTATGTCCTTTCTTATGTTTTCGAAGGATGTTATTCACCATATTGACATCATAACCATTAGCGACAGCAATGTGTTTAATGGTGTCTAACTCCTCACGGTATTCTTTATCACCGAGGGGCAAAGATAAAAGTCTATAAATCATACTGTGCAAGGCAGCTAATTTTTGTGATAAAGGATGAAAGTCTGGCCCCATCCTTTATCACAAAAATTAGCTGCCTTCCACAGTATGATTTATAGACTTTTATCTTTGCCCCTCGGTGATAAAGAATACCGTGAGGAGTTAGACACCATTAAACACATTGCTGTCGCTAATGGTTATGATGTCAATATGGTGAATAACATCCTTCGAAAACATAAGAAAGGACAGAGCAACATTATCGGACGTAAAACACGCGAAAATACAACACGCAAATATATTGCAACACCGTACACATACCTTATGCCACAGATCTTTGGGTCAATTTTTGGTAAAACCAGTAATATCAAGGTCACTTATAAGACCACTAATAGTATTATGAATAACCTTCGTGTCCGCAGAACCACCAGCCTTGAACACAAAACTGGTGTTTACAAATTGATATGTGACGATTGCGACGCTTTTTATGTGGGCCAGACAGGACGTGGTTTTTTAAAAAGATTTATAGAACATAGGCCGCCTACACATTTCACAGTTTGGACAGTGTCAAGTCAAAATTTGCAGAACACCTCATTTCCGAAAATCATAGCTACACTAATTTTAAAACTAATTTGAAACCCCTTCACATACGTAAGAAAGGGCGATATTTGAACGCTCTTGAAGAATACGAAATTTATAAAGCACACAATCATATTGGTACCAAGCCGCATGTTTTAAATGATTTGGTCTTCAAATCAAATGTATTGTACAACACTGCCTTGCGCTACTATCGTGGTGGGAGCGAGACATAAATTAGTGAGCGGTCGGTTTTCATACGATGTACATCGGTAACCTTCGTACTCGCTGTAAATATTATATTATTATGTTATATTAAGTATTTTATATTGGATTTTAATATTTTAAGTGTTTGACAAGTGTATCATATTTAAATGATACACAATTACTTTTAAATTCTGATGATGGGACAAGGGTCCCGAAACATGTAAATTTATAAAGACGCTGTTTCTGGAAAGCCGCAGACGGTAAGTTCCAATATATTTGATTGAACAACACGTGGCTTGGTACTAAACATTTGGGATTTATTCCTTTTAAACATGAAACAATTTTTATTAATTTGGTGTCCGTTTTTTGATCTATTTTTAGTTTACTAATTATATCTTGCAATTCTTTCTTCAATTTAATAATGTAATATATTTTTCCAATACTCTCTTGTTCTACTTCAAATGTTCCTTTTTCTACGTTAACCCGTGACAGTCGGTCTGCTATTATATTCTTTTTCCCCGGAATATATTCCCAATCTAAATTGTATTCTTGAAGTATCAACACCCATCTGGTGAGCCTACCGTGGTTAAGCTTACAGTTTTTTAAAAAAGAGATTGACCTATGGTCGGTCCTTATAGTTACTGGGTATCCCAATATAAATGTACGGAATTTTAAACACGAAAACACAACACTCAGCAGTTCCTTTTCAGTTACTGTATAATTTCGCTCACAACTACTCAGTACCCTGCTGGCGAAACTGATGACCCAATGATTACCTTCCTCATCTTCCCGATATAATTCACTTCCAAGACTAATATTGCTGGCATCACAATTTATGAAAAAATGTTTATCGAAATTTGGGTGCATTATGCTATCCAAGAATTTATTTTTTATTATTTTAAAATTATTGTCTTCATTTTCTTCCCACTTCCACTTGTTTTTCTTCGAAAGTAAATATTGGAAATTGGCTGTTATACACACATCAATTTAGGAAGTTGCCTGGTTAGCGCATGCGCAATGAATGAGCGTCTCCCACCATACAGTGTGACTGTAAGTGTAGTGTTGTTTACACGTACAGTCTGCAAGCATTCCAAAAGTTACTGAGTTGCTGTTGTGTTTTGTGTTTTGCAATCTGTGCTGTGGTTTTGTATTTTAATAGCTATCTTAGTGATTAGGTTTACCTTTCTGTGACGTTATTTAAAACTAATTTGTTTGTATTGTTTTTCGTCGTGATACATTTTATATCTTTAATTTTTGTTATAAGTGATTGCTTAACAATGAGTAAGTTGTCGGGAAAGGTGCTTAAAAGCCAAACTCGCGAAGTTATATACAATGTGATGGAGTTTATGAAGAAGGAAGCAGATCATGGAGGGTTTTTAATAGACTGTAAAAAAGTTAGAGAAAGAGTGTCGGCTGCAGTTGGTGTAAGTCGGATGACACTAGCGAGAATAAACCAGGAAGCGAAGAGGCAGAGAAGCGAAGGGCAACCATTATTTGAAACGCCAAATTAGAAAAGGAAGAGAGAAAAGCCTGTGACAGATTTGGACGATTTTGATAAATCTGTTATACGCCGAATGATCAACGGCTTTTACCTCGTCGAAAAATGTCTACCTACACTACCAAAATTACATTCAAAATTAGTGAAAGATATAGGGTTTAATGGAGGGAAGACAAGTTTAAGGACAGTAATCAAACAGTTGGGTTTTAAATGGAAAAAGACGAGAAACAACAGACATGTACTAATTGCACAACAACACATTGCCTTCCACAGACACGAATATTTAAAAAAACATTAGGAAATACAGAGAAGAAGGGCGACCAGTAGTTTACATGGACGAAACTTATATTCACTCGTCACATGTGAGCCAGAAATCATGGGCAAACAATAACAATGATGGTGTCGCTATACCCCTCACTAAAGGAGCAAGACTTATAATAATTCATGCGGGAGGAGAGATGGGTTTTATTGAAAACTGCTTCACCATGTGGAAATCAGGTCTGTGTTCAGGAGACTATCACAGTTCGATGAACTTTGAAAACTACCAAAAGTGGTTGACAGAAAAATTAATACCAACCTGGCAGAAAAAGTGTACTTGTCATTGACAATGCACCATACCATAATGTGCAGTCAAAAAAGTGTCCAACTTCCGCTTCAACTAAAAGTAAAATGCAAGAGTGGCTTCGAAGTAACCGAATACCTTTCGATGATTCGATGCTGAAGGTACAGTTACTGCAGTTGATTTCGTTACATAAGCCAAGGATCAAAGAATATGTAATCGATTCGCTCCTTCAACAACACGGCCACACTGTATTGTGCTTACCTCCATACCATCCGGAGCTCAACCCAACAGAACTTATTTGGGCCGAGGTGAAGAACTGGGTAGCAACCAACAACACAACGTTTACAATTGAAGACGTGAAGCAGCTAACAGTACAAACAACCGGGGAAATCACCAGAGAATCCTAACAAAAAAAATATGACCATGTAAAAAAGGTTGAAGAAGACTACGTTACATCTCAACCACAAATAGAAAACGCTGTTAAAAATTTAATTATTCAACTTGGAGGGGAACCAGTGACACAGATGAGGATGACGCCAGCGTATGTAGTCAAATGGACACGGACAGTGAAGAAACTCTATCAGGAATTGAAGACTTAATGTGAAGTGTGGTTTACCTGCTGTTATAGCTGTTAACTTAGTTGAAATTTTTTTTGTTACAAAAAAGTACATTACTATAAAAAAAGTCATATTACTATATGACTTGCACAGTAAAAATTTTATTATTTTCTATTTGAACAGTTAGCAATTTGTGACCATAGGACTGCATATTACTGATCGTCTACTGACATGAAACGAAAAAGAGCCCTGAAGATGACCTTGGAATCATGAAAGGTAATTTGTATAAACATAATTCCATTTTTCATTTTTGTTGTCTTGTGCAGGCCTACTTCTATAGTACGTAGTTCCAATGATCTATTTTACTGCATAAATAGGAGCAAGTGGGGTGAGGTGATGAATGGATTAATTTGATAATGTCGGCATATTTATAGGCCTACAATAATTTTACAATAATTTTCAGTATGCTTTGTTAGTGTTCTGTGTTTAATTTGTAGTACGTTAACGATTATAAATGTTGTTCTTTAGATCCAAAAACATTAATAGAAAATAATTTGCATTACAAAATTTAGAAATTACAGTAGCACATAATTACCAGTAGTATTTGCATTTCGTTGTTTGGTTCTATTTTTAAAGTGACAGTGGATATTTTTCTTAAGACATAAAAATATAAGGCATATTTGCTACCACCTGGGGGCTATGAGCGCACGAGTGTGCAATTTTTATATTTAAAACAGCTCTTAAATATTGAAATTTAAACAAACACTGACATAAACAAAGCGTTCCGAACACTGCTTGCAGTGGTGACTGTACCAACTAGTACACGCGTACTCACGTAGTAGTGGGAAGTTTGTCAGCGGAGGGGAAATTTCCCCTCTGTGGGTTTCCAGCTACATTGATGTATGTATACTTCTGAATAACCCTGTTGAAATTTTCTATAATAGTTGCATATCCCCAAAAAAGATTGTAATTGTTTTAAATTTTTTGGTTTCGGAAAATCTTGGATAGCCTTTACTTTCTCAGGAGATGGTTTTATTCCAGTAGCCAACAGAATGAATCCTAAAAATGGTAATGCATGTGTGATAAATTTTGATTTATCTAATTTCAATGTTATATTATGTTGTAACAGCTTATTTAACACTGTTTGTACTCTATTACAATGCTCTTTCCATGTACAAGAAGTAATCAGTATGTCATCGACATATACCGTTGTAAAGTCTAAAACTTCTTTACCCAGAATTTGATCCATACATTGAATGAACATGGCCACAGAATTTACCAATCCAAAAGGTAAACGTTTGAAATGATAATTTCGTCCTTCAAATATAAAAGCGACGTATTGTCTACTGTTAGGGTGCAACTCTATCTGCCAATATCCACAGACTGCATCCCAAGTACTCATGTACTTACATCCATAAAATTTTTTCATTATTTCATCAATCTCACCTGGAGACGTGCGGTCGGTAATGAGCATTTTATTCAGCTCCCGAGCATCGAGGCATAATCTTACTTGACCATCTTTCTTTGGTATAGCTACCAATGGGCTGGTATACGGAGAATGGCTTCTTTCAATTATATCTTCCATTATCATCCTTTGAATTTCTTTTCTTGCTGCTTCTTTCAAAGCTTGAGTGATCGGATATGACCGTTTATTAAAATTGACATTGTCTTTGAACTTTAACTCACACAGGAAGTTTTTAGCTTTTCCGGGTGAATCCGAGAATACTGTTCTATATTTATAATAAATTATTATAAGTTGATGTTTTTCTTCTACACTGATTGTTTCCTAGGCCTGCCTATCTTGAAACTCTATGATTTCTTCTATCTTCCCTTGCCTCATCTCTGACTCTGTTACTTTAGTATTTTTACCTATGGTTAACCTATTATTCTCCCTAATATAGAATGAGCTCAGACACTGAGGGGCACTTTGGCTACCAATTATCTCAGCTGATAACTCACCTTCTTCTGCACTCAGTGTTACTATACCACTGGCCAGATTTATAACTGCAGTGTGTCACCGTAGCATATCACACCCTATTAATACCCTAAATGGTAGCCCTTTGGCTACTAAAAATCCCATAGGTATTTCTATCCCACTGTTAGTAACATTCAAAGATACTTGTTTTCTAATTGTTTTATTCTGTTTCCCGGTGGCGCCAATAATTGTTAAATTGTTAATTGGTAAAGTAGGTATTCTCTCAGTAGTTAATTCAGTAATCCGGTCAAGCTCTAATTGGTCAATAATTGAAACATTTGCTCCTGTATCAATCATGGCTTCTGCTAATACTCCATTTAATTTTATTCGTATATAAACTATATCATTGTTTTGTGGTGACCCTTTAATTGCTCTTTCTTCCATTAATTCAGCCTGTATATTTTTTAAATAATGGTTTCTGATAATTGTTATTGGTGTCTTTAATTTATTATTAGGACCGTGGTAAATTCTGTGCCCGGTTGTCTCTAGCAGTGACGGGCTGTCACTTCTTCTCACTGCTGGTACCTGTTTCCCCAACTTCCGTCATTATTACTAGGTTGTTCAACATTCTCACTATGTTGAGGTTCATTTGATTGCCTTCTTTCTTCCTCACTGGTTCTAAATCTAGGTCGTTCTTCGCTCCTACTTCTTTGCGGACCTTCTTCTCTCTGATATGAATTGTTTTGATAATTTTGCCATCTTCCTCGATAACGGTTATTATAGTAATTATTGTTGGCCCTTACATAGTTTACTCTTGGTCGAGTGTCTCTGGGTTGTTCATTTCTCCGCTCCTCTGTATTTCCTAATCTCCATCTACTCCTCCTGTAATATGATTCTTGCTCATAGTTCTCTAAGAGGGTTTCCATACCTCCAATTGCCTTTATTTGACCACTTAATCGAGCACTGATAATCTTTTCCTCAAAATGATATGCTATCTTAGTTACCAAACACTCCTCAGGGATCTTCGGGTCTAAATACTTCGCCACACATACCATCCCCAAAAAATAAGCAGTAGGTGTCTGTCCTGTACTGTGGTCATACCTCCCATGACAGATATCGTCTCGAATAATATTCTGCACTGACTCAGACCAGTACTTCAGCTTAAACAATCTTTTAAAATTTTCATAATCATACACCTCGTTTCGAATTACAGTCCACCAATTGTCATTGATGTTTTTAAAACACTCATCAAGTGTGCCTTTGATCATGTTCCATCGGTTCTCTTTTGACCGGTTTAAAATTTCATCCACTCTTCCTAAAAATTCGAGTGGGTTTCTTCGATAATCTCTAAAGTTTACACTTTCTCTACTATCTTGGATAGTATGTTGAGCGTTGCATGTAGATCTTAAACCCATTCTATCTACCTCCCCTTGTAGGTTTGTTTGTAGATGTAAATTTTCTAATTTCTCTCCCTGATTATGAAACTGGTTCTTGACATTTTCTATCGTCTCATTAAAATCGGTAAATTTACTGGTTATGTTATTTTTTATATTGTCCAACTGATCATTATTTTCTTGGCGTATGGCCATTATGCGAACTTGATTACTTTGTTCCTCTCTATCCATTCGGGCATCTATTCCTGTTCTGATTTGTTCCATCTTTTCTTCTGTTTTATCTAATCTTTGATTGGTTTCTATTATTTTCCTTTCTGCCTCCTCCTTGTATTCATCTACTCTTTGGCTAAGTGTTTTGTTAACATTTTCAATTTTACTCTCGAGATTTTAACTCCTTAACTCCTTATTGAAGTTCTCCATTTTACCCTCAAATTGTTTTAAATTTTCTTCGTTTATTTTCTCAATTTGTTTTAAACTGTCCCTCAAGGTTTCATTTTGCTTCCTTGAGTTCTCCTCCTGTTTCCTAAAACTTTCATCTTTTTTGTCAAATTTTTTGCTCAAGGTTTCATTTTGTTTCCTTGAGTTTTCATCTATTTTATCAAATTTTTCGCTCAAGGTTTCATTTTGTTTCCTTGAGTTTTCATCTATTTTGTCAAATTTTTCGCTCAAGGTTTCATTTTGTTTCCTTGAGTTTTCATCTATTTTATCAAATTTTTCAGCCATAAATTTCATTATTTCTTGCCAATTTGGTTCTCCGCTGGCTTCCGCTTTGTCCCCCGCCTGTTGCTCTTTTTCCGTGTTTATAACTACTTCGGTTTCTTCTTTATCGCCCGTCGGTTGTTCCATTTCACTGTCCGTGACTACTTCTATTTCTTGTTCCTGTCCACCTCCTTCCTTCTCCGTGTCTTCTGCCCTCTTCTTCGACCTGCCTCTAGTATTATGCATTTCTTGTCTTCTCATAGCTGCCGACAAAAATTAGGTTTTTCATTATATTAACTTGCGTATATCCCGAAATTTCCTTCCTAATTAAAGCCCTTTAAGTTGAGCGCCATTTGTAACGTCCCTTTAGCTTAAGTCTCGAGTAATTTACGTCTATTTGTTATTTTTTGAAATGCTCGCTTAATTAAGAGTTACTGAATTTGTTATCTTTTTGTGTTATATGCCTTTTAAAATCGAGTGTGTGTGATTATGAAGGGATTTTGAATGATTTTCTTAAATTTGTCTGTATTAAATCAATACCGTTGTTTGACAGTAGTTAGGAGAGAGAGTAAAGAAAGTTAAAGAGAATTACTCTCTTGGTATACGATAGTATAATTCAAATTTTTTCCGCTCGTGACATCAGCTGTTTTCTGCTTTTACGAACCCATTTGAGGTTAAATGACTTCAAATAGTATGTAATAATTTCTTGATGACCGGACTGATTCCCTGTCTCTTCTTGATCTTCTTATTACCTGTAACCAATTACCATCTACTGGAAATAATACACATTTTATTATTTAAACACAAGGCATTCCTTGAATTTATTTAATATTTATGGTCTCCCAAAACATGAATAGACAATCGATTACTTCATAAATCACAGAGTTATTTCGATCTTAAATTTACAAACATATATCACATAACAAATATTTTTTATTTCAGTTTTAATAAGGAGAAAGAAATAAGTAATTAATTTCCCAGGGTTATTTAAGGTTCTTTGAACTTTGAGGAAGTCAGAAATGTATATGGGTCGGTATCAAACTTTACATAAAATTATTTTAAAATTTGTATAATTGGTATTATTCAGTTGATCTTTGGACCACCAGAGCGCAGGCTACGTTTCTTCACTGACAAAAAACGAACACTATTTAATGGCTGCCGGAATGTTATTAACAATACCACGTTTTGCTGTTTTTTGGTTAATTAAAATAAAGTTTCTGTTCACCTTGTTTCCAGATGAATTTAAAGAGATGGTGCTGTTTCTAGTGCTCTAAGTTTATAGTTGAGGTGTAATTTAGTTAAATTTTAAAAGGAAATGATCTCACCCAACGATGTTGAATTTCTGTAGACTAGGCTCAAAAATGGATAGCTGACTTTGCAATTTCCATCAATTTGCGGGCGTGAATTATTCTGTTCCAAGGATGTCTAGGATGTAGTGGATATCACTCATTAAATTTATTAATTTTGCAATGATTAGTTCTGAATAGTAGTTATAAATTTCTTAATTTTTACAAGACATTACACTTTTCAACTTTCACATTGAATTCCATTTAACAATTAATTTTTTTCTTGTTAGTTAGTTACTCATAGTAACCAAGAAATTTATGGTTTTTTATTGGCTAATCTAGATACCTTTTAGTATATAGGCTAATAATAATTATTATTATTATTTCATTTCTTCTTTTAGAAAAAATAATCCTTTACAAATTTTACCTATAATCAAATTTAATTTATTTACAGTTTTTCTTTATATCTTTACTTAAACTTGTCTACTGGTATTTTATATTTTAATTCCTTTTATTTTGGTTTATTTATGACATTTAAGGTATCCTTACTCTACACTATTTTTTTTTTACATGAAATTTCTTAATTTTTACAAGACATTACACTTTTCAACTTCTCACATTGAATTCCATTTAACAATTAATTTTTTTCTTGTTAGTTAGTTACTCATAGTAACCAAGAAATTTATGGTTTTTTATTGGCTAATCTAGATACCTTTTAGTATATAGGCTAATAATAATTATTATTATTTCATTTCTTCTTTTAGAAAAAATAATCCTTTACAAATTTTACCTATAATCAAATTTAATTTATTTACGGTTTTTCTTTATATCTTTACGTAAACTTGTCTACTGGTATTTTATATTTTAATTCCTTTTATTTTGGTTTATTATGACTTATAATTCATTTAAGGTATCCTTACTCTACACTATTTTTTTTTACATGCCATCTTGCTAACATAGTATTATTTGGCCATTATTATTATTATATATATAACCCTGGATTATTTTATATCTAAACAAAATAATTATAGTAAACAAAAATATTAATCCTAGTTATAAGACCTTTGTGGCCTACACAATATAAAATTACAACAAATACAAAAAATACAAAACTTGTCAATAGTATCATCGTCTTTTGCTACAATACTGATTTTTTTTCATCTCCAGCACAAATTTGGGAGATGCTCTTTTTTAAATGTTTGACACTTTCACCGATTATACTATGTTCCACTTTGTACACTGCACTTTTATGATTATTGTTTACAACGTTTACAGTGTTTTTTGAGGACAAAGGTTCTCACAGTCTGATACCTAATCCCCATTTCTGACTTTTAAAAATGGGTGATTACTGGTTTTTACTCTGGTGATTATATTTCATATTTGGGCAGGGGTTATGTAACGTTACAGCATGTACGCCACATGCGTTACATCGAGATTCTTCTGGCACATTCGACAAACACGTAGATTGTTCTGTGATGTCGTAACAATACTTTTCAGTCATGTTTATCATAAGAACAAAATGTCCACATTGATCCATTTTTCAGTACAACAGGAAATGCTTCTTTGAATAATGAACACGCACTCAGGAAAACGAAATTCCTTGCCATATTCTACACATGATAAGTTTCTTGTATTTTTTGTGTCGTTCATGGTTTTTCTATCATAAGATTATAATTTTTCAATTTTCTTGTTAAAATTATATAAATATTTTCTTGTTTAATCAATTTAAAAAATTTAGCAATGTTTATGTAACAATGTTATACCTAATAAGTATTCAAAAATTTTCTTAAAAATTTGTGATCACTAATATTAAACTATACTGCATACACACAAACAATACAAATATATATATAAAGCACAATGACTTATATTTGTGATGCAAAATGTAAGATATATAAAACTAACCTCTTCCCAACACACTAACAATGCACCAGGTTTCTCTATTACATCTGAAATCTGCACTGGCCCAATTCTACAAACAGTTCCTGCAGAAGAAATTGTACTTGAAAAACATGACTTCAGAGCTGATAATTTAATGTGAAAAGTAACAGCAGGCACCTCTTCCAAATCAGGTACTGCAGGCAAACTGAAACACAAAACTGAACTCACACATTTCATCCTCATTTTCCTTTCCATTAGTAACTATTTTCAATAAGTTTATCAATTTCTATGAAGCATTTATTAACATAATCAAATTATGTTATATTCAAATCTTGTACACTTACATTTGCACACAAATCTATAATGTCTTCATAGTGATGTTTCATCACATGTCAAACAAACTGACTTTAAAAACGTTTACTGAAGACAGAATTAGCCCACTTTTGTTATACACAATAAAAGAATAATACTAAATTAATATTTCAATAAATTAGTATTTTCATATGTGTAACAAAGGATAATGGATAAATTACAATGGTTGTTTGAGAAGTCTGTGCAAAAATAATAAAAATTACATTTACAAGAAATTTTGCTACATTAACCCCTTTTAAGGTTGATACACTGTTCCAACGATTTCAGATTTTTTATGCCTTCCACAAAATAAAACGTTTCCAAATCTGCAAAGTAAGTATTTGTTTTATTAACCACTTCAGAATCTCAAATGTCTTCCCTGCAAGAAACTTTTTCATATTCAAGAACAAATAATAGTCTGAAACGGCCAACTCAACTCTAAAAAATATGGAGGGCAGAGGACAATTTCATAGCATAATTCTTCCAGTTATGCTGCTGCAATCTGTCACATTTGCATTGAGCTGGAGCACTGTCACTGATGGAAAGGAAATTATTTCACCAAATTTGACTTTTCAGTCCTAATTCGGTATTTAATAATCCAGTAAAGATGCATACTACTCTCTGAAGATTGTTTTACCATTTTTAAGTAGTCAATAGACTCTGGCAGTGGATGTCCCAAAAATAGTGGCCATAAACTCCTCTGCTAACGTAAGCAATTTGGCTTTCAATCTACTTTCAATTCGCCTGCTAGAACCATCTTTATTGACTGTTCTCTCCTTTCTGGTTAATAAAGGTGTAATGAAATAATCAACTGTTATGAAACAAATCAAAACTCCTGAATTTCTCTGAAATAGCTCCAAATTGTACTTCAAAGTGTTCACTCTTTCACATTGTTTAACAGCTGTTAGCAAATGCAGCCCTCACCTTGCCAACAGCTGCCTTATATCCATACAAAATATAACATACACACTTTGATGAGACGCTAGCAGCATCTCAATCCTCTATCCTTCATCACATACCACGAGTTTTTTAATAATTTTTAGTGTAGTGACCTCAGCACATTTGGCACCACTTATGCTCAATCAGCAAGCCAGCCATAAACCACTCTAGAAAGTTTGGACTCACAGTAATATTTACCAAGCCTGTAATTAATTTTTGCTGCTGTTTTGACTCTTAGAAAGTAATGTTTTCTCAATACACAGAGCTCACTTTTCTCCATTGTGTGAGCAATACCAAAACTCACATCTGAACAACAAGAACCACAACTCAGAAATACACACAGCCATCAAACTGAGGGAAAAGGCACACAAACACCACATCACATTTGTAAAAGCAGACAAAGGCAACACGACTGTAATCATCCCCACAGACAACCTACACAAAAAGTACAAAACTTCATGGAACAGAACAACATCACAGAACTAAAACACGACCCCACTGACAGATACCAAAACACAGTAAAACAGCTAGTCAACAAAGCCAAATACATAATGACACACAAACAAAAGCCCTACATGAAACAAATCCGACCATCAGCCCCTACCCTCCAAGCGCTTCCCAAAATCCATACAGAAGATATTGTGATCCGCCCCATTATCAACTACCGTAATGCCCCTGCACACAAACTCGCAAAATATCTAGACAAAATTATCAGACAACACACACAACTAGACAACAACATTGCAATAAAAAACAACACAGACCTAGTAACAAAAATAAAAGACATACACATCCCCCATAATGCCACATTAGCCTCCTTTGACATTAAAAACCCATCTCTGAAACAATCACCATCCTACAAAACAAACTCAAACAGAACAACACACCAGACGAACTTATCAACGAAATAACAGAAACTCTGAACATTATCACAAAACAAAACTACTTTACTTATAACAATAAATACTACACACAGATGATGGTCTACCCATGGGCTCCCCCATATCCAGCATTCTAGCAGAAGTCTTCCTCCAACACTTAGAAAAAACAAAAATACACACAAACAATGACAGACACTCACATAAAATACTATATTGGCACAGATACGTTGATGACATTCTAATACTATACAGGGGAAACAAAAGACAATGTGAACAGTTACTAACGCACATAAACAAAATACATAAAAACATAACCTTTACTGCCGAATACGAACACAATACCATATCACGGAAAATTGTATTCTTAACAATTTTACGGGGACAAAGTCATATGGTACCCAGGGAGAAATGTAAATTTATAGAAAGCGGTGGTTTTCTTTAGAAGTAAGAAAACATTAAAATATGTAGTAAAGAGCGATAGCTATTCAAAAGACGACCTTGCGTTGACGCCAGTAAGTCGGCTAAGAATTTATATTTTGTCACGGACGGGTCGGACCGTCATAAAAATGTATTGTTTGCTTGGGTGTAAGAAACATTTACTAAGGTTGTAAAAGTTAAGTGCACCTAACAAAAGAGAGCGTATATGTGAAATGGAAGGTGACGCGAAGTTTCATACCACGTGTTCACGCGCATTTTGTGGATGAATAGCGGATAGCGTCATTTTTTGCGCGGGCTGTTCCGTTAAACAGATTGGGTAGTTTTGAATTTAGCGGTAAGTCAGACCAATAGGCGTGTAGTTTGTCGATATTGAGTGAGGGTAGTTTTAGCGAAATATAAAAATACGGAGTGTAAGAAGTTAGGGAGTCAACGGAGAGATTACAGATATTAGACTCGTATTAGTTGCAATAATAATTTCTCAGTAATTTGATTAAGTATATTTCAATCGCCACGTAAGTCAGTCACGGTAACGCGATATTAAGTATTGTGAAAGCTACATATTATAAACATTTAATAATCGTTTACAAGAATAACGTGCAGAGAAATTAGAGAAGATAAGTTAAAATCGGGTAACATATCCAAGTTTTACTTAACACAGCATCAATCGTTAAATCGAAATACATAGCGATTTAAATGTGTCAACGTCATGGTGCGGGACGGTCGATCAATAAGCAGTTATTAATCTGGTGTTAGATGCACTTAGCTTTGTAAAAGAATATACTGTGTATTCAACAAGTGTATTAGCATACGGCACATGTGTAGTTATCACTAAGTTGTCAAAGTGAATGGTGTTTAATACCTGTGAAACAAGTGTATAAATTAGTGCAAAACTAACAAGGATAAGGGCTCAACGATTAACGTCGGCGACCTGCCTGGAACGTGTAGAATTGATTACATCGCGGCGCAGAGTGGATTCAACATGCAAGTAAATAATAAAATGAACACTTATTGTACTATTGTCTATTAAATTTAAATGTATGTAACTCATACTTGGTGACTCAATTAGTCAAAGAATTCATAGCCAAGAAATAAGCACAAACAAATTTTATAGCAAACTTATTAAAGGTAATGATCTACAAATTTTGTAATATGTAAATACAAATTAGTTATTAAAAACTTAATTAATAACAGTCAAATTGTGTTTATTTATTACTGGCGCCCTGGGATAATTTTTAAGAGTCGGTACACTAAAGTAATTGTTACATTCTGTTGCTGATAATTAGTATGTTATAAATATTAATATTGTCATTGGGTAAATTAGCTTGATAAACTCTTACTTTTCACATGCTCGTAGGCCGAGTGTAGTATGTATAATAGTAACGTGAACTTTTATTAAGGCCTATTTAAAAGTGTATTACATTCTGTCGCCCGGAACGTGGGACTATTGAGTCACTAATAGAATAGTAAAATAAAAATAAAATAGAATTAAGAATAACGATAATATAAGATATAGTTGTATGATTACGCGGAGTAAGAGTAGGAAAAACATTAACACACAGAACAACACGCACGGAGAAAACAATAACATGAATACAGAAACAACATCCCACGGTAACGAAATGGACTTTGATATAAACAATCAGCTAGGAGATTCGCAGACGATCGCACACATTTCAATGGGGAATGAAGAGTCAAGGACGCGGGGACTGAACGAAGAAAATGCAGAAACACAACATATTACACAAGAAACACTAGTAGAGGTTAGAGAGAGACCAGTATATCAGACATTACCAGAGAAAAACAAAGACACCGATATATGTACAATACTCCAACAACTAGTACAACAAACACAACGAATTGAACAACAATCGAAAGAAACAAAAGAACAACTATTACAACAAACACAACGACTTGAACAACAATCGAAAGAAACAAAAGAACAAATAAAAGAACTGGCGGAAAAAACAACACAACAGCTAACACAACAAGCGACACAACACAAACAACAAATGCAACAATTATCAGAGCAGATGCACAAACAAAATATGGAACTAAGAAACGAAGTATTCACGCAACTCAATCAAGAGAGAGCAAATAACCAAAAAGTTCTCCAGGAGTTTAGAGTAGATATTGATAATAAGATCGAAGAAAATTGTGATAAGATTAGTACCGAAATTAGTGCCAATACAAAACAACAAATTAAAGAACTTTACAAAAAATACAATAATAATTTTGAAATAATTATTGAAACAGTAAGTGTAAACAATCAAAGATGTGCAGATAACACGGCAGCTATAAATGAATTAAAGGTGGAAAAACTGAAAGAGTTGGAAACTAAAATCAACAGCAAGTCTGACGAGACACACCTTAAATTACAACAAATACAACAGGAAGTACGAACTAAACTAGCGTCAATAAGCAATACACCATGTAATCGGAGCATGACAAACGAACAGGTGAAGGACATAAAATATAATGGCACGGGTGATTTCCCGATGGAATTTATTAAAGAATTGAATGAAATATTCAGAGAACATTATCAAGATGCTGGAAACATCAAGTGGATAGCAAGACATCTTGAAGGAGAGGCAGCAGTGTGGTGGAGGTTAGTAAAAGATAACATTAACAATTTTGTGGACTTCACTGACGCATTTATAAGTAAATATTGGAATGACGTCATCCAAGAGAGAGTACGCAATGAACTGGAATTCGGAAGGTATCACGCCGAGAATGGGATGAACATGATCCAGTATTTAGAGTGTAAACTGTTAGAAAACCGTCAATTAATTCCGCCAATACCTGATAAGTATTTAATTAGAAAAATTACTAAACATTATCCACATGAAATAAGAGTTGCGATAATTACTCGTGGTGTAGTGACAATCAATGAATTCGAGCAGGTCTTGTTAGAATTTATGAGTCTGAGAAGTGACACCAGAGAGGCGAGCCGAGGGTACTATGACGGACGGCGAGATCGTAAATCATGGACGAGGGGTGAAGAAGAGAGAGAGCGACCAGCTGAGCACGGGCGCGCAAATGAAAGTGAAAGTAGGCCAGTCACTTCACACTACCCCAAACGAACAAACAAGTTTAAAAATGAGAACGAACCTATTCCATCGACCAGCGGTGCGAACGGTAACAAAGTTAATACCGTTATGCCAAAAAACTAGCTAAGTTCTGTAAATATGAAGTAGACTTAAGTAATATTAGTAAATATATTAACACTACTTTTTTAGATTTAAGAGATGATTTAATGGATGATGATGATGTCAACATAACATGTAAAGTTAATAAATGTCCGGAAGTAAGTGTCTCGTTGAACGGTGTGTCTACATGCGCCTTATTGGACACCGGGAGCCAATTAAACGCTGTCTCAGAACAGTGGTTTAAAGACAATAAAAAGGAATTGGGTGATCTAGAAATGTTAAAATTGTCAAATACCGTAATTAAGGGTGCAACCGGCAATAAGTCAAAAAGGGTTACACAACAAATCCTATAAACTGTTCAAATCGAAAGTTTAAGAGTCGATAGTGTCTTCGTAGTTGTCCCAGAATTGATAAAAGATTGTATCTTAGGCATAGGGTTATTGGAAGAAAATGGGTGTGTGATCGACCTGAACAACAAACGATTAATCATTCAGGGAGACAAAAACCAGGAAGGAACTACAGCGGAGATACTACGAGTAGAACTCGCATCTGCCGATGAAGAGATCGAAGAATTGATTGGACAGAAGGTACAAACTATCACAGACATAACCGAAGCTGAACGGAGCGAGCTAAAGCATATTTTGATGGATAATAAAATGGTATTCCGGGATACGCCAGGTAGGATTAACTCGTATCAACATAAATTCGAAGTCACCGATCGGACACCCTACTGTCAGAAAGGTTGGCCGATTCCGATGAGATACAAGGAAGCAGTGAAGGCAGAAATCCAGAAAATGGAGGCGCATGGTGTTATTGAAAGGGCCCAGAGTCCATACGTCAACCCTATGGTTACTGTCGTAAAGAAAGACCAGACGGTTAGATTATGTTTGGACGCCCGTAAGCTGAATTCAGTAACAGTTCCAGACCATGAGGGAGCCATTCCAATTAACGAGATACTGGCAAAATGTGGTAACATTAAAGTCATGTCCACAATTGACCTCCGTAGCTCATTTTGGCAGATCCCATTGCATCAGGAATGTAGAGATTTTACTGGGTTTTTGTACAAAGGCAAGTGCTATCGGTACACAGTGACGCCGTTCGGATTGAAGACTAGCCTAGCAAGTTTAACACGTGGTTTGGACCGAGTATTGTCGGAAGAAGTGAAGGCATTTACGATCTTATATGTAGATGACTGCTTATGTATCTCGGATAGCGTGGAAGAGCACCTACGGCACTTAAAATTATTATTACGTGACATCAAACAAGCTAATTTAACTGTCAACTTTAAAAAATCGCAGCTGTTTCATAAAGAGATTGATTACCTGGGATATCGCTTAACAACAGAGGGTATTACCGCCGCACCAGATAAGATTAGAGCCATTCAGGAATTTCGGAAGCCAAAGAATCAAAAACAACTTAAAGGATTTCTGGGCTTAACCAATTTTTATAACCGATTCACCAATAAATACGCCGAAGCGACGCAACCGTTGTTAAACTTATTAAAAAAGAATACCACGTTTAAATGGACAAAGGAAATGGATCAGCATTTTGAGAGAGTCAAGGAATTATTCATCGAATCAGTGGTTCTTAAGCATCCTGACCCCAACAAGCGTTTCTACCTACAGACGGATGCGAGTAGTTATGCGCTGGGAGGCCAGCTTTACCAGCTAGACGAGAATAACGACATTGGAGTAGTCGCATACACAAGCCGCGTGATACGGGGAGCTGAGCGTAATTACTTCACCACAGAATTAGAGCTACTGAGTGTTGTATACTGTTTGCAAAAATTTAGGACCTGCGTACTGGGTAAGCCTTTTACAATCATTACTGACAATAAGGCGTTAATATTCATAAAAAAGTGCCACCTAAATAACTCCCGCATAACGCGATGGATTCTCGCTATACAGGAGTATGATTTCGACATCATTCACTGCAAAGGGCGAGATAACATCGTGGCGGACATCCTGAGCAGGCATCCTGAAGACATGGACGAGAAACAACCAATCGATCGAACCGAGGAGTTAGAGATCAATCTTATCAACATCCGCATCAGTAAGGAGGCTAAGGAGCAGCTCAAGAATATAAGAAGTTATCAACTAGCCGACATGAAATTGAAGCGAATTATCGACGTAATACGAGCCGATAAACAACATAAACTTGCCCAAAAATACAGTTGGCACAATGACAAATTATACCGAAGCGAAAAAGGGATATGGAAACTTATGTTGACCAATGAACTTTGCCACAATATGATTGCTGAACTACATCAGGCATACAGTCATGTGGGAAATCGTCGTACATATCAACTGTTCAAAGAAAATTTCACGGGGAACTCAGTTAATAAGATTACCAAATTAATTATGAAAACTTGTCAAATATGCCAGAAAAGCAAGGACCCATTACTACACACATGAACACTGATACTACATAGATACTAAACAGATTGTAATAGCACACAACGTCTACATATGTAATAATTGTAAGATTCGAATACTGTTGTAATAAATAAGGTAATCATTGTTAATTATTAAATTGTATAAGGATTCCAAAAGATATTAGCGTAGTTATTATGAATGTACTACATTGTAAGAGTAAGTTAAGGGAAATAGAACGTAAACAGATGTTAGGGCAAAATGTCATTATAACATGTGTTGAGATGAAAGGGAGAGTAAAGCAAAATATTTTAAAAGTAGTTGTTTGACCAGTTTGTCAAGGGTGGGACGGAGAGTCTGTATGTAAACAAACCTTGAAATGCCGTTGACACTTAGGGTATAACAACAGATCGTAAACTAACTAATATTACCATGTTATGTTAAATAAATTAAGAGTAATTAATATAATGTGATGTACAAACAAATCTAGATTATAGCAAGGGTTAAACAAATTATTGTTAGTAATATAAAATTTTAGCAGGGGATTAGGGACGCATCAATAGAATCAATCCCAAATTCTATTAAAATTTTGATATGATTCTATCGGGGGACGATATCACGGAAAATTGTATTCTTAACAATTTTACGGGGACAAAGTCATATGGTACCCAGGGAGAAATGTAAATTTATAGAAAGCGGTGGTTTTCTTTAGAAGTAAGAAAACATTAAAATATGTAGTAAAGAGCGATAGCTATTCAAAAGACGACCTTGCGTTGACGCCAGTAAGTCGGCTAAGAATTTATATTTTGTCACGGACGGGTCGGACCGTCATAAAAATGTATTGTTTGCTTGGGTGTAAGAAACATTTACTAAGGTTGTAAAAGTTAAGTGCACCTAACAAAAGAGAGCGTATATGTGAAATGGAAGGTGACGCGAAGTTTCATACCACGTGTTCACGCGCATTTTGTGGACGAATAGCGGATAGCGTCATTTTTTGCGCGGGCTGTTCCGTTAAACAGATTGGGTAGTTTTGAATTTAGCGGTAAGTCAGACCAATAGGCGTGTAGTTTGTCGATATTGAGTGAGGGTAGTTTTAGCGAAATATAAAAATACGGAGTGTAAGAAGTTAGGGAGTCAACGGAGAGATTACAGATATTAGACTCGTATTAGTTGCAATAATAATTTCTCAGTAATTTGATTAAGTATATTTCAATCGCCACGTAAGTCAGTCACGGTAACGCGATATTAAGTATTGTGAAAGCTACATATTATAAACATTTAATAATCGTTTACAAGAATAACGTGCAGAGAAATTAGAGAAGATAAGTTAAAATCGGGTAACATATCCAAGTTTTACTTAACACAGCATCAATCGTTAAATCGAAATACATAGCGATTTAAATGTGTCAACGTCATGGTGCGGGACGGTCGATCAATAAGCAGTTATTAATCTGGTGTTAGATGCACTTAGCTTTGTAAAAGAATATACTGTGTATTCAACAAGTGTATTAGCATACGGCACATGTGTAGTTATCACTAAGTTGTCAAAGTGAATGGTGTTTAATACCTGTGAAACAAGTGTATAAGTTAGTGCAAAACTAACAAGGATAAGGGCTCAACGATTAACGTCGGCGACCTGCCTGGAACGTGTAGAATTGATTACATCGCGGCGCAGAGTGGATTCAACATGCAAGTAAATAATAAAATGAACACTTATTGTACTATTGTCTATTAAATTTAAATGCATGTAACTCATACTTGGTGACTCAATTAGTCAAAGAATTCATAGCCAAGAAATAAGCACAAACAAATTTTATAGCAAACTTATTAAAGGTAATGATCTACAAATTTTGTAATATGTAAATACAAATTAGTTATTAAAAACTTAATTAATAACAGTCAAATTGTGTTTATTTATTACTGGCGCCCTGGGATAATTTTTAAGAGTCGGTACACTAAAGTAATTGTTACATTCTGTTGCTGATAATTAGTATGTTATAAATATTAATATTGTCATTGGGTAAATTAGCTTGATAAACTCTTACTTTTCACATGCTCGTAGGCCGAGTGTAGTATGTATAATAGTAACGTGAACTTTTATTAAGGCCTATTTAAAAGTGTATTACAACCATAAACTTCTTAGACCTCACCATCACAAAACTAGAACACAGGCACAAATTCAGTATATACAGAAAACCAACTACAATTGACATACTAATACACAACTCCTCCAATCACCCAATACAACACAAACTAGCTGCCTTCAGAACCATGATACATAGATTTAACAACATCCCCTTAGACAAAAAAGACTACAAAGACGAACTAAACATGATAAAATATCTAGCAGAATCTAACGGATATGACAGAACAATAGTCAGTAAACTCCTTCACAAGACAAACAACAGACAAAGACAGAAAACAACAAATTCATAACACTAACATACATCAACAAACAAACTAAAAAAATAGCCCACAAATTCAAAAAAGCAGGCTACAGAATCGCTTACAAAACTACTAACAAAACAGAACACACACTATCAAAACACACACACAAAGCACAAAACAAATTCGATCTACCCAGTGTTTACAAGCTAAATTGCTCAAATTGCAACAAATTCTATATAGGCCAGACAGGACGTAGCTTCAGACAGAGATACATTGAACACACAAAGGCACTCCACTCCACTACAGAATCCACCTTTGCAAACCGCCTCATTGAAGCAAACCACACATATAAAAACATCGACAATAACATGAACATTCTACACGTACACACAAAAGGCCGAAAACTAGACACTAGAACAATTGGAAATATACAAACACACGAAAACAAATAAAAACGACATCCTAAATGAACAGACACAATTCAAATCTCACGCATTATTCGAACATATCTCACCCCACACACACAGCATCGATCTTTCGAAATTCGATTGCGTCGCCCTTAACAGGACGGACAGCTCTACCAGCGGCAGCCTCTGAAGAAGCCTTTTAAAGGCAAAAACCGGTTCAGGCTGTAAGGTAAAACTTTATGTTTTTACCTATAAAAAACTTTGTGTTCCGAGTCGTTAATATAATAGTGGTATTTAGTTAAGTAACGGACACGTCATGGACAACGAAATCCAAGAATTAAACAAGCAAGTTTTAGAAGAACTGAAGTAAAAGAATCTGTGACATCATGGAACAATCAATGTCAAATAAGGAGTCACATGCTAATATCAGAGAACAAACTAAACAGGAAGTGGAATAAATAATGAAAGTACATAAAGTAAAGCCACGTATTTCCAAACAAAAAGTTGAACAGGCAGTTCCATGCCATAACTGCAATGTCTGATGGAAGTACTTACTGAGTGACTTATCTCTGACAACTTGAAACTGCTCCGCAATTAAACAAATGGTCAGAAGAGGAAAAACCCCTGTAAATCATTCTTGTTCTTAAAAGGTCCATTGCAAAGCTGTTACAGAAAGTACAACATAATAGCCATAATACCTATGGTAAATTAAGAAAAGCCTATAGAACTATAGTATGGGAACCAGTATCTCCACATTATGTACCACACACAACTGAAAGCAAGTCAATGTATTTCAAGAAGGCACCCGTAGGTCACCAAAAGCACAGACCTACTGATTAGACTGGCCTACCCTGAAACTCTAGAGTAGCTCTGAGTTTGCAGTATCTTGATAAAGTCACACACAATGAACTACAACAAAGATAATGGATGATATATCAAAAGAGTAGTGAGAATACTCTTTGTTCATTCTCTTAAAGCTGTACGAGCTTTAGTAATTAAAATATTTAAAATATATCCCTGTTTCGGGCGTCGACTAAAGCTGTACGAGTTTAAAATAAATATTAAAAATCTAGAAATCTGTGTATATAACTGAAACTCTACTTGCTTAATGAAAAAAATTTAAATTGGTATCACTTACCTTCTTAGCGAATTATCAGGGTGTCGTCTGATGTACTTAGGCAGAGAAAAACAGGCAATGCAATGACAAACACACATTGATGTGGTTAATTGACACTTTTTATTAACTTTTAATTTTTTAATATTAATTATTAAATTTTAACTCCCTCTTCATCAATTTCTTTTATACTACATCGTTAATAATTATTGGAATATCAGTTCAATTTTGATTTACTAGCTATTCATTCGAAAAACTTGGCTTGAAAACATTGATACTTGTTATACATGAAATAAAATAGTTGCGATACTTATGACTAAACACTTAACATTCTAACCATGGTATCTAAATTATGAAAGCGACCCATATTGCTCTCTCTCTCTCTCTCTCATACTATAAAATTCCCCATAATTTAGTTATAACCCCTTTTTTATAAATTTGAAAAATAATTGAAATTAGATTTGAGTCGACTACTTAACCAGCGTCCTTCTGCTGACCACGTGTGGCATCTCGCATGTATATGAATGTTCTGTTTATTTGTCACTTTTTTCACTTTTGCTGTTCACTCCGCTAACTTCGTTTAAACTGTCGGATTTAACTGTTTATCTTCAAATTTACTGTTACACTTTAGAATATGTTAAAATACAAAATTTAAGGTTCGCGAACTGCGAACCTTGCCCCGGCCGGTGGCGAGTGATTTCGTCGACTGACGACGCTACAGGTGCGTTGGTCAAAAAAAAACATTTCCGTCAGCTCGTGCTGTGATTGGCTGCGGCATCTTACATGGCTGGTTCCAGTGATCGACTTTGGTGTCGAGAGTACGGATAGCGGCACAGGCACTACCACATTCCCTTGTAGTTGAGCGTTATTCACAAAGTTTTTGTTACTTCTCCCCAACGGAGGATACACGCATGTGCGCACAAGCTGACATTCCACGGTGTTATCGTTGTGCGCTAGGTACGGACCAGTACAGGACTGTATACAGGGTGTCCAAACAAGTGTTAGTGGTCTCGGCGGCCGTAAAGGGTGTCCAAACCGATTATTTCCCAATAATTGATATTAAATGAAATAAAAAACATACCTCCCTCAAAATTGTCCTATTACAATACCCCCCCAATGAGAGATCTTCTGCCGAAACAGAAGATATCTCATTGCTAAAACCCCTAAGAGGACCGGTGAGGAACTGGTGCCAACAAACCCCCTTTGTTCTTACACTCCATGGGTAAACGACCCCCCTGGCTCGGCGACTATGGACGCATCTGAACGAGATCACTGGACTTCTCCTGTAAGAGATCCCAACACCGAGAAATCGAACAGGCACGCATCACAGCGTACCTCACCTTCTAACATGTTTCCCCAAAAAATCCAAATCCCTGGCTTATATCATGCCAGATCCTCAACCGATATGTTCCCCCTTATATGCAAACTGGGTCGCCTTCAGCAATACTGGGCGAATACATGTACTTGTTAATTCCTACCAACAAAATTTATCTTCAGATTTTAAAAGTTTCAGTTAAATTAACATTAAAATTTCTTTTTTTTTTTTTAACAAAAAATTTTAATTCAAAAATTTACATTTTATAAAATTTTTTTTTCTCAATAGGAAATTTATTTGAATTTATTTAAATTAATGAATAAACAAAACTGGCATCGCTTCCTTGCCAAAACTGGTTTAGTATAGAACACCACCCATCAGCTGACCAAAACTGGGTCAAGTCCAGATCCTTGACCTACATATGTTATGTACAAGTTACATCTGTGAATACATTAAACTCCTGTAAAATTCTGTCTTGCAACGCAAAAACATAATAAAATACAACATTTAAAATTAACAAAATATTATTATAATTAACAATTGGATTGACATTTAAATTATTCAAATAAACACTTTATACTTTTACATTTTCAAATTCTACTAAAATTTTCCCTGGTTTCAATCAAAATTTTACCTTTTTACTATGAACCTCTTTTCTTTGATAATCTCATCTCCATTACTTTGGGTGATTTAGTTATTTATACTAGCTTGAACAAATTGCAAATCATTCCTAAGTGATATTCTACAGCTGATCAGCTGACATCCCTAGCTAATTGTAAACACATTTCAAAATTGAGCAAATTGCATGAAATATATTTTTATCAATTCTTATATCTAACCTACTACAATAAAATAATACACTTAAAAATATAGAATGGATACATTATACTGAATGTATGGGCATCTAGTTATTTAAACGGAACACAAGCATTTTTATTAGATCAACATGAGAGTTAGCAATTTTTATGATATAAAATTTAAATTCGTGGCTCATCTGAGTCACCTCCCATCCACACACTCTACTGCAAATTATGTAAGACTGTGGCGCCTTTTCGCTTCCACAAAGACTGTACATTTTGGAGTAATTTGACATCTCCGTGTCTTTGCTTCGGCAGCTACATTTTAACGTTATGAATATCAGCATATTCTTGTTTATAATTAAACGCCCTTAAACGGGTCTACCACCTGGCCTTGCTGCCCCCATGCGGACAGAGTGGTAGCCGCTGTTCCCTAGTTTGGTGATTCCCCTTATTTCCCCCCCGTCAATTTCAAAGTTCACCTTGACAACGATAACAGCTATGGCCAGTTAAGGCAGAACGTAACGCAATGAGCCCCAACCACAGCTGTTAAAGCTAAACCAATTCCACGGTCAGGGTTCGGTGAGGCCGTGACCGCCCGAAAAGTTGGGGAATCACAAGTAAGATACCTTTTGTAACACTAAAATTAGTAATTTATACTTAAATGACACTATTAGTTTGGATGGTGTTTTAACCTCCTATATCCCTAGCTTAACCTTCATTAACATAAAATATTAAGTACAAAAATTAAAACTTCCTACCATTGCAGTTCCACACTACACTGTTATGTCACTTCATTGAGCACCAATCTACCCCCCAAAATTATCCCCACAACTTGTATTGATAACAAGTTTTTATTTTATTTAACACATTTTTTACGCAGACACCTTTGCCAATCCAAACTTTTTCTCTATGACCAAAATAGGAACTACAACAATGGATTATCTTACAGATCTACCTTAAAAGTACAATACACTTTGTTTTCTGAAGGAAAACAACTTCTTGAAAAGTTAAGTATTTAAGTTACCTAATTTCAGTTGTTTCATTTTGAAAATTTCCAATTTCAATTTCTAGAACAACCTACTGTAGTTCGTGGAAAATACTACAATTTTTTTTTTTTTTTTTTTTTTTAAACCTTTCCACGAAACTAGGGGTCCCCCTCCCCGTTCAATGATAATGTTAAATTTCTAGTTTACACATTAATCATTAATTTCCAAATTCACATCTCGTAAAATAATTTAAATTCACTATCAAAATTCAATTGTATAACATTCAGATCAATCAAAATGTTTAACACATCTCGGATTATTTTAATTAATTTAATTATTGAAAATACAAGTTCCACTGCTATCAAAACAATTATAATTCTTTAATTACTGTCTTCAAATTTAATGTAGTTATTTATTTAAATTGCAAATATTAATATTATTATTTCAACAATTACCTGCATACACATTGTTTATTCAACATTCTACAATACACCCAAATAAATTCGCTACAATTATTTACAAACTTTTGTTATTAACTGTTCCATTTTTTCACACTTCATTTGGTAAAGCAGTCCATTCCAAAACCATTAATTACATGATTAAATGTTCATAAACATTCATTGTCTTTACCCCCAATCATCGTACAAAAATCTGGTTTTACGTTTACACAGATCATTTTTTTCTAAACACATTATATTATTTTTATTCATATAAAGATTATCCAAATTTTTAGACTCTTCCACAACATCAACAGGATTATTCCGTTATTAAATTATGTAATTTATTATCATCGAGTATAGTCCAGTCGCCTTTAGTACGACCTGTCATAGTTATGTCAATTACAGTTTCATTATCATTATTATCTGCTGCTGTATTCGCTTTGTCATAAAGTAAGTAGTCTATTACATCAATTGCTGTACTAACTATTTCACAAGGTAAGTACTTATTATCAATAACTCTTTCAATGTCTAATCTCTGCAATAATTCGTCATAATCTCTACTAACCTTAAATAACATTACCTTCTTGTCAATGTATTTTTCATCATACCACCAATTCACACTTTTTCTATCATTCCGTATAGAGGGTATTAAATCATAAAAATGCCTACTAAAAATTAAATAATTATTAAGATATACTTCACTTTCTTGTAAGGGACTCTTGCCCTTCAAAAACATTCGTAACCAGCTTGGTTTAACATAAAACTGGGGAAAATTTACCCTCTGCCCTATATTCACAAACTCATTCTCTTCAAACTCTCTCTGTAACTTATAAACACTCTCTTCTCTCTCTCTCACTGTTTCTATATTATTATGATCGCTAATTATTTTCACTGTATTATTTTTATATATCTCGTTTTCAACTGTCTTACTACTATCGGTTGTTAATTTATTTTCATAATTACTTGTTATTTTATTATTACTCTGGTCGTCTGTTATTTCGTCACAATCACTCGTAACTGTGTTATTTTCTACCTCCTCCTTCCGCGTTCTACTTTTGCTTATTTCGTCTTGAATATTATTTGTATTTATAATTATCTCATCTCTCATGCCCACAATAGTTTTTTTTATTCATAATTTCTAATTTGTTATTCATATTTATTTCACTCGCTCTCAATTCGCTCCTTACATTCATGAACTCGTTATTTAAATCAGTAAGTTTAACATTTATAGTATTTACTTCTGATTTGATTTCAGATTTTAAATTATTATTTTCTGATTTGATTTCAGCTTTCATTCCTGACATCATCTCCATTATTAACGCTAACTGATTAAATATATTTACATTATCGCTTAGTTTTGTGTCTACTGTCTCAATCGTTAATTCGTGTGTTGTATTGTCTACACTCTCGTTAATATTTGTCGATATTAAATCGTCTTGCGTAACATTTAAAATTGACCCCTCCACAATATCTTCACATAAATTTGCACTCTCGCTTTTCTCTGCCATTTCGATCAGGTTGTAAATTAATTTATTTTAATTTTTAATTCACAACGTCGCTGTTAAACGGGCGCCAACTAAAGCAGGTCAATTGATTTAGTAATTAAACTATTTAAAATTCATCCCTGTTTTGGGCGTCGACTAAAGCTGTACGAGTTTAAAATAAATATTAAAAATCTAGAAATCTGTGTATATAACTGAAACTCTACTTGCTTAATGAAAAAAATTTAAATTGGTATCACTTACCTTCTTAGCGAATTATCAGGGTGTCGTCTGATGTACTTAGGCAGAGAAAAACATGCAATGCAATGACAAACACACATTGATGTGATTAATTGACACTTTTTATTAACTTTTAATTTTTTAATATTAATTATTAAATTTTAACTCCCTCTTCATCAATTTCTTTTATACTACATCGTTAATAATTATTGGAATATCAGTTCAATTTTGATTTACTAGCTATTCATTCGAAAAACTTGGCTTGAAAACATTGATACTTGTTATACATGAAATAAAATAGTTGCGATACTTATGACTAAACACTTAACATTCTAACCATGGTATCTAAATTATGAAAGCGACCCATATTGCTCTCTCTCTCTCTCTCTCATACTATAAAATTCCCCATAATTTAGTTATAACCCCTTTTTTATAAATTTGAAAAATAATTGAAATTAGATTTGAGTCGACTACTTAACCAGCGTCCTTCTGCTGACCACGTGTGGCATCTCGCATGTATATGAATGTTCTGTTTATTTGTCACTTTTTTCACTTTTGCTGTTCACTCCGCTAACTTCGTTTAAACTGTCGGATTTAACTGTTTATCTTCAAATTTACTGTTACACTTTAGAATATGTTAAAATACAAAATTTAAGGTTCGCGAACTGCGAACCTTGCCCCGGCCGGTGGCGAGTGATTTCGTCGACTGACGACGCTACAGGTGCGTTGGTCAAAAAAAAACATTTCCGTCAGCTCGTGCTGTGATTGGCTGCGGCATCTTACATGGCTGGTTCTGGTGATCGACTTTGGTGTCGAGAGTACGGATAGCGGCACACGTGCGCACACACACTGCCACATTCCCTTGCAGTTGAGCGTTATTCACAAAGTTTTTGTTACTTCTCCCCAATGGAGGATACACGCATGTGCGCACATGCTGACATTCCACGGTGTTATCGTTGTGCGCTAGGTACGGACCAGTACAGGACTGTATACAGGGTGTCCAAACAAGTGTTAGTGGTCTCGGCGGCCGTAAAGGGTGTCCAAACCGATTATTTCCCAATAATTGATATTAAATGAAATAAAAAACATACCTCCCTCAAAATTGTCCCATTACACTCTCCAGTTCTAACCTACCAAGTTACATCATTTATATCAAGTTATGTGATCACACTGTAGTCAGAATTCTCCAGTAAAACATCATCATTGCCACAGACACAGTAAATTATGATAAAATTGCAATGACAATTGCAACAAACATAAATAAACAGCATTACAACAGACACAATAATTTCATGACAAAAAAGCAAAAAAAAATCACAAGCATCATAACAAACTGAACAATGGGAAAACAACAGAAGACCTAATTGCTACAGAAATGGGAAATGTGGAGTACTTTGATCAAATTGTTGGGAGACTAGGAAATAGATGGTAGGGAGTCAACAAACTGTTGACTTATGAATGCCTACAGATTTATAATGGGTTTAAAAGATAATGTTCTGAGAGTTGACCCAATGAAGATAACACTCTGCACAGCTGGTGTGCCAAGGACATCACTCATTAAACTATACAGGTGACGGCCAAAATAAAAAGACAAGTGCAGAAAAAAGAGGTGTCAGATATGGAAGCAGGATAAGAATGGGATAACAAAGTACCAACCACTCTGATGACAGAAGGAATGACTGAAAAATCAACAGTGTTCATCATAGAGAAGCCTGTGATAAAAGAAATAAATATTTTCAAATTACAAGAAGAGTCCATGGGAGAAGCTTCTGAAGTGAAGGAACTGGCTTCAATTAAACAAAGAAGCTGAGCAGAAATAGACATACTGATTGAGCTCAGCATTGAAAAGAGACCATTTTCACAAAAAAACAAACAAATAAACATTTTTATATAACACGTGAGAAATGAAATGGAAAATCACATGTATAACTGAACAAGAGGAAGTTTCTAATGACTGGAAACTAGCCATGGTACCATAATACACCATCAAGGTTCACATGGTCGTTCTGAAAGACTGAGTAAACAAGCGTGGTGCTTTCTCACATTCAAAAACTTCATACTACCAATACTGATTTATAAATTCACTATTTTGACTGACAATGTAGGATTGAAAAGACAATATATAATAGCAACAGACAAAGACCCAGTTACTGCCTAACCAAAACTCCATGAAAAGTCATCAGAATAGACAAATGAACAAAACAGGGGTAAATCAAAGTCGACCATCCCAAATTTACAATGTATAATAAAACCTACCCTACATTAAACCTCAGTAATGTTGTGCAAGCCCCTACTACCACAGTTATGAAGTTAAATATCTTGGCATTTACCATGACAGGCAACTTGAGGACACATATAAAACCAAACATAATCAGCTCAACTGAAGGCAAAAACAGTGTATAAGTTGCTTGGTAATAAACTTCGATTGAAAGCAAGTTGTTATTGTTCAAAATAGTGCTCAAACCTATTCAGACCTACGAATCCAACTCTACAGGATGGGATCCAAATCCAACATTGAAGAAAAGAAAAATATTGAAATATTCCAATGACTCAAGTAATAATTTGAAAACTATTTTGAACTCAGCCTGGCACATCAATAACACCAACATGTGTGGTGTTGTAGTTTTTGCACAGAGCCACCTTAAAAAAGATGTACATTAGTGGAATACACACACCTTAAAATTTTGAAAAAAGGGAATTATCTGGGATGAGTAATTGTGTTTTTGTTTTTGAAGATACACTGTGCATCACTGACAACCCACCCCTGAGTTTTCTACCACAGTTTTCTTAAGTATATTCTTAAAAACCTCAACTTCTACATATCAGAGCAGAACAAAAAAAAAAACTTTAATCATTTTCCTATAAACTTGCACACACTAGAACTCTTCAGATTTATTTTATACACTAAAAAACCCAAAAAGTTTCAAAAAACTTTTAAAAATCTATAAAAATTCAAAATATAACAAATAAAATTAAACAAAAAATTAACAAATATATTTATAATATTAGCAAATGTAAACATATTTCAGGCTAAAATGTTAATTCAGATGGCAACTAAATTCTTTTGTTTACACTAAGTTTCAAAAATCGATCAGCCACTTTCATATATACATATTCTCATTGTACCAGTACAAAAAAATATTTTTTTCTAAAAATAGTTTTTTATATACTTCACAACCACTTAGATTCTGTCTCTTTAGCTTTTACCTAGAACTCACATTTTTAAATTTCTTTAATTATCCATGAGGCCTTAACTTGAGTGAAGCAGTATACAGGTGATTCAAAATTGCATGGCAATCTCTCGGGACCTGATTCTATAGCTACAATAAGAAAAAAGTTCATATAAGCATAGGTCTGAAAATGGTTTGTTAGCGAGTTACAGCTCATAAACAAGTTCGCCGTGATTTCTGCTCCCATGGTAAAATGACGCCATACTGAAATTCTTAGGGTATAGAATGAAGGGTAAATTTGGTGGTTTCTTATGGTTTTTGATCTGAAAAATTGAATAAATGAGGTCCCAGAGCTCTATCTCAATTAGTTTCTAAGAAAAACTGTGTAAAACACAAAACATTGGAGTCAAAAAACACTTTTATAGATTTGGGATAAAATAACTTTGTTACTTTCCCAATAAACAAATACATATTTGTAGACAATTTAATTATGAGAAAATTGACATGTATAAACTTTATTAAAAGTAAATATAAATTTAAAAAATTCGACTTTAATTAAAAACAAAATAGACCAAAATTCTACGAAATCTTCTCCCATTTTATTTTATTCACTCATCAGTTGGGCTCATAAGGGTTCCTCTTGATATACCTGAAAGCCAGTCTTGTTGTTTACTGGGATACTTACTCGTTGGATGGCGGTATTTGAAACTTATGATAATTTTTTTCTTGATTCTGTAAGCCATATAGCCTGCTACCATCTTCAATAAATCGGGTTTTGCTTTAAAATTGACTGTGCTCCACTGTTACATTCAACCCTGACAGTTTCAATAATAAACTGGGTGTCAGTGGCAGATGTACATTCTTTATCTTCTGACTGTATGACGGTCTCACAATTTTTGCCTGAAACTGAATTAACTGTCTTGTCGGTATCATATCCATAAATTACATCAGCACTCAGAGTAATGAGGTCGTCACGTAAGCAGTTCTCAGTTGGTATTATTGGTATTATACCAGCAGCGCTTCTGCTCAGAAGTGAGATTTGATTCTTTGACTTACTGCTGTTGGTAATGGATGATCATAAAATACTCTCAGGCTTCCAATTTCAGAATGTCTTGGCTACATCTAGCAGACATCAAATACCCTTATCCTTCGAACTGTAATTCTTTGTAAAGCCCTTGAAGGCTACGGGTAGTTATAACGAGGCCTAATTGAAAAGGAAGTAAACGAGACTTTCCTATCATTCTCATGGACAAACATAAATTATGAAGTCGATTTAAAGCATCATCCTCCTCCTCTAAAAAGGTTCCATAGATGCTTTTCATCTTATTAGTAGGGTGATATGGCATTCTCAGATTTAACACACCAAATCCAGTGTTGACAGTGTGTACAAATTCTACTACATAACCCTGTTCTGGGAGGAGGTATCAAAAATCACAATTTTGGCAATCACCTCCAAAATGATTTTTAACACTGGTGGTATCTTGTGTTACACCAAGTTCTGATAAAAGTTTCAGGTTTGAGGGTCCCATGTCACAAACCAATCTGCACACCCAAAATCCTGTCAACTCTACCATTTTAAAGCAACGTAAAAAAAATTCCTTACCCAGTACTTTGTCGAAACCGTAATATACTGATTGTTTCCACTTGCCAACTAACATTTGTATGTGGTGCTTGAACGCTGTCATAGCAGTGTTTAACTTTCATTTTATTAAAACAAAGTCACATCTTTCCCAAGTTTATGAATACATTTACATGGGCTTTTCAACCAGTGAAACGTAACTCTAAGAATCATGAAAGAACTAGAAACTGGGTAAGGTGAAGATTCACTGTAATTTCACTAGAAAGAGGATATTTAAAAATTTGTTGCTTTGTTTCAAGAGTGCATGGTTTGTTGGATATGTACTTTAAATTAACTGCTTTAGAAACGCCCTCTGGCAAAATAAATACTACACACAACATAAATTGTTGAATACAAAATGATTACTTAATTAAAAAATTATACTTTAATATTGTTATATTGTGAACTGTATTATTTCTTTTATATTATATTGTAATTCTTTACATTATTGCATTATATTACATGGTGTTTCTTTAATACAGCTTGCAGAATTTGTGTTTTTTTAATTTTAATTTTTTTTGTAAGTCAAGAAATTTGTTTGTTTTTGTGAAGAAACAACGCGGTTCTAATTATGTTTATGTATGTGAGGGAATCCCCAAAACGGTCATTACTAGGGGGCCCCTATTTTATTTCAACACTCTGTTGTGTTGTTGGAATATTGTATTTGCAGTTCTGTGATGAAATAAAGATTACAAAAAAAATAAAAAATAAAAAATGAAACAAGCTGAGGATCACTGTATACGAAACAGCAATCAACGCCAACAGTTGCATCAGTGACATCACTGACACATCTTGCTACTTCACAACCATGCCAGTGCACTTCTAAATACTGTGGCTGAAATAAAGAAGAAATTGCATATAAACACAGGCTCAAAAATGCTTTGTTTTCATTTTATGGCTTGCAAAAAGTTTGCTTTAATTTCTGCTACAAGAACAAAATGAAGCCCTACTGAAATTGTTGGAATTTAAGTTAAAGGGTAAATTTGATGGTTTTATATGGTTTTTGTCATGAAAAATAGAAAAGGAGGTTCCCAAAACTGTATCCAGTAGTTTTTTAGACAAAAATCTCAAAAACTGGTGTGAAAAAACACTTTTTTAGGTTTAATGTGAGTTTTATTGTTAAAATTTCCAATAAATAAATGTAAATCTGTAATACAGTTACAAGAATTTAATTATATTACAATTACAAACAAATGAATGTTATAAAAATTAAATTTTATTGAATAAGAAACAGAACAAAAAATGTAAGAAATGTCTTCTTCTGGTAATGTACTGCAAACCATTCATTTATTTGTTAATAACAACAATTTATTAATAGCAACTATTATAACATCACCAAATGCAGATAAATTTTGAAAACAATAAGTATGTATAAAAAATGCTAAATGATATTATGTTTGAATAAATAAATTATGTGGATAGTAAAAAATAAATAAAGGGTAATTATCATGGAAGGAGGAGGTGTAATAAACTGAAAGTGATTAATAAAAGAAACTCAAATAATAGACTGACAGACAAACGACATTGACCCAACCCCAGAGATTGGCCAGTTAAGAAACCAGTTGAGAAATCAAAATAAAGAAAACAAGACGGAGGAAGGAGAAGAAGAATGAAAACCAAGAGAGAACAAACCCAGGAGGAAGAAAACAAGATGAAACGCATCAAGAAAACTAGACAAGTAATGAAAAATAGAGAAGGGAGAAATAGTGTAACCCAAAATAATAAAGACAATGAAATTCGGTTAAGAACCAAAACTAGTAATGAATGTTAGTATTGATAAAATGACCATTATGAACCGTCAGTAATATGAAACAATGTATAAAAATACACTAACCAAAAGAGTTAGGGATATATGTAATTTGTTAACTAAGAAAGACACAATATTAATAATGTTATATAGATAGTGTGTAGAGAAAGAGAATAAAATGATGAGAAATAAATGGAAGCTGAATTAGTGAAAGTGATTTATACTAGAGTGATATGATACTAAAGAAACACTAAATAAATTAGAATGAACACTAAATAATTTAAGAAAGTGCTAGTGAACAATAACTACAAATATTGTCTATCAGATAAATAGTAAGAGGAGAGTAGGCTAAGGTAAAGACTTAGTAAAATTACTCATGTTTTAGTTTTAAGAGTGAACAATATGTTTTAGTTTTAAGAGTGAACAATAACATTTAACACGTTACAATGAATAGTATTTAGGATAGAACATTTAATCAGTAAGTAATGAACACTAAATAGTGATATTCACTGTAATGACTAGTAAATAATATTGTTAGAACTTAAAAATGTATTGTAAAAGTTTAAAGGTGTGTTTCACAAGGAAAAGTAATTAGATGGTGTTAATATGGAAGGGAGAGAGAAAAGCATTAGAAAATAAGTTTGTGTTAACATTAAATTAAATACCCATGTTATAAGGGAAGTTTAATGGAAAAAGTTTAATAGAGGTGAGATTGTTTAGCACCAGAACAACAATTAAAACACATCCAGATACATTAAACATAATTACAAATGCAAAATAACAATTTGGGACTAAATGAGATATGTTGTGTATGAAGCCACAAAAATCCAGTAATGGCTACTTAAATGTGAAACAGGCCTAACAGTCAAACATAAACAATTACTGATTGTACAAAAATCACCATGTAATGGACAAATCCGAGGTGACTAATCCATCAAGGATGAATAGTAGTTATTATTAAAAACCAGATATTAAATTAAGGAATTATACAAATAAAGAAATGTAATTAGTAAGTATGAAATTAATTTTAAACTTAGAAAACTTGATAAAACCCAATATTGTGGGGTACCAAAATAATCTTTGTGAGAAAATATAAATGACAGTGCATTTAGATATTACCCCCGAAGGAAGATAAGAGGAGGAAGAAAGTCCGAAGATATGGGAAGATTTGAAAGAAATTCAAAAATTGATAACGTGTTTATGTTGAGCTCAACCAATGAGAATAAATACGTTACCATGGAAACAGCCGTTTAACGAGGTAATTACCGTTAAATAAAATGACTTAAAAAGTGACGCTATCGCAAGCCAGACGCGAATTGCCTGTACAACACCTTTTAATGTTTAAAACATATTGGAAGTAAAACAAAGTGTAGAAATTGAGAGTACAGAAGACTGATGTATGCAGAATGCCATTTCCAGATGGAGAAGATATTTAAATAAATATGAAACATCAAAATAAGTACAAACCAACTTTGAAAAAGATGCAGAAGACTGAATAAAGAACGCTGAACAATATTGATGCCATAATCCTTCCTTCTTGACATCCCGAATAATACCGTACTGCAAGGCTGTTAAGTATCAGTTAAATTATTTCAACTTCCAAAAAATAAACGCACTTTGACCATTTCTCAATGTATGTTGAATACCACTAAATCATTTTTATTCTCTTACAAGGATTGATCCATAAAATTATATCACTGAAAATTTTGTTAACTATAGAACTAACCTCATATTTATGTACGACTTATAAAGATCTTGTATGACACTTAAACAAAACAATTACCACTACACATTATCCTACATAAGGAAAAAACACTGTAAGGTTGTGTATTTTTAATGTTGTAACTGCATCTGAACCTTTTAACGTGATCCAAACAACCCACAAACATCGACCAAAATATTTGTTGATCGGCGAAATATAACGCCATTACTGTTTCTTTGTATTCAAAAGTCGATTGTTTAACCTTGGGTAAGAGTCTTATAAAGAATTATCCGGTGCAGAATTATATATGAACAAACTAATTACAACTTGTGTCTATAAAATATTAACTTCCTATTAATAATAAATTTATACTGTGTGTGTAAATCGTGTTTCATTTCTATTAGCAAAGTGTATGTTTAAAAATATAATGTCTAGCAAAGGTTTCCAATGCGACACCTAGTAGCGCTCAAGTAGCGAATCCAGCAACCGCTATCTCGATTGACACGAAATTGAGAAAATGCGGGACAGATTGAATTCGTCGCCTCGTTCAAATAGAACATTGATAAGCAAACCATTTTAATTGTTTTCTATAAACAATTTGGCGCCACCCGGAGATTATCCACTACGTTTGAGCCTCAAATCGGGAACCACGATACCTGGTCCCCAGTACGTTCGCTACGGGCCCAAATATCGTGAAGTACATCGCCGTGCGAGGACGCAGTGGTAAGAAACACAGACACACTTTCACACTCAGACACACTGTTATATTTTACAGAGGTATACGAACGAACACGAGACACGAGTTTGGTTATAAATTGGTGACCAACCGGTGGAGCTTGAAAAAGGAAGATACGAAGTTCTAGCGGCGGTCACGAAAGGAAATCAGGATGCACACAAGAGGTTTATCGAAAAAGTTGACAAAGGAGAAAGAGATGGAAGAAAATAGAGGGGAAGAAGAGGAAGGAGCACCGATTGAAGAAGTGGAGACAGTAATAACCACAACAGTACCAAGCCAAGACGAAGAAATGGAACCACAGGCTGGAGATAGGGGGGAAGACACAGGAGGAATGGATTTACAAAAACTATGGGAATTAATTCAAGGAGATTCTAGGAAAAATAAGGAAGAATTAGATAAAAAATTTGAATCAATAAATCAAAATTTTAAGAAACAGGAGGACAATTTTCAGAAACAGAAGGAAGAATTGAGACAAACTATTAACAATAATAATGAAATATTACAACAACGACTGATGGAGGAAATTCAGCAAAGAAACGAAGAATTAAAGGAAGAATTGAAGAAAAATTTAAAATTGAAAAAAACATTGAAAAAAAAACACTGATAGAAAAATTTAAAAACAAAAAATAATTTTAACTTCATTAACTACATTGTTTTAATAAAGTTTAGAAGAAACGTACAGTTGGCAATACTGTACTGTTCAGACCGAAAATTGAATTCAATTTATAATACACTACAGTACCTTAATTATTTAAACATTTTATTTGCCTCCAAAAGCGTTTTAAGACTATAAAACAGGTTAATTACCTTCCGTCACGCTTCTTGAAATCCGAATACAGGACTACTCGAGTTTCGACACATTAAGTGTCATCATCAGATCCTCAATGAATATGGGTTAAAACTACATTTGTTGATGTATGCACATCCCGTCAAACGATAAAAACAACACACACATAATAACAAAAATATTTAAATAATTTAATACACATTAAAAACACATTTAAAACACATTGTTTTTCGTTCTGTTTTGTCTTGTTTTTAATGTGTATTAAATTATTTAAATATTTTTGTTATTATGTGTGTGTTGTTTTTATCGTTTGACGGGATGTGCATACATCAACAAATGTAGTTTTAACCCATATTCATTGAGGATCTGATGATGACACTTAATGTGTCGAAACTTGAGTAGTCCTGTATTCGGATTTCAAGAAGCATGACGGAAGGTAATTAACCTGTTTTATAGTCTTAATTATTTATCATAACTAACCTATAAGCTGAGATTTTTAAGTGTTGTTTCTTATAACATAATTTTGAGATGTCATTCCAATGTTAAAATCTTGAGTATGTAGATACATTGTTTTCATGTACAGTTTTTGTAATGAAAATACCCAGGCTGTAATATGTGAATACCAACAAAAATTTCCATACAGAAGAGTGACTCATCACAAAACATTTTCCCGGTTTTTATCTTAATGTAAGTAGAACCCCAATTATTTCTTTTTTTACTTCCATGTTCCATAAGGAAATGGAAGTATGGTGAGGCATAAAAAATCGTGTTCAAGATAAGGGCTAATTCTGATTATACTACCCCCAAACATGAAGAAAAGTCATTTTCGAAAAGTGTCTGTGTGTAGAATTTTTTCTATGGCAAATGATAACAGCCACAAATTCAAACAGAATCAAATAATTTAAGCATATGTCCCTGAATTGTAGAGGACTCAAGGCCTATTGATTTTGGTAAAGATCGGTTAAGGGAAAGGGGTAGTTTACCTGAAACATTTTATGTTTTAACAAGAGTAATTTTTACTATGACGAATGATAACTACCGCACATTCAAACAGAATCAAATAATTTTTTGCATATGTGCCTGAGTTGTAGAGGACTCAAGGCCTATTGATTTTGGTGAAGATCGGTTACAGGGAAAGGGTAGTTTACCATCAACGTTTTATGTTTTAACTAGACTAAAGTACTTAATTTTGATAAATAAAGTATCCTGAAAAGAAGATCATAATAATCCACTGTAGAAACGTAGATGAAATATCTATAAATGTACAAGCTAGTTGAAGGGGTGGGGGTAATTTTTCTATAAATGAAAATGACAGTTGAAGGGGGAGGGGATAATTTTTATTTATATGTCATGTTGAAGTCTTTCAGTATTTAAAGTTGTATAATAATTGATTTTACGTGTTAAAGGTTGACCAAGGATGTCGTTTAGTGTACTTGGCAGAGAACAATAGGCAAATACAAATAACAAAATGCGTATTTATCAAGTAAAATATAACATTATTTATTTTCTGAAAGCATGAAACATGTCATGAAAACATCTATTCCGCCTTGAGGCATAAAACAAGTTACAATCAAAATTAGATGGTACTGAATCATCAGTTTACCTACATATATTTTGCAAACTCAGCACTTCTTATATATATATATATATATATATATATATATATATATATATTTCAATCACTTTCTGCTACAGTCCGTTTCTTGATGTATATAATACTATAATACTTATAACTATTTTACCTCAAGATGTATTTTTTCTTTAGGGACATGTTTCGGGAGACCCTGTTCTTCCATCAGAAGCAAGATGGCGAAGGTTGAAGATGGGAGAACAGGATTTCCCGAAACATGTCCCTAAAGAAAAAATACATCTTGAGGTAAAATAGTTATAAGTATTATAATATATATATATATATATATATATTCTTCATTCACCCATCACACACACTTTCATACTTCTACATTTTTTTGAGCTCTTTTGATATTTTGTAAAATTGCCAGAATTTATTTATTAGGGTTTACTTCCCTTTCATGATTCGTAAAGGCTCACCTCCTCGTGCATGCACTATCCAGATGTCTCCTCATTCTCACTTTCTGATTTTACGGCCGAACTGTCAATTTATTTCAATTAGTCACTGTTATGAATGAACGTTTATCCAAATACTGTTTTTATTTTTAAATATATATAAAAATTCACATTTTATGATTTGCGGGCACCCGCGATTCCGTCACGTAACTTAGCGGCTGTACCGAATGATGAGTTGTAGCGAACTGAACTGGCTACCACGGTCGACTGTGTGTGTGCGCTTGGTTGCTTACCCGCTAGGCGTTGCGTCGCTGTCAACTTGTACTCTGTGATTCTTTGTTTTCATCACATGATCGGCATGGAATTTTTTTTCCTGACTTTCACGTTGTTAACAGCGGCCCACACGTGCGCTCGTACGCATGAATACGCACCCTCTCTGATAACTTGCATTCCCAGACTCTTAATTCCTGTTGTGCCTCGCACGGCTTGGTACGAGGTGGACTACAAAGTGTTCCAAAATGTCAAGCATTAGTGATCAAACGTTCAACTTGGGTTGCTACTACTTTTTACAATTATTAAAGAATAAAATAAATCCCAATAGTTTGTCCCATTACAATACCCCCCCCCAATGAGAGGTTTTATGCCGAAGCATAAAAGCTCTCATAGACACTCTCATACTTCCTAAAGGGATCAGCATGGATATGACGCCACAACCCCTCTATGTTTTATTCAAAATCGTGGTTAACTTACCCCTGGTGACTGCGACCGCACCTGAATGACCTTACTGGACTTCTCTCTCGAGATCCCAACACCGCAAGGCCAGACAGGCACTTGACGCTCCTGCTCTGACACGCCGGCCAGCACAGGACCGCCGCCACAGCATCACCAGACACTGAAACATGAAATCAAAATATCAAATAGTGGCCTTGTATACTACCATATCCCTAACTGATCTGGTTCCTCTTAGCTGTGCTGGTTTGTGTTAAGAAGTACTGGGTTTTTTTTTTCTAACATACACATGGATAAATACTTAATCTAACATGATACATTGTAAAATTTCTATGCCAACATTCTGTATACCCTTCTCTTGTTAACTCTTATCCCAAAATTCAAAATTATTGCTCTGATTCCCATCAAAATTTAAATAAACATTTCCCATTACAACGTATAAATATCTAAAAATTATATAATTATAATTCCATTATATGATTCCCATTTCAAAATTAATAAACTCCTTATATAGAGTAAAACACATTAAATCAACTACATTAGAACAAATTATTTACTTAACAATTGTTAAGCATCTTCATAATACTCCTTAAATCAACATCAAATCATTAAATTTAATTTACATCATAAAATCAACTGCACCTTCTACATCATTCATTTTAAATTTCTCATTCCACTCTACATCAACTTATACTAATCCCCCCAACCTAACCTAAATTCCCTTAACCCCTGATACCCCGCGTTACACAGTTGTCAGTGACCTCAAGGTCTTCACCCATTCTGATATGACACTATTACTCGGACAATGAGGGCTAGGTCCCCAAAGACGGAGTCGCACCCTCGCAGCATGTAACGTTGCCACCGGCCATCCATCTCCCTACGTCCCCCCATGACTGGACTGTTGCGCCCAGTTGCTTCCATAAGGACTGAAGTGTTAAGGAGGAATTTTGTCATCTCCTGTCCTTGCTTCGGCGTTACAAATAAAAATTCGGATTATCTGACCACTAGGGTTTACAGTATCTTACTAATTTTATATTACGTGCCCTTAAGACGGTTCTATCACCCTTTTTATGTTCCCACACGAACGGGTGATAGCCGCTGTTCCATAGTTCCGGTTTGATTTCCCCTGATTCACCCCCCTGTTAATTTCTATGTCACACCAAGTTTCAAAAAGGCAACCAACCATGGTCAGTTTACAATGTCTGCCAAAACCACGGTCAGTGCTGGTAAGCAGCGACCGCCCGAAAGTGGGGAATCACATTTACCATCTATCTTATATGGTATCTACATACTAATAGCTTAAACCTAATAACAGTTGCACATATTATCTTACAACACACCGGTCAGTTCTGACCTTAAATAAAAATTACAAACATTGCAGTGTAAATGTCCATCTTCCATGACACATGCCCATAGTTACATTATAGCTTCACCATGTCTTTACTACCTCTCACAAATAACTGGTACTAATTAACCATTTGGTTGAATTACCACTATTTAACTTATCTGCACAAAACACTTAACTGTTAACGTTCCTAGACTAATTAATTATGATGACCAACTACAGACAAGGCCACAAAAATTTAATTTTTTTTTTTTTACTCAAGTGGTGCCAAACGATGCACTCATTACCTTAATGTTTACTCGAGTTTAATCTAAAGGTTATACTTTTATGTACCCCCCAATTCATTATAAAATAATCTGTATTTATTTATCAATGATTTTAATGATTTAATGAATTAAAAGGATAATTAACATTGCTCAGGTAAATAATACCTTTTTAATTGTGTTACATTATAAGTTCCTTTTATTTCTCGGGTTTGCAGATCTATTAACACATAAGCATTTTCCATTTTTACTTCACTAACCTCATATGGACCTGTGTATAACAAGAAGAATTTTTTAATCTCTTTATCCAAAGCTGACGATTGATCATGGTTTCTTATTAACACCAGTTGCCCTACCTCATATTTGACGGGTGTTAAATTTCTATCATGCCTTCTTTTCCGTTGTTCAGCTTTACTTAAGAGCCGCTCCTTGGCAAGCACCAGTTTTCTCCCATGTGGTACCTCAGTTCGCGTCAGAAATTTTATTAATTCCTCTATTGTGCGTGATGGCCTCCTCTGAAACATTAACTCATGGGGACTATAACTTGTGGACTCATGTAAGCTACAGTTAATGTACCCTTCTATTTTATTCACAAATGTGGCCCACAATGAATGTTTTTGATGGCAAAAGGTCCTAAACATACGCCCTAATTCCCGCATAACAAGCTCACTAGGGTTTGATTGGGGATGATACACTGATGTATGCTTAACTAAAATATTTTCCCAACCTAACGTTTCCCTCCAAGTGTTGCTGGTAAACTGAGAACCATGATCCAATAATATTATTTTAGGTCTACCTACTTCAGCAATGTATTCACTGACTATCTTTCTAGCTAATACCAAAGATGTAGCTTTTTTAATAGGGTACAACTTTACAAATTTGGTAAAAACATCTAATACGACAAACAAAAAATCACCCCGCCTCGACTTTTGGGTAGGGGGCCATTATAAATCAATGGCAACTATTGCTAAAGGACTGTCTGGTATTACATGTTGCATTAAACCCTCCTGTTTACGATGATTTATTTTGGCTTTCTGACAAATTTCACACGTTTTTAATATTTTATGTACGGTTTTTTCCATATTATTAAATTTACAGGATTCTTTTAATATGTCACTGCATTTCTTGGGACCTATATGACCATACCTCAAATGACAATCTTTCACTACTTCGGATATTAAAACTTTAGGAATGCATAATTTCCAATCATCACCTTGTTCATTTGTCCGATGAAATAAATGTTTATCATACAAGCTAAAATGTTTTTTCCATTTGTTAGATACATTGGGTATCTGACTTAATGCTGTTATTATTTTACCAAGTTCTGTATCTTTTCCTTGTTCTGTTGCTAGGTTATGTACTAATTTTTTCATATCTACCCCCTCCATTTCTTTGATTATAAATATTTTATATGTACTTGCCGTGTCTACATCAGTATTATTATTGAAATCAGTTCTAGATAGTACATCAGCTACTATGTTCTCTTTACCCCTACAATACTGTATGGTTAAATCATACTCTTGTAGTATTAACATCCAACGCACTAACCTACCATGTGTTAGTTTACAGTTTTTTTAAAATGTTAAGGCTTGATGGTCTGCTCTTATTATTATTTTGTTTCCCAACAAATATGTCCTGAATTTTTTACAGGCGAAAACTATCGATAGTGCTTCCTTTTCTGTTATAGTATAGTTCTTTTCACTAGCTACCAGGGATCTACTTGCAAAAGCTATCACATTATGGTTACCATCCCCATCTAATTGAAATAGTTCTACCCCCAAAGCTATGTCCGATGCATCGGTGTGTATGTAAAATGGTTCTATAAAATTAGGATGAGCTAATATGACAGTGTTTAAAAACTTATTTTTTATTTGTTCAAATGCAGTTTGCTCTTGTAAACCCCATTTCCATTGATTACCTTTATTTAATAAATGCCTCCAGTTGTACAGTTAAATAGGGATATTTTTCTATGAACTGCCTATAGTAATTACACAGACCTAAAAAACTCTGCAGTTGTTTCACATTCTTAGGTACTGGAAAATTTTGTATTATCTCTACCTTTTTAGGATCTGTACTGATACCCTTGGCTGAAATTATGTGCCCCAAAAAATTAACCTGTTCCTTTTAAAACTCTGATTTTTTAAAACTTGACAGTTATCCCATACTCATGTAGTTAATTCAATACTCTATCTAGTCTTTCACAATGTGTACTAATATCTGGTGAAATTATTACTATGTCGTCTACATAAACAGTTGTAAACTGTAGAATTTCCCTCCCTAACATGTAGTCCAAACATTTAATAAAAATTGTAACGGGGCAAAATGGGATGAGGGATTTTAATTTGATTGTAAATGCGACGCACAATAGTACCCACACAGGGCCTCCGTCTGTAACAATAAACATTCCTGTACGGAACGCCCATCTGCATGTTGGTCCAGAAAATCTATCAACATGTACTGTTTTCTGTTGCTCTGGAATGCGAGAGCATGCGGAAGTGCATGTCCTTACTGATGAATAAGCACGGACTCGGCTCACTGGTCACTTAGAGTGGATATACTATAACCAGTGTTAAATATTTGTTGTCACGTGGTCCCTCTGGGAGCCAATCACAGACCAAGTTGTCGTGCATGAAAAAGTTGCTGGCCATCTTGAAGCGTCATTTTGGCGTCTGTCTTACTACAGTGATCGAACCGCGCGGTTCAACGTAAAGGGCTCGTGAGCCAAAAATCACTTAAAAGGTATAAAATGTGAGTTAAACAAAGAATCTAAAGCTATAAAAACAGTGTAACATTAACTAAACTCAGTGGCATCGAAATTAAACCAGCGCAACATCTTTCGGACAAATAGTGATAAAAAAATGCGGAGTGCACCACATGGTCAGCAGAGACGCCGTTAAAGACGTAACTGTATAATATCCAATCAATTATGAAAATTTAAGATAAAAGAGCTCTTTATAATAAATGGGGTAAAATGAATGAATGTGAGTGTATGCAAATGCTGGGTCGCCTTTATCTAATATAATATAATGAACCATGTATTTTAAATAGGCTAAGGAAAACTGTGAATTTTGTTTTGTCTTGGTTAAATTGAGCATGTCTCAACATTAATATTTGTCAGACTTAAATCCTAATGGATACAGAATAAATTTGTCATCATTTTCGAAAGAAAAAATAGAATATTAAATCACACGTCTACTAAGGTTGAACTAATTAACAATTACAATGAGAGTTGAGTACATTAATAACGTAAACCCTAAAGCATGCTCGTAGTCCACAAGTTCGTGTGAAGAACCCTGAGGACCCAGAGAAAGGTAAGATGAGTTTATTATTATGGTAAAGTGTTTGTACGATTACAACTTACGTTCAGTCCAAAAGGCAATTTACAAAATTGATTTCTTCCATTATATAGAAATGCTACATACTTGCGAGACCCCTCCTCTAATTCTATCTGCCAATATCCAGCCGTCAAGTCCAATGTAGTAATGTATTTTGTCCCACTGAAACGTTGTACAATCTCGCCCACCGGTTCTGATGATTCTCTATCTGGAATAATTATTTTATTTACTTGTCTAGCGTCTAAACATAGTCTTATTGATAAGTCTTTCTTAGTAACCACTACTAAAGGGTTAGAATATGGTGAGGTGGATTTTTCTATTATTCCTTCTGCTAACATTTTGTTTATTTCTTCTTGTACTAACCCCCTTTTAGAGTATGGTACCGGATATGATTTAAGCGCAAAAGGTGTCTTTTTCTTTAACAATTAATCTACCCCTAAAACTTTTACTAGACCTGGTTTATCTGAAAAAACTAATTTATTTTTATCTATTATCTGTACTATTCTCTCCCTATCTTGATAACTAAACTCCCCAGTTTGATATAGAATTGTATTCATTTTTTCAGCCCAACTATTTTCAGTTTCAATTAATTCATGCCTATTTACCTTTAAATTACAATAATTAATCATCAAGGGTCTGCATTCATTTATTTCATTATCGGATACTAATATTCCTTTACTACAGTAATTATTTTTAACGCTTTCATTTCTACATCTCTTCTTCGTATAAACTGTCACCGGACAAAAGGCTTGCCGCATGACAAATGGCGCCAATCGTACACTCTAGTGTTTTTGGTGGCCCTAAAAAGGACCGTGTGGCGAGAAGGCTGATGTTGGTTGTGCCGCGCTGAGATGTTCGGCGGCTGCGCCCGCTGATCGTGGCGTACTGCAGTCCTCTTCTTTCGGCATCGGTTGTAGAGTCGGCTGCCGGCCCAGCAACGTCCATCACTGGCGCGGAACGGGAGTGCAAAGACACAAGAATGGCGGCGGTTCTATTCTTCGGCTGTTCCTTCCGGCTGACTCCGCCTCGATGTCGTCCGAGAGAGGAGAGGAGATGAAGTGTGTCTGATGGTGTGGCGATGAAGTGTGTCCAAAATTTTCTGCTGGCCCGGGTTTTATTACTGCTCTCATTAAGTTATTACTGCTCTCATCTGCTTCTTCCTCTGATAATTCGTTATGTATATTGGTAATAAGCAACCCTATTGTTACGTTATTTCTAGACGGCTGGAGATTTTCCTTTTCAACCGCCCTTATTAGTTTAACTGTGCTGGTGGTGGTGGTTCGTTGTACGCCCCCCTATTATCCACTCTACTATTATTATTACTATTAGAAAGTACTTCAGTACCCCTAGTTTCATTTACATTACCAATATATCCCCCTCTCCCTCTGTGGTTCAAACCTCCCGGCATTCCCCTATTACTGGTAAAACCTCTCCCTCTATTATTACCTCTAAACTCATTGCATTAATTTTCCCTTCTATTATACTCATTATTATCAAACCCCTCTATTACAATTAACTTCCCTCCCTTGGGAACCACCCCTGGGACCCCGACATCTATAACACTGATCTCGAGAACCATTATAGTTGCTGACTCTACAATTAGGGTGTGGACATAACCACGTACCCCCCTCCGATCTACTCATATTATTATCATGTCTATTAAAACGGTCTGGTTGTCTTAATTCGGTGTTTATTGGCCTCGACTCATTATTTCTAAATTGATACTTATTGTCTTCTTCTTCTTTGATACTCTGGTAAGCTTCTAATATTTTCTCTAACTCAGCTATATTAGTAAACTCCCGGATTCTAATTGTGGACCGTATGTCTTTAGGTAAATGTTTACTAACATACCTTATAAAGGATGGAAGAGACATTGGTGGTTCCAAATATCTAACCTGGCTATATATTCGCGTTACATATGCAGTAATGCTCATATGTTTAATATCAAAACTACCCCATCCCATTATAGTGCTACGTAAACCCTCTTGTTTTTCCTCTGACCAATATTTATTTTTAAACGCTCGTTCAAATTCATCAAAATCTGCCCAATTATCATTATGAGCGTCCGCCCAAATTTTAGCATCCCCTTTAAAATATTTCAAAATTCGTACCAATTTTATCTCCCAACTTTCTTTGTTATACTTATTAAAACTTTTTATAGAATTTAAAAATTGTATGGGATTCACTCCCTTACCCTCATTACTGAAATAACCTAATTCAACGTCAACGTTCACTCTCTCACAGATATTGGTTAGTTTTTTATTAATTCATAGGCTTAGATCTTCTCTCACTTTAATTATTTCTTGTTCATGCTGTTTGTTTACTTTTCAAATTAGTTACACTAGTTTTAATTGTATCAATTTGTTCAATGTTACTTTTGAATTCATTATTAACACTCTCTTGTATCTTATTTGCTTTTTTAATCCGTTCACATTCATTTAATGTTCACTTGAACGTTATCGTCAATTTTTTCATTTTGTGTTTTAAATTTATCGTTAAATGTATTAGTTAACGCATCAAAAGTTTTGTCTGTTTCTAGCAGTTTCTCATCCTGCTTTTCGCTAATAGTTTTTATGTCATTTTTTATCTCGGTTTGTATTTTATTTATATTTATAGTCATTTCACCTTTCACTTCCGCAATAGTCTTACTCTGTTTCTCTAGTTTATTATTTATTTCCACGAACTTCTCACTCACTCCATTAAAACTCTCACTTATACTTTCAAATTGGTTATTCATACTTAAATTACTCATTTTTATTTCGCTTCTGTTCACAAATTCGTTATTTATATCTCTTAATTTCTCGTCTTGTTCGTTAAATCTATTATTTATTTCATTTATCTCTGCTTTTATTTCGGTTTTTCAACTCTACGCTACTTTCATTTATCTCACGCAACATTTGTATATTCTCTGATTTCATTTCAGTTTTAAATTCATTCAAACTCGTGTTCAAATTATCATTCACTTTACTGATATTATTTATCTCTGACTTTAACTCTACGCTACTTGCCACATATTCTTGTTTTGTTGGTCAAATTTATTATTCATCATTTCCATAATTATTGCTAATTGATTAAATATATTTACATAATTACTTCTACTACTCTCAGCTTCTACCGTTTCAATTACATTTGCTATTTCGCCTACACTCTCATTGACATTTTCATTTGTGGTTACTACATCATCTTGCGTAACATCCAACATGGAACCACATCTGCATTTTCATATAAATTTGTATTTGTATTTTTCTCTGCCATTTTCGACTGTTTTTTTTTTACGTCACTGTTAATGGACGCCAACTGAAGTCTTTCAGTATTTAAAGATGTATCATAATTGATTTTACGTGTTAAAGGTTGACCAAGGATGTTGTTTAGTGTACTCGGCAGAGAACAATAGGCAAATACAAATAACAAAATGCGTATTTATCAAGTGAAATATAAGATTATTTATTTTCTGAAAGCATGAAACATGTCATGAAAACATCTATTCCGCCCTGAGGCGTAAAACAAGTTACAATCAAAATTAGATGGTACTGAATCATCAGTTTACCTACATATATTTCGCAAACTCAGCACTTCTTATATATATATATTGTAACGCATCAAAAGATACCGTTACATAAATCTAATAAAAAATACCCAAATGAAGATCTACCGTGAACATATCTAAGCTAATACAGCCAAACACACCAACAAGAGGAAAGACAACACTAAAATGTCAAAGTCAAACGTATATCCATGAATAAATAATGTTAAGGAAAATAAGCACCCTAGAAGGAAGGAGTTGTAATTAAATAAAACATCAATATTATAACAAAAGGAAAAGTGAACCAAGCAACTACGTTAGCAACCAGGACCCAATAGATCCAATAAGTGAGGGAAAATATATAATAAATAAGGAAGATATCCGACAAATAAGGAAATAATATTACCAGTATGAAGAGTACCAAATAAGTGAGGAATAATACCACAACAAGGAAGAACCTGAGAGGAAAATCCAAGTGACCACGAACAAACTATTAACAATATAATAATTCAATAAGCAACCACAGACAATAATAGTGTGCTACATACAGTGAATTAATGAATACTAATATACCACGAGCTGAAATAAACTAACACAAACAATGATAGTGTAGTGTTTAAAGAAAGCGAAAATATTAAGTGATAACAATTCTATACAATAATCTCAAATAAACCAACACAGACAATAAGTGTATTATTTATGAGACAGAAAGTATAATATAGTAAAACATAATAAAGACCACAAGTGAAATGAAATTAAGTGCAGAAATAATTGCTCAATTATGAAAGTAAATGGAACTGATTACCTGTAACTACCATGTCTGACTCTAAATATAAAATCATTGCAAAACATACATTTAAATATCAGGAGAGTTGAAAGTAAAGTCAATACAGAATGTAATTGTTAGAATGCCAGAAATAAGACCACATGTATTAGATTAAAAACAGTCAACCAAACCAAATGTAAACATCCAATATGTATGTCAATAACCAATTAGAATTAGATGATACTATGTAAACAAATAGTCAGTAATAGAATTAAAATACAGAAAACCATTGTACTAGATAATAGTAATACCAATCATGGTAAATATATAAGAAAATATACAAGAAACCAAACTAATACATATAGGCATTATTGTCATACAGTGATATACACATAACCTCAACTGAACAGAATTTGCAACAAAGAATCATAATTAACAATTAGAAAAACACTGATAAAAGTATTTACATAATGCTACAACCAAACTAGAAGAAATAATGAACAGAATAAACCCAATATGAACTAAGAAACACAACAATATACTTTAAATTTTATAAACAAATAACAGCCAAAAATACCAAACCACAGAGTGACTGACAGAATTACATAAAAAACTCAATCAAAACTAACAGAAAGAGGAAAATAGTATAACAGTAGTTTCAAGGACACTCAATACCTCTTTGAGAACACTTAACAAACAGTAAATGCATAAATTTACGTAATAATAATGAAAAACAATAATACATGCAGATGAAACTAGATGAAAGTAACAGTCCAACAGAAAATTGTGAGTAATTAGCACAGCAGGGAATACTAAATACCAAAGATAAGATGTAGACAAACACTAAATACCAATTAATGGATGAGAATACATCCCTGATACAAAACTATTTGTACAATAAGAGTGTCAATATCACAGGACACCTGACATGGTGTGATAAAACCATTCATTGTAAAGATATGTTAGTAATTACAAAACTGCACCAAATGTGTAGTATCATTTGAAGTGTAAACCAAACACAATAGAATTGTGTGAGAGTGATATATATATATATATATATATATATATATTATAAATAATAAGAAATAATGCATGGACATTTAAGGCCTACTCGCCTGAAAGTGTATTATGGAATTTTGTAAATATTTAGCATTTAAGGAATAATTGATAAGAAAAAACGACTTGAAACATTATCAGTGAGTGATATATGTATCATGTAATACTATGAAGGTGAAAAAACTTATGTTTAAATAAGAAACACTAAAAGTGCATCAACGAAAAGGTAAATAAGTTAATCATGAACGGAAATAGTGCTTGTGTGGACTCAAAATAAAGAGCAAAGCAGCCGAAATACATGATACCATTAGTTTTCGAATCGGAGGTGTATTAAAAAAGTTATGAGCAATCATAGTTATTCAATCAATTACAAAAGAATTGATAGCGTCACTTTTATACTCTCAATCCCAAAGACTGACGCTGAGAAATAAAATTTATTAATTTCTCGTGACGTTTGGGTACGAGATTAATAGACTTTCAGCCAATAAGAAACGCTGATTCCAAGCAGACGCCACCCGAAGGAGCTGAACTTAGCTTCACTACCAAACTAATCATCAACGACGACAGAACGACTCTTCGATGGAAGTATTTTTAGAAAATGTGAGTGTTCCCCCCCCCGTTAGTAAACAAATTATCTAACCTAACATATGGGTAATAATAACCTCAAACGTGTGAAATGTAAACAGTGATACGACATAGTGAAATATACCACTGCTAGTGTATAATATCAGCAATGATGAGTGATAATAAGGGAGTACACTACAGTCCCGTTTAACCGAATTTGATGGGACCCATAAGGCTTCGGTTAAACGAAAATTCGGTTAAACCAGAAAATATGTATTTTCATATCTCAGACCGGATAGTTGTGTTGTTCACGGGGTCACAGCCCACGGGCGAGCAAGGCCTACAATAGCAAGGCACATTACAATAGGCCTATTACAAACGAATGCATCACAACACTCTACAGGTATTAATTTATAAATAGAGTACGCTAAGAATGCAGTGACATAATACATATTTTATTTTACATGAATGAGACATTTTGGAAAAGTACAGTAGTCGTAACAAACATAAAAAATTGTAATGAAATATAATAGTACAGTGAAAAATTTATACAGTACTCTATGTAGGAAATAAAAACATACGCACATGAATAATAAAACATGAAATTCGCAACAAACATGAAAGAATTATGGTGGAATACAGTACAGTAAAACAAAATTTAATGTAGCGAAAATGTGCGGCATAGAATGAATAAAAATATGAAATTTCTAAAAACACATAAAAACATTCCTGCACGATGGAATGCAAAATTAAATCGAGGAAGTAAAAAAATGTGATATTTTCTTTTGCTTCATATGAGAAGAACGTTTCTTTGCAGCTCGATCTCTAAGGCGTTTAATGAGAAGCAGCTCAGCAGGAGATGTTTCCTCTTGTTGTTCAAGGTACACCATGAGGTCTTCAAACATCCTAGTTGCTTCTGAATGGTTTGGCCCTTTCTTTTCTTGAAGGGATGGACCATCATCATCATCGGAGCTGAGCTCACCTGCCTGGTGACTTGAACATGCGGCAACAATGACATCTTCACTAAGAATTGGATGTGGTTCTTCATCACCTTGTATCCATTCCGCTATATCGTTTATTTGAATCTCCAATCCGCCTACCAGACTGTTTAGCTGTGATATGAAGTTCTCGTCACTACACTCCACGGGAACATCAGGTTCATTTTCATTCTGCGACACTGTTGTAGGCACGTTGGACCAGAGTTTCCTCCAAGTTTTGTTTAGAGCAACTGCCGTTTCCTCCTCCCATGCTGCAGCTGTCATGTAGATCACGACCTTGATCGTTATTTGTTTCAACGTGGATATGATGTCATTAGGCTCTTCATCTTCATCATTATCAATGATTTTACTGAGCAGTTTCCTCCTGTATAGTCTCTTCAAAGTTTCGATCGCACCTTGATCCATCGGCTGTATAAGAGCTGACGTTTGCAGGTAAAAATTGCACTCGTATGTCACCATATTTCAACTCATCTGCTCCCAGGTGGGTGGGAGCGTTGTCTATGAGGAGAATGGCTTTTAGAGGCAACCCTTCCTTTGTCAAAAATTTTTTACTGCCGGAACAAAGTGGTGAAAAAACCAGTCCTTAAAGATATTTGATGACTTCCAGGCGGATTTTTCAGATGCATAATGTAGAGGCAATGCACTACGCTTGACATTCTTTAAAGCCCTTGAGTTGGTTGACTTCCCTATCAAAACAAGTGGCAGTTTATGGGTGCCTGAAGCGTTGCTACAAACCAGTAACGTAACTCTTTCTTTATTTTTCTTATGACCACGAGCTGCCTCGTCTAGTTTTGATGCCAATGTTTTTGTAGGTAACATTTTGTAGTTCAGCCCAGTTTCATCGGCATTGTATATCTGAGCAGGACTTAATTTTTAGTCCTTAACAATTTTTTCAAACTTCTTCTTAAACTCTTCAGCATCAAGAACAGTGACTGAAAGACTTTCCCCAGTTATCGTCAGCTGCCTCACCCCGTGTCGATCTTTCCACCTACTGAGCCATCCAATACTGGCAGTGAAGCTTGGATCTCCACCCAACTTTTGGTTTAAACTCAATGCCTTTTCCTTAAGTATCGGTCCGGATATAGGCACGCCGCGCTCACGTTGTTGTTCAAACCACATTAAAAGTGCCTCGTCTAAGGATTCATTTTTAGGTTTCTTTATAGTGGACCGATTCTCTAAAGAGTCTTGACTAACCATTTTAGCGCAAAAATCTTCAATTTGACTTCTATTTTTTTTTCCAGTCACAAACTGTTGCTGCCCCAACTCCATATTCAATAGAAAAGTTTTTTACTGACTCACCCTTGTCCAGATGATTAATAGCCTCCAGTTTTTTTTTTGCATTGCCACAACAACTCGTTTTCTCTTTTCTGCCATAATCACTGCAGATCACTAAACAATATTGACACACTAAACACAACGCGACAAACAATACACTACTAATGTACAAAAATTATCATGAGCCAGCCACATCAGACAGAATTCAAAACATAACTGACAGGTGTCCTTGGACAGCGACAATAGTGTTAGTAGGCGTGCTAAAAATAGACGCTGGTGGAGGGGCTGAGTCAATGGACAGTCAAAGCTACGACTTCTCGCGCGGCGCCGGCCGAATGTTTGTGTACAGTCCCTGTATGAAAGCAGTATAAAATATGGTAATACAAAAGTATTTTCGGTGATTCGGTTGACCCGGAAATTCGGTTAAACGGGATTCGGTTAAACGGGACTGTACTGTATATAGAATTAACAATATTTAATAGAATTTTAAACGAATACCAAATAATAATTTTTGTGTTGATACTACGGTAGTCAAATGCATTCATACGTCAATAATAACCTCAATAACCTCAATAATAATTATGAATTAACACATTATTGAACAAAAGTTCTCAATTTTATTTTTAAATAAAATATTATTAATTTTAAAGAATTGAAAATCAAATTACCACTTAACCAAAACTAATGTACTAGAATATAGATGCTGATTTTACTTAAACAATAACGAAAGACAATTCGATTATCAATAATATTTGAGAACTGTCAATAAAGTTAATGATTAATAAATGTGTCATTAGCTAATATTATGTGTAACAATAAGATTTTATGAAGTTAATTTAAATATTTTTAACAATTAACTTAGAAGAATTTTCCTTCTAACCTACCTGTTGTTGAAGGGTACACAATCGATACAGTGCAATGCTTTCAATTCAAGAAAGCATAACTATTTTTAATTGCACCGAAATTATAAATTAATCATTATATTTTAAATTTTATAACCATTAACGGAATTTTATTCCGATATACAGACATAATAATCGTATTGCACATGATATACCATAACTTGCAAATTTGAATGCAAGCGTGTCTGGTACGATAGTTTACAATTATAATTAACCTTTTCCTATTTATGTAACCACTCTCCATAACACGTCATTATCATATTTAAGCAATTTTTTTTTTTGTAGTAAGTATCTTGTATACTAAAAGAATTCACGATTTTGTTAATTATAAATCAGAAACCTAACCAAATCAGGTTAGAGAAGTACAACATAAAAAACCAGTGTTACCAGCCCTCAGTTTTAAGAATCTCCGTAACGAGTTAAATTGTTTTTAATGTTTTATAAAATGTTTTAAATTGAACATTAATTGTTGTTAACAAATTACCATTCAATACACAATTGAGTCAGTCCATTATTTAAAGATAGACTGTAACGACAACACGAAAGAGCATTTATTTTACAGATTGGCAGTAAGGCAAATAAGCGGCCAAGATTTTGAATAATTTCAAAACAGTCTCATATACAGAACAACTTTATTTACATAATATCCACATACAAACAAGTGGTAAATGTTGTATGAATTGTGTTGTGTTATTTTCAGTATATTACAGGAAGAGAGGACCTACGTTAGAAGATTGACATCGGTAAATAAGTGGTAATTGACATCTAAAATAACCAGTGCTTCGAAAAGAGAACTTGAACATTTTTCAGCTTTTTAAACCCTTTTGAAACATCGTAAATTATAAATCAAATCATAAATAATAAAAATTTCAAACCTACACAATTGAATAACCAACACGTATACTCGTCTAGTCATAGAGTGACGTCAACAACGTGTGACTTATTATATTTGAATAAACACACCTTAATTCGTCTAGTAACAGAGCGGCGCTCCATCGCGGGGCTTGATTGATTGAATACACCTATACCTGTTCTAATAACAGAGTGGCGCCTACAACAGTGGGGTGTAATTAAAATAAGACGTAACGACACCTACTCGTCAAGTATAGAGTGGCGCCCAACCTTCGAGCATCGAATTAGGTCAACTATACCTATTCAAATAACTAAATAAATAAATATTAAATATTTTAAACTTAATTCGAGCGGTAGTTACAATACTATACTACAAAAATGCAAAGGAGAGCGACTTCCAAGAAGCGAGTGGCGGAAGCCGAAAAAGAGATTAGAATGGAGGAGAAAGAAACAACATCAGCCGAAGATATAGAAGAAATTCTAACCATAATGGAACCTAAACAACCCGAACAGGTGGAGGAACTCCAGCAACCAGAAAACCAACCAGAAGTAAACCAACCTGTGAAACCAACACAAACAGGGGACGCAAACTTCATGGAAATGATGAGGGCAATGATGGAAGAAACTTTAAATAAGAAGACGGAAGATAGCCAGAAAAAGATGGAAGACACGTTGAAGAAAAATAATAAATTATTAACCAAAAATATAGAATCATTAAGTAAGAAAATGGAGGAGAACAACCAATCCACAAAGGAAGAATTGAGTAACAAAATTGGAGATACCAATAAGAAAATTGATGAATTAAAAAAAAATAGTAATCAGACCAATAAGAATATTGAGAATCTGAATAAACAAATTGACGAGAAAATCGAATCAATCCAACTCGATAATAAAAAAATATGGCAACAAATGGCCGATAACAACAAACGGATGGAAGAGATCGCCAAAACAACAATAGAAACACTGAACAAAAAAATTGAAGAAAATAATGAGGCGACGAAGGAAAATATGGAGACGGCCGTGACAGAAATCAGAAAAGAAATTTCTGGAGTACAAAAATGTTGTGAACTAAACAAACAAGAGATAATACAGACTAAGGAGGACCTCAACACACGAATAAGCACAATCGAGGAAGTTCGAATGAAACAAATGGAATCAGTCGAAACCAGACAAGCAGACCTGGCACTGACACACACCACCCTGGGAGAGAAATGCGAAGTGTTGAACGTCACCATGAATGCAGTAAAGAACCAAGTAAATGGTGATAAAGAACGGATGACCGAGCAACAACAACGAGAATTTAACAACCTCAGGGAGGAAATAAACACAATAAGAACGTACCCGATCCCAATGGCGGGAATACCACATCTAGACAACCGGGAAAGCATCGACTTCCGAACATATAAGAAGAACCTGATGGAATTCCTGGAGAGGGTCGAAAAGCATTAGCCAGAAATCGAGAAAATCGGTGGACAATAATAAAGGGGATGCTGGACGAGTACTTCAAGAACGTCCATGATAACTGGTGGACGGCGACCAGACATGAAGTACCAAACTATGCAGCGTTCAAGGCGGCCTTCAAAACCAAATATTGGTCTGAATCCACGCAGAATATTGTCCGAGATAACATCAGTAATGGGAAGTATGACTACAACAACGGAGTGTCAATGACGTCATACTTTCTGGGTAAAATATGCCTTGCGAGAAACCTAGAGCCCATCATACCGGAAGAGTGCCTGGTAACCAAGTTGGCCTACCAATGAAGGGGTACCACAAGCTAGATTGAATGGACAAATCAAAACAATTCAAGCGATGTCTGCACTCCTAGAGAATCATGAGCAGGAGAGATATTATCAAAGAAATCGCCAGAGACCAGGACCCTACTATGACCGGAGTGGACCCGGTAATACCTACAATAACCATAACAATGACCGACCAAACTACCGAGGAAATTTTAATCACCAGAACAGATATAGTAACGACCAGAATCCACGGCCGAATAGTAATAATAATAATAATAATAACAAGCGCCGTGATAACAATAATTCAAGGCCGAATAATTATAACAATAACAATAACAATTGCCGGCCAAACAACAACAACAATAACTACAGGCCAAACAATAATTATTACCGGCCTAATAATAGTGGCAATTACCGGCCAAATAATGGAAATAATAACAGCAACAATAATTATCGAAGGGTACACTATGCCCAAACTAGTCATAGTGACAATGGGAGACGGTATTATCAAGGTCACCGGAATTACAATGGACATAACAGCCGAAACAGCAGCGACGGTGAGAGGCCAGAATCCGGATACAATACAAGCAGGAGCCGTAGTTGTGAAGACGCTCAGCAGAGACCAGACCATGGGAATGACTATCATTCTGGGAACCGGCCAGTCACGAGAGCAGCACGTATCCAACACAGCAGAAACGAACACCGAAGATGGTGACCTACCTTTAAACGGACAACGGCAGTGAAAACCATAAGAACACACTCACGGAACCGATCTATTGGGTCTAACGTAGCGAAAAATTGAAAAGAAACCAATTACAATCATCCAAACAGCAATCCCACTGAAAGAGTCCTAAGAGAGGTGGGAAGAATATTGAGGACATATTGCCATAAACAACAATGAAAATGGGAAGAATATTTATCTCCAGCTGAAGATTTTATTAACTTAGCATATCATCAATCAACAACTGAAACACCATACACAGCTATGTTTGAAAAGAGACCTCCCAGAGAAATAGCTGAGATGGTCAACTTTCCTCAAGGAGATGAATACAAATTCAATCAAGTAAAATTCTACAATAATTCAGTGGAATGAGCAGAAAAGCTCAGAATTAAATATAAAAAATTACAACCTAAGATCATCACATACAAGGTGGGAGACAAAGTATTATTAAGAAACAGAGAACTCCCAAGTGCTATTGAAGGAATTGCCAAGAAATTATTACAGCTTTATACGGACCCATATACTGTAACAAAGGATAACATGAATAACACATATGAAATACAAGATTCAGTGACAAAAAGAATAAAGGGAAATTACAACCAAACTTCATTGAAAAAATATGTTGAAGCCTGACTAACCTGAAGAACCTGAATATTGTTTTGAAAAATACTTAGTGATAATATTAACTTTGAAAATGATAATTATGAATATAAAAATGAGTGTTAACAGACTGCTGATATAATATAATATAATAATGTGTACATAAAAGAGAGAAGAATAATATACAAGAAAGACACCTTCCAACCATGGCATAAAAATATAAATTCCTAGAGCCAGTCAACATGTAAATACCAACTTACCCGTACATAAAAGAAAGAATAATAATATATGAGAAAGACACCTACCATCTATGGCACATAAAATATAAATTCCTAGAGCCAGTCAACATGTAAATACCAGCTTACCCGTACATACAAGAGAGAAGAATAATATACGAGAAAGACACCCACCATATATGGCACATAAAATATAAATTCCTAGAGCCAGTCAACATGTAAATACCAGCTTACCCGTACATAAATAAAAGAGAAGAATAATATACGAGAAAGACACCTACCATCTATGGCACATAAAATATAAATTCCTAGAGCCAGTCAACATGTAAATACCAGCTTACCCGTACATAAATAAAAGAGAAGAATAATATACGAGAAAGACACCTACCATCTATGGCACATAAAATATAAATTCCTAGAGCCAGTCAACATGTAAATACCCGCTTACCCGTACATACAAGAGAAGAATAATATACGAGAACGACACCTACCATCTATGGCACATAAATATAAATTCCGAGAGCCAGTAAACATGTAAATACCAACTTACCTGTACATAAAAGAGAGAAGAATAATATACGAGAAAGACACCCAAGATCTACGGCATAAATTATATCTCCAACAGCCAGTCAACATGTAAATACCAGCTTACCCGTACATATAGAATGAGAAGAGAAATATAATCTACGATGAAATTCCAAATAGAAAAAGGAAAATAAAGGTGAATGAACTTCATTATAAAATGGATATACAATACATGAGGCATGAAACCAAATCCAAGTGAGAGCCTAGTAAATGAAATATTACACAGATATGTGGGTATAGAAAATACAGAAGAATATAATGTGATATAAGGTGGACTACCAAAAACAAGATTAATTAATACCGAAGAATGATGAACAATACCATACTAAGGAAGACAATCAAGAGAAGATACCAATGAAGAACTGTAAACAGAATTATCCTAGAGAAAAATATGAAGAATAAGTTAAGATGAATCAAGAAGAGAAGAATATAATTAAATATAAACCGCAAATGCGTAAAATAATCCCAAGAATGTTTATTATTAGTCAGAAAATTGACTACTTTTATATTTATATGATATGAATTGACTGAAGAATTATTCCAGCAATCATTTATATTTTGAACAGAGATGATTTACCTCTGAAATTATGTGATGTTAGTACGGACAGCAGAGAATGTATGCCAAATGAGCCACTCTGAACTGCACCAGCTAAAATGATAGGGAAATAGTTAGGGAATTAAATAATCTAGGGAAGACAAATACAAAGGAAAAATAAAGTATGATTCATAAAAGTAAAATGGAAGGATACAACAAGAACAGAAGATTCAGTATAAAGAAAAGTACAACACTTGATAAATTCTTCATTAATTTAGTATAGGGATTCAGAATTAATCAATTCTTATAGGAAGGCATATGTAACGTATCAAAAGATACCGTTACATAAATCTAATAAAAAATACCCAAATGAAGATCTACCATGAACATATCTAAGATAATACAGCCAAACACACCAACAAGAGGAAAGACAACACTAAAATGTCAAAGTCAAACGTATATCCATGAATAAATAATGTTAAGGAAAATAAGCACCCTAGAAGGAAGGAGTTGTAATTAAATAAAACATCAATATTATAACAAAAGGAAAAGTGAACCAAGCAACTATGTTAGCAACCAGGACCCAATAGATCCAATAAGTGAGGGAAAATATATAATAAATAAGGAAGATATCCGACAAATAAGGAAATAATATTACCAGTATGAAGAGTACCAAATAAGTGTGGAATAATACAACAAGGAAGAACCTGAGAGGAAAATCCAAGTGACCACGAACAAACTATTAACAATATAATTCAATAAGCAACCACAGACAATAATAGTGCGCTACTTACAGTGAATTAATGAATACTAATATACCACGAGCTGAAATAAACTAACACAAACAATGATAGTGTAGTGTTTACAGAAAGTGAAATTAAAAGTGATAACAATTCTATACAATAATCTCAAATAAACCAACACAGACAATAAGTGTATTATTTATGAGACAGAAAGTATAATACAGTAAAACATAATAAAGACCACAAGTGAAATGAAATTAAGTGCAGAAATAATTGCTCAATTATGAAAGTAAATGGAACTGATTACCTGTAAATACCATGTCTGACACTAAATATAAAATCATTGCAAAACATACATTTAAATATCAGGAGAGTTGAAAGTAAAGTCAATACAGAATGTAATTGTTAGAATGCCAGAAATAAGACCACATGTATTAGATTAAAAACAGTCAACCAAACCAAATGTAAACATCCAATATGTATGTCAATAACCAATTAGAATTAGATGATACTATGTAAACAAATAGTCAGTAATAGAATTAAAATACAGGAAACCATTGCACTAGATAATAGTAATACCAATCATGGTAAATATATAAGAAAATATACAAGAAACCAAACTAATACATATAGGCATTATTGTCATACAGTGATATACACATAACCTCAACTGAACAGAATTTGCAACAAAGAATCATAATTAACAATTAGAAAAACACTGATAAAAGTATTTACATAATGCTACAACCAAACTAGAATAAATAATGAACAGAATAAACCCAATATGAACTAAGAAACACAACAATATACTTTAAATTTTATAAACAAATAATAGCCAAAAGTACCAAACCACAGAGTGACTGACAGAATTACATCAGAAAGAGGAAAATAGTATAACAGTAGTTTCAAGGAGACTCAATACCTCTTTGAGAACACTTAACAAACAGTAAATGCATAAATACATGTCAGATGAAACTAGATGAAAGTAACAGTCCAATAGAAAATTGTGAGTAATTAGCATAGCAGGGAATACTAAATACCAAAGATAAGATGTAGACAAACACTAAATACCAATTAATGGATGAGAATACATCCCTGATACAAAACTATTTGTAAAATAAGAGTGTCAATATCACAGGACATCTGACATGGTGTGATAAAACCATTCATTGTAAATAAACTAAGATATGTTAGTAATTACAAAACTGCACCAAATGTGTAGTATCATTTGAAGTGTAAACCAAACACAATAGAATTGTGTGAGAGTGATATATATATTATAAATTATAAGAAATAATGCATGGACATTTAAGGCCTACTCGCCTGAAAGTGTATTATGGAATTTTGTAAGTATTTACCATTTAAGGAATAATTGATAAGAAAAAACGACTTGAAACATTATCAGTGAGGGATACATGTATCATGTAATACTATGAAGGTGAAAAAACTTATGTTTAAATAAGAAACACTAAAAGTGCATCAATGAAAAGGTAAATAAGTTAATCATGAACGGAAATAGTGCTTGTGTGGACTCAAAATACAAAGCAAAGCAGCCAAAATAACATGATACCATTAGTTTTCGAATCGGAGGTGTATTAAAAAAGTTATGAGCAATCATAGTTATTCAATCAATTACAAAAGAATTGATAGCATCACTTTTATACTCTCGATCCCAAAGACTGACGCTGAGAAATAAAATTTATTAATTTCTCATGACGTTTGGGTACAAGATTAATTGATTTCAGCCAATAAGAAACGCTGATTCCAAGCAGACGCCACCCGAAGGAGCTGAACTTAGCTTCACTACCAAACTAATCATCAACAACGACAGAACGATTCTTCGATGGAAGTATTTTTAGAAAATGTGCGCATTCCCCCCGTTAGTAAACAAATTATCTAACCTAACATATGGGTAATAATAACCTCAAACGTGTGAAGTGTAAACAGTGATACGACATAGTGAAATATACCATTGCTAGTGTACAATATCAGCAATGACGAGTGATAATAAGGGAGTATATAGAATTAACAATATTTAAATGAATTTTAAACGAATACCAAATAATAATTTTTGTGTTGATACTACGGTAGTCAAATGCATTCATACGTCAATAATAACCTCAATAACCTCAATAATAATTATGAATTAACACATTATTGAACAAAAGTTCTCAATTTTATTTTTAAATAAAATATTATTAATTTTAAAGAAGAATTGAAAATCAAATTACCACTTAACCAAAACTAATGTACTCGAATATAGATGCTGATTTTACTTAAACAATAACGAAAGACAATTCAATTATCAATAATATTTGAGAACTGTCAATAAAGTTAATAATTAATAAATGTGTCATTAGCTAATATTATTTGTAACAATAAGATTTTATGAAGTTAATTTAAATATTTTTAACGATTAACTTAGAAGAATTTTCATTCTAACCTACCTGTTGTTGAAGGGTACACAATCGATACAGTGCAATGCTTTCAATTCAAGAAAGCATAACTATTTTTAATTGCATAAGAAATTATAAATTAATCATTATATTTTAAATTTTATAACCATTAACGGAATTTTATTCCGATATACAGACATAATAATCGTATTGCACATGCTATACCATAACCTGCAAATTTGAATGCAAGCGTGTCTGGTACGATAGTTTACAATTATAATTAACCTTTCCCTATTTATGTAACCACTCTCCATAATACGTCATTATCGTATTTAAGCATTTTTTTTTTTTTTTTTTGTAGTAAGTATCTTGTATACTAAAAGAATTCACGATTTTGTTAATTATAAATCAGAAACCTAACCAAATCAGGTTAGAGAAGTACAACATAAAAAAACCAGTGTTACCAGCCCTCAGTTTTAAGAATCTCTGTAACGAGTTAAATTGTTTTTAATGTTTTATAAAATGTTTTAAATTGAACATTAATTGTTGTTAATAAATTACCATTCAATACACAATCGAGTCAGTCCATTATTTAAAGATAGACTATAATGACAACACGAAAGAGCATTTATTTTACAGATTGGCAGTAAGGCAAATGAGCGGCCAAGATTTTGAATAATTTCAAAACAGTCTCATATACAGAACAACTTTATTTACATAATATCCACATACAAACAAGTGGTAAATGTTGTATGAATTGTGTTGTGTTATTTTCAGTATATTACAGGAAGAGAGGACCTACGTTAGAAGATTGACATCGGTAAATAAGTGGTAATTGACATCTAAAATAACCAGTGCTTCGAAAAGAGAACTTGAACATTTTTCCCTTTTGAAACATCGTAAATTATAAATCAAATCATAAATAATAATAATTTCAAACCTACACAATTGAATAACCAACAAGTATACTCGTCTAGTCATAGAGTGACGTCAACAACGTGTGACTTATTATATTTGAATAAACACACCTTAATTCGTCTAGTAACAGAGTGGCGCTCCATCGCGGGGCTTGATTGATTGAATACACCTATACCTGTTCTAGTAACAGAGTGGCGCCTACAACAGTGGGGCGTAATTAAAATAAGACGTAACGACATCTACTCGCCAAGTATAGAGTGGCGCCCAACCTTCGAGCATCGAATTAGGTCAACTATACCTATTCAAATAACTAAATAAGTAAATATTAAATATTTTAAACTTAATTCGAGCGGTAGTTACAATACTATACTACAAAAATGCAAAGGAGAGCGACTTCCAAGAAGCGAGCGGCGGAAGTCGAAAAAGAGATTAGAATGGAGGAGAAAGAAACAACATCAGCCGAAGATATAGAAGAAATTCTAACCGTAATGGAACCTAAACAACCCGAACAGGTGGAGGAACTCCAGCAACCAGAAAACCAACCAGAAGTAAACCAACCTGAGAAACCAACACAAACAGGGGACGCAAACTTCATGGAAATGATGAGGGCAATGATGGAAGAAACTTTAAATAAGAAGACGGAAGATAGCCAGAAAAAGATGGAAGACACGTTGAAGAAAAATAATAAATTATTAACCAAAAATATAGAATCGTTAAATAAGAAATGGAGGAGAACAACCAATCCACAAAGGAAGAATTGAGTAACAAAATTGGAGATCCCAATAAGAAAATTGATGAATTAAAAAAAAATAGTAATCAGACCAATAAGAATATTGAGAATCTGAATAAACAAATTGACGAGAAAATCGAATCAATCCAACTCGATAATAAAAAAATATGGCAACAAATGGCCGATAACAACAAACGGATGGAAGAGATCGCCAAAACAACAATAGAAACACTGAACAAAAAAATTGAAGAAAATAATGAGGCGACGAAGGAAAATATGGAGACGCCCGTGACAGAAATCAGAAAAGAAATTTCTGGAGTACAAAAATGTTGTGAACTAAACAAACAAGAGATAATACAGACTAAGGAGGACCTCAACACACGAATAAGCACAATCGAGGAAGTTCGAATGAAACAAATGGAATCAGTCGAAACCAGACAAGCAGACCTGGCACTGACACACACCACCCTGGGAGAGAAATGCGAAGTGTTGAACGTCACCGTGAATGCAGTAAAGAACCAAGTAAATGGTGATAAAGAACGGATGACCGAGCAACAACAACGAGAATTTAACAACCTCAGAGAGGAAATAAACACAATAAGAACGTACCCAATCCCAATGGCGGGAATAGACAACCGGGAAAGCATCGACTTCCGAACATATAAGAAGAACCCGATGGAATTCCTGGAGAGGGTCGACGAAGCATTAGCCAGAAATCAAGAAAATCGGTGGACAATAATAAAGGGGATGCTGGACGAGTACTTCAAGAACGTCCATGATAACTGGTGGACGGCGACCAGACATGAAGTACCAAACTATGCAGCGTTCAAGGCGGCCTTCAAAACCAAATATTGGTCTGAATCCACGCAGAATATTGTCCGAGATAACATCAGTAATGGGAAGTATGACTACAACAACGGAGTGTCAATGACGTCATACTTTCTGGGTAAAATATGCCTTGCGAGAAACCTAGAGCCCATCATACCGGAAGAGTGCCTGGTAACCAAGTTGGCCTACCATTTCAATGAAGGGGTATCACAAGCTAGATTGAATGGACAAATCAAAACAATTCAAGCGATGCCTGTACTCCTAGAGAATCATGAGCAGGAGAGATATTATCAAAGAAATCGCCAGAGACCAGGACCCTACTATGACCGGAGTGGACCCGGTAATACCTACAATAACCATAACAATGACCGACCAAACTACCGAGGAAATTTTAATCACCAGAACAGATATAGTAACGACCAGAATCCACGGCCGAATAGTAGTAATAATAATAATAATAACAAGCGCCGTGATAACAATAATTCAAGGCCGAATAATTATAACAATAACAATTACTGGCCAAACAACAACAACAATAACTACAGGCCAAACAATAATTATTACCGGCCTAATAATATCGGCAATTACCGGCCAAATAATGGAAATAATAACAGCAACAATAATTATCGAAGGGTACATTATGCCCAAACTAGTCATAGTGACAATGGGAGACGGTATTATCAAGGTCACCGGAGTTACAATGGACATAACAGCCGAAACAGCAGCGACGGTGAGAGGCCAGAATCCGGATACAATACAAGCTGGAGCCGTAGTTGTGAAGATGCTCAGCAGAGACCAGACCATGGGAATGACTATCATTCTGGGAACCGGCCAGAGTCACGAGAGCAGCACGTATCCAACACAGCAGAAAGGAACACCGAAGATGGTGACCTACCTTTAAACGGACAATGGCAGTGAAAACCATAAGAACACCCTCACGGAACCGATCTATTGGGTCTAACGTAGCGAAAAATTGAAAAGAAACCAATTACAATCATCCAAACAGCAATCCCGCTGAAAGAGTCCTAAGAGAGGTGGGAAGAATATTGAGGACATATTGCCATAAACAACAATGAAAATGGGAAGAATATTTATCTCCAGCTGAAGATTTTATTAACTTAGCATATCATCAATCAACAACTGAAACACCATACACAGCTATGTTTGAAAAGAGACCACCCAGAGAAATAGCTGAGATGGTCAACTTTCCTCAAGGAGATGAATACAAATTCAATCAAGTAAAATTCTACAATAATGCAGTGGAACGAGCAGAAAAGCTCAGAATTAAATATAAAAAATTACAACCTAAGATCATCACATACAAGGTGGGAGACAAAGTATTATTAAGAAACAGAGAACTCCCAAGTGCTATTGAAGGAATTGCCAAGAAATTATTACAGCTTTATACGGGCCTATATACTGTAACAAAGGATAACATGAATAACACATATGAAATACAAGGTCCAGTGACAAAAAGAATAAAGGGAAATTACAACCAAACTTCATTGAAAAAATATGTTGAAGCCTGACTAACCTGAAGAACCTGAATATTGTTTTGAAAAATACTTAGTGATAATATTAACTTTGAAAATGATAATTATGAATATGAAAATGAGTGTTAACAGACTGCTGATATAATATAATATAATAATGTGTACATAAAAGAGAGAAGAATAATATACGAGAAAGACACCTTCCAACCATGGCATAAAAATATAAATTCCTAGAGCCAGTCAACATGTAAATACCAGCTTACCCGTACATACAAGAGAGAAGAATAATATACGAGAAAGACACCCACCATACATGGCACATAAAATATAAATTCCTAGAGCCAGTCAACATGTAAATACCAGCTTACCCGTACATAAATAAAAGATAAGAATAATATACGAGAAAGACACCTACCATCTATGGCACATAAAATATAAATTCCTAGAGCCAGTCAACATGTAAATACCAGCTTACCCGTACATACAAGAGAAGAATAATATACGAGAACGACACCTACCATCTATGGCACATAAATATAAATTCCTAGAGCCAGTCAACATGTAAATACCAACTTACCTGTACATAAAAGAGAGAAGAATAATATACGAGAAAGACACCCAAGATCTACGGCATAAATTATATCTCCAACAGCCAGTCAACATGTAAATACCAGCTTACCCGTACCCGTACATATAGAATGAGAAGAGAAGACTGAGTGACAGACCAGTCTGTGACTTACTATCTGGTAGAAGAGAACAAAATTTTATTATGGCACTAGTTTGGTGGACTAATTATAAATATTTTGTAATTTTTCATTTGCAATTTATAATGTTGTTTCTAAGATTTATCTTATTTTAATTTTAGTAAGATACTTTGTTTTTGTTTTTTCATTTAATGGCTAGTGGTATGCTAAATATTTTTAAAATAGCCAATTAATTACAATGTAAAACATATTTTACTGACTAATAACTGTCTGAATTTTAAGTGTCAGTGATTTCTCAAAACTGCTGAAATTTAAATAGCTTCTATGATTATGCATATTTGTTTTCTCAACTTGTTTAATTGAGTTTAAATAAAGACATTATTTTAATTTTCGGTAGAATTAGTGCTTTTTACTTTCTTTAAGATTATTTTCTAATGAAAACTTTGTCAGATAGTTTGCTCATCTGTAACATTAGAAAAAATTGTCTTTGAAATTTTGCTCATTGTAAAATTAAACATATTTTTTCTTTGAACTTTTGCTCATTTGTAAAATTAGACAAATTTTTCATTGAATTTTTATAAGGTAGTAATTAATTTTCTGAAGCATTATTTTGTTGTCTGTGTATCAGAGGCTTGTACTGTGTATTTTGTTTACAATTATTTTTTACTAAAGTTTGGTAAGATAATATGTTTCACTTTCACATTTATAAAGAGCTTATTTTTAAAATTTGTATCATTGTATTTTAAGATATTAACTGTTTTCTTGTCTAAATAAAAGTAAGTTTGATTTAATGATATAATGATGATGGACTTAGTATTAACATGTATTATACCAATGGGTAATGGCAAAATCGTCTTCAGCATTGCCTCGGTAATCTGGGGTATTGGTGAACATGCAAATTTTTTTTTTAATTTAAGTTTTGGTCTCAAATTTTGTTTATAAATTTCCTTGTTGGTCAAACATGAATTGAAAAACTTTGAAGTTTATGGAGAACCCTCCCTTTTCTTTAAAGGTACTAACGTTTTTAAGAAATTTGGTCTCAAATCTTAAGTGTTTAGCAATACCCTGATGTCCCTTATATTATAATATTACAAAACAGTGTATACTTTATCTGTAAGCTGAGTGTCATTTTAACCTAGTGACCTGCTCTGTATTAGCATGGGAGCAATTTTGAATTAATGGCAGTATACTTTTTTAACTGAGTTCTTATAACACTTCCTGCCAGGCAACAGTGGACATATTTTTATTCCAGCATGAGAAGATTTTGTTTTGATACAACACACAAAAGGGCAATGTGCAGTTGGATATGAGAAATGAGGTTCTCCAGTTAGGTCAACTGCAGCCATGTCAGGCACGAGTCCCTGTGTTTTGCCTATAAAGGAATTTACAAAAGCATACACATTTTAAAAAAAAGGTTATAAATAAGCATCATCAGAATATTACAAATAAATAAATAATGCCCACACACTCACAGTCATCCAAAAAATTATTTTTTTTTACATTATCTAGGATTTGAATTGTAATGTCACTACCATATTAAAAACTAAAATAAAACAATATCATTACCACTTACGTATATATACAAACTAAAACAAAGCATACCTCCCCAGTAACGCAGAACGTTCAAAATACTGTACTGCCTGATCAACATCAATGTTTCCTTTCTGTTCCAATAGACTTTGTCCTTCACATATATAGTTCTGTGTAGTTCTTACCTTTTCATGAATTACTTCTTGGCAAGATTTTAAAGGAGCTAATCCTTCGTCTCTAATCTTAGTTACCCTATTTTTTAATACTTCTCGCCTCTGATTTAAACTAGTTAAAATGCCATTTGTTAATTCATCAAAAACTTTGTCTATTTCTAAACAACTTTCCTCTGCAGTTGTTGCCACCTGAAATCATATTTTTTCCATTTATTTCACACAATTATTACAAAATTGTTATAAGAATTTACAACAGTTGAAAGCTATTAGATTCAAAATTTGAAAAAAGTACATCCTGTAGTATTCATTCACAAAAACAAATAATAATCCAACAAAATACAGAATAATATTAAATGTATCCAACAAATTTTGAAAAAGCTAGGCCTAATACTTTTACACGTAAGTTAAAGGATTTTTAGACTATACTCAGATCATTAAATGTCTTGTATTTAAAAAAAATGAATTCTGAGCAAAAGCCCATGGCATCTGGAGCAAGTGATACATGACCCTCTCCTATAAACATAAAACATTGTTATCAATCCTATATACGAGGGGGTACCCAAAATTAACCGGAATAGCGCTGCGATTGGCGGAGCTTACGTAGTACGCATTTCTCCCGCTAGGCGAGCGTAGCGCAACTCGTTCCGAGTTCAGTGCCGTCATTGTTGTCGCCTGGGAAGGTTGTGTCCGGTCACAGTAATTCGTTTTGTAAAAGCAGTTTCGCTTGGTCCTCGTTTTTTTGTCATGGCAGATTTAAGTGAACATAACGTAAGTGTCATGGCACTGCTGTGAAAGTTTGCTTCCTGCTTGGGAAAAATGCCGCAGAAACTGTTGTGATGTTGAAAACAGCTTACAAGGATAGTGCTATGGGAAAAACTCAAGTGTACCAATGGTTTCCTCGTTTCAAAGAAGGTGAAATGTCAATTGATGACAAACCTCGTTCTGGACGTCCGTCAACTTCCAGAATTGATGAAAATGTTGAAAAAGTTCATGCAATCATGCTTGAAGACCGACGACAGACCATTGAAGAGATTAGTAAGTTATCTGGAATAACTTGGAGTTCGGTTCAGCGAATTTTGTCAGAAGATTTGGGGATGAGAAGGGTCACTGCAAAATTTGTGCCTCAGGTCCATTTCAGTGCGCCAGTTTTTAGCAAGAAACAACATGACTCCCTTGCCCCACGCCCCTTACTCACCTGACCTCGCTCCGTGCAATTTCTTCTTGTTTCCACGAATGAAGAGGGACATGAAAGGACAACGTTTTGACGACGTGGAAGCGGTAAAGAAAAAAACGAGGCAGGAGCTGTTGGCCATCACAACAGACGAGTTTGAAAAATGTTTCCAGGAATGGGATCGCAGATTGGACAAATGTATTAAGTGTAATGGAGAGTACTTTGAAGGTGATAAGGTTGTTTTGTAAAAAAAATTAAATACATAGCTTTAAAAAAAAATTCCTGTAATTTTTGGGTACCCCCTCGTATACAAATAATTATTTACATACATATCGATTATAATTGACAATCCGCCATCTAAACTGTTGTAATAAACCTATAAAACATGGGCTATATTGGATATAAAAGGTGATGTCTTGTGTAGAAGAGATATTACAAATCTATTATACTAGTGACACATTATTGCATATTTTTATACAGGTCCACAATCTCTTATCCGAAACCCTTGGGGCCAGTTGAGTTTCAGATTTCAGAATAAAGGTCGCTCCCCCAGTGGGGTCTAGGGCAGCACCCCATAATCAAACATTAATACTGCAGCAAAAACGTATGAATACTCACACTAAGTGGGGTAAATAAAGACTAGAAATACACCTATAGTTTATTTATAGCGTCATATGTTGATAAATGAAATAATGGGATAATTATAGACCATAAGTTCTCAAGGACATTTTATTTCCAAGAAAAACATTTGGTAAAACTTGAACATACACAGCTTCAAATGAAACGCAATCAAACACATTAATATTTCTGCAGAGAAATGTATAAATATTCATACTAAGTGAGATATGTAAAGATTATAAATAGTACAGGTACAGTACAGTATTACAGTTTATTTATATGCTGTAGTAATAAACTGATAACTGACTTAGTGGAATAAATGTAGAAAGTTCGTGGAATGTAGAAATCTAGGACATATATGCTACAAGTTCAAACTAATGTATGTATGTATCTGCAATTAAGCAATACGTCTGGCAAACAAAGCTAAATACTGTACAGCTACCTGCACCATAAATGGAGTTAAGGTGCATGACATCTGGCTTGAGGTCTTGGAGAAAATGGTACATCAATGTCACCATCGTCTTCGTCATCAGGTTGCAGTCGACATCTGACGATGGACCAGGAACAGGATTCTCAAGTAATGAAGCAGCACTATGACAGCCGGCATTTCTAAAGACTTCTTAAAGTGTCATCTGTCTCATTAACATAGGTTTCTGTCTAAGCAATCTCTCTTTAACTGAGTAAATTGCCGTAATCTCATGCTCACTGATAAATGCATGTTGTTGAAGGGCAGCAATTAACTGATCTCACATTTTCATTGTATCGTCTATGGCGACTTTTTCACTTGTGTTCACAATGTCATCAGTCACTACTATCCTTATGCTTGTCTGTATTTAACACCATTTCAGCAATTTCCCCATCACTCAAGGGATGCACAACAGGTGCATCATTGTCAATGTTTAGCATTTTTTCGATGTCAGCTTTCATCTAACATATTTACACTTTTGTCCGATAAACTTTGAGCGTAAGTTACGAGGTTTGATATCATCTTCTTCTCATCAGTGACACGAAATCATTCTAAGTCTTCATCTGTAGGTTCATTTACATCAAACATCGTTGTAGGCCAAGCATTTGTTAATGTTGATTTATCAACATCCTTCCAACCATTAGCAACTGCGTAAATGGCATCCTTAACACTGAACTCTTTCAGGAAGTCTTGGAATCCTACTCCTCTGTTGACTGCAGCAAACATACAGTTTAAAAAATAGTCGTTATACTTGCTCTTCATGGTGCATAAAATTCCTTGGTCACAAGGCTGTAATATAGATGTCACATTAGGGAGCAAGTAGATGCCAAGTAGGGAGCAGTTGTCCAGGAACAATAAAACTTTACAGTTTTCTTCCAGTCCAGCTTGCCTGCAGTGAGCTCGTGCAGCTGGTACGAAGTGGTTATTGAACCAGTTGGAAAACATTTCTTGGGTTACCCATGCTTTCTTGTTGGCATAATAATGCACAGGTAAATTACGTACACCTTTCAGACATCTTGGATGTTTGCTTTTTCCAATCACTGCCAACTTCACCTTGTGTGTGCCAGCAGCATTGCCACACCCAAGAATAGTTAAACTGTCCTTAGCATCCTTAAAACCTGTTGGTGCTCTCTCATCAGCCGTCGCTAATGTTTTTCTAGGAACATAGCACCAGTAGAGAGCTGTATCATCAGCATTGTAAATTTGTTCAGGACTAGTTTTCATCAGATATTATCTTGGCAAATTCGTCAATGTAATTTTCAGCTGCTTCATGGTCAGTAGAAGCGTTTTCACCACAGATTTTCAGATATTTCATACTATTACGCTTCTTAAATTTCTGCAGCCAACCTTCTGAACATTGACACTCGCCTTCAACGTTCAGTTCTTCATGATATATTCTAGCTTGTTTCATGACCAACAAACCAGTCAGTGGCATACATTCACTTCTTCGTTGTCGAATCCACTCCATTAGTACACGGTCAAGACCTTCGATTTTTGCTCTATGCAAAATTTTTAGTCATCACTGTCACTATAATACTTCAGTATCTTGTCTTTCTGTTTCTTTAAATCATAAACAGTGGTAGTTCCGACACCATATTATTCAGTAAGACACCGCACTGACACACCATGATCACGCTTCTGCAAAACTCCACTTTCTGCGTTATTGATAACGTAAGATGCTTCCTTTTCTTTTTCTCACTGTTACCCATAGGGTTATCTACAGCTCTTTTTGAAATTTTCACATTGAAATTAAAAACAGTCACAAAATAAAAAGCAAAAACAAAATATCACTGAACAGCAGACGAACGTGTGACTAGTACGAGCGCTGAGACACAATTGACGCCACTCTGTCAGTGCTGGGTCACGCCTCCATGTCACACCTTGAGTGACATGGCGAGTGGGTGTGGAGTTTGGTCAGCTGTTCACGCGCCAAACAAGCCTTGTTATGCAGAGATGACTGACGCTCCACACTTCACAAAAAAAATTTCAGTTTTCGGAACTTTTCGGATTTCGGATATGGGATTGTGGACCTGTACCAGTATTACCTTAAATTGAACAGAAGAAGACTGTATCCTCATATAAGTGGGTTTCTTTTAATGACAGATAGGATGATAATCACTACCATATTATCTTGTATACACTGTAAATGTACACACCAGGCAGAGTAGAAAATGACAATTAGTTCACAACACACTAAATTGTATACTTGTTAATTTTCAAACATAACAAAACATCAAAACAAAAACTTAATACAAAAAACTTCATAGTGTTGAGATAGTTCTGCAACTAAGTTCTGTGCATTATGGAAGTTAAGTACAAAAGTTGCACAAAATAATTCATTGTTAAAAACTGTAACACGACAAGGATATCTAATCTGTACCACTTGTAAAAAAAAATCAATACAAACAAGTATTCTTTATTGTTTTGATTCAACAATGCATAGAAGCTCAGTTATTAAAAAATCACTGCAGAAAAAACAATAAAAACAGCTATTAAAAATTAATATAAAAATGGTAGAAAAATCAGGAGTGAGAGTCTCAGCGATGTCCAGAATAAGTTACAACCGTTCTTCCCTGAGAATTTTTCTTTTTTTTTTTCAAAACTGTCATGTAGAGTACTCCACTCTATTAACCAAAGTTTAGTTGTTACTTGTTTTGAAGAGTATCTGGTCTTGATTTTATTTCTTGTCATGGGAAGTAATAAAAGAAAAAACTCGCTCGTATAATGCACTTGTTATTTTGGGTGAAAAGATGTTAACTGTTACCAAAACATTCACCAAAATTGGTCTTATGCCGCAATAATGGTTAATACATTGAGGTCCTTCTGTTTTTGAGTACACGGTATTTTATTTTTTAAGCAACTTACATGGATTTTCTTACTTCTCTACTAGGGTTCTGCTTTGCATTAGGAAGTGGAGCCTAGATAAAATATCTTCTGAATGTGATATTAAAATTTATAAAGAATTATGAAGTCTGAAGGTTTACACAGTCATGAATTTTAAGATGACTGTAAACAAATACTGTCTATTTAAAAATTCACAGTTACCAGGAAATTGATTGTAATAAAGCTACTGCATCTATTCAGGGTTTGAGTCAAAATATTATTTGATAACAATTATAATTATCAAACATGATACAGTGCACTTACAGATGCCTAATCAACTGTTCGGAAAATATTTCTAAGACAATAGTTAATGTACAAAAACAATATAAAAAATTAAGGACTTACACACACACACACGCACACACACACACACACACACACACACACATACTTAATAGAAACTTAGGTTAGCACACAATGTTACAAAAATGTATGACAGGATGTACTGTCATACTGAAAATAATTCATACAATTCAGTAAAAGAATCCTAAATCCACAAATTAAACGAATTTGAACACAATCTGATGAACCTGTTTATAAAATATGAAGATGAGGTAAACCACCACTATGAAGCACGAGAATAACCTAATTCCTAAGTACCCCATTTCAGTGGGCACCATCTACGTTCACTGTTTACTTGAGATGTATTTAATCTATCAATGTATCTACAATGCAATACCGTATATACATATTACATGCTTATTTATTGGTACACAATAAAGTATAAACACATTAAGGTTAATTAAAGCTTACATCCAAACTCTTAACCTAAAACCCAAAACGGGTTTCTGTTATGAAACAGCATTAATTTTAGTGATGACTGTGATTCCATACATAATGATTTTAGAATATATTTATACTAGATCATTAATATAACATACATTACATTAATATCGCGACTTTTGATATGCAATTCAAATTTCGGCCTCGTTTTACCAGAAACCTTCAAAATTATTCACTTTTTTCCACCCCAGCAAACACGTACTGCATACTATTTATTTAAAAAATAAACTGTCACACCACTAAAAAAATTACATGTAATTCCGAGCCTTACTTGTTTTTGTGCGGCTTTCACTGATTTCAACAAGTCGTCTAGCTTTGACGAATATTCTATTGCTGTGTCTATAGTATCTAGTAACATCTTCCTTGACACGTTATCCATGTCTTATAGCACAGAATTAAAATCCTTATAACGTACTTTTTTAAAAATCATGCCACGCCTACATTCGTCTTAACAAGATTCCTATTTCACGCCAAGTCACGTTTCCCCATATTTTGTTTACTTCTCTATTGCTTCTCTTATCTACCAACATAAATACAATTGAACTTAATTCTGCATGCAAACTATGTGCATTGTTTATTATTTACGAACTCTTATATAATAATCACAATTTAAAAAACTACTAATATTTATCTAACCAAATATGTATATCTAAAAATTTCATTAAAATATTGGGACCCAAATATTGGGATCTTTCACTACAGTCTGCGGCCAAAGACAACTTTCGTCTCCGTGTTTGTGTCTTTTCCGTGTTCGATGTGTACTAGATTAGTTTTCTTCACAAGTAACTAATGCCAGGTTATGGAGGTTATGTACGACAATGTAACAATTAAATTTATTTTGTTAGTGTACAATAAAAGGTTGTATTTACTGGAAGTACAGAAATTATTTTCCATTTATCGCACATAATTACGGTACACAGACGATTTTTGGAGGTTGTGTCTACGTTTAACAATGTAACTTAACCTTTTAGATTCTTAAAATTAATTAGATTTAACAAAAATTTCCTTTGTTAGTGTACATTAAATTATTGTATGGATACAAGGTTGCTGTACATAACATTAAAGGCTGTATTTATTCGAAGTACCGGAATTAAAACCTAGTTCCAATTTAGAACGTAGACCTATAACCTATTTGCATATTTTATTGGGGTTTATTGGCACATATTTTATTAAAAGGGTGTATTTATTGGAAGTACAGAAATTAGTTTCCATTTATCGCACACAATTACGGTACACAGACGATTTTTGGAGGTTGTGTCTACGTTGTTAACCTTTTAGATTTTTAAAATTAATTAGATTTAACAAAAATTTCCTTTGTTAGTGTACATTCAAAGGCTGTATTTATTGTATGGATAAAAGGCTGTATTTATTCGAATTAAAACCTATCGGTACTTCCAATTTAGAACGTATAACCTAGTAGGCTACGTTATTCGTACATATTTTATTGGAGTTTATTGGTACATATTTTATTAAAAGGGTTTATTTATTGGAAGTAAAGAAATTAGTTTCCATTTATCGCACATAATTACGGTACAGAGACGATTTTGGGAGGTTGTGTCTACGTTTAATTATCTAACTTAGATAGTACCGTAGGCTTCATTATTGGTGCATATTTTATTGGGGTTTATTGGCTCATATTTTATTAAAAGGGTCTATTTATTGGAAGTACAGAAATTAGTTTCCATTTATCGCACATAATTACGGTACAGAGACGATTTTGGGAGGTTGTGTCTACGTTTAATTATCTAACAACCTTTTAGATTTTTAAAATTAATTAGACTTGTAGAGGTGTGCGTGGCAGAACTACTTGCAGGGGTGTGCACCCACTTTATAATCATATTTTTGGTAACACTGAGTACTTTAAGACTTCTTTTATGCTTAAACAAATTATATATACACTTAATTATAGAAAAGCAAAAAGCAAATAAGTAATTCAAAAGACTAATTTGCTCTAATAAACACATGCTGAAGTTAAAAACAAAAGAGTTTTTACTTGCCTAACTAATCATTAGTTACTAATGTGACAGTTGGGGCTGCTTTTTCTGCAAAAGCTGGGGTATGTTGGATTCAAGAGTGGTTAAATTAAGTCATAAATCTGAGTGTGCGTCAAGTCTATTTCTGTGCTTGCTTTTCACTTGAGATGAAAATCCCATTTCACTCAAGAATGAGGTGATGAATGGGATGAGCAACTCCGAAAGTTCAGGATATTCATCTCTTAAAGATATCCAGAACTTTGTTAAGTCAGAATCTAAAAGTTTATGATTTTGTTGTCCATGACATGTCTCATGTTATCACTAACTATACAAAATAATTTACTAAAAATTTAGTTTTAATCCCAGCATCACAGATGATATCACACAATTGCTCATTTAGTTTTACTGAGAACATGTTAGAACTTTCAAAATACAAGAATGGGCCTTGAATCCAATTGAATTCACTGTATCCCTCTGGGAAGCAACTTTCAATCTGGTTATAGAGAGTTAACATCAGAGCTGGTAAAAAGCAATGGTAGAGCATGAATAACAAAAATGTACAGTTTAGACTATGTACAAAACAGGTTGAATTAAAATTGTTAAAATGATATAACTTAGTTATTTACATGTAGTAGGTTTTTAAGACACAGTAAATAAATTTCCGAACCTGACTTTGCAACCCTCCAAATTCCCTCTCAGGACCCAGCAGTGGCTCATGCCCAATAGGTTAAGAAATGCTGAACTAAAGGCATGTTTGTGGAGTGAAACATAAAAGATAACCCAGACTTCTAAAATACTCTTAGTGAAATGGGATTTTCAGGAGTAACAACACACTATTTGGTAAACAAGCACATTTTACTAATATTGTAATACCAAGTCAATTAGATGGCTTAAATGTGTAGTACTCTATGTGATGCTGATCACATACTGTTAATCAGCAGCACTGCAGAATATTCTAGAGCCACACTCTTGGCATTCATCTGGAACTTTCTCACATTAGCCTGATAATTAGGATGTTGCCACCAGCTGAGTTTTAGAAAGTTGGTGTAGTAGGTTGTGCATTCATATAGGATGATATTAGACAGCAGTTTTTAATGAAAGTGACAAATGATCAATTGTTTATTTGTGTTGTAAACTATTGTGATTTTTTTATTACTGTTTGTAGGCTATACAATGTGTCCTGGATAATCATATAAAGAGAATGTTGTAATATAAGTGTGTTTGTTTTAGCAATTGAGAGTATCTGGTATTCAATAATTCATTCCACTGTTTTAAGTTCATAATTCTTGTCACTGGTTGTAAGAATATTATTTTCATTAATTTTCCAATTCTATGAAGTCTTCAGTAGTTTTACCACGATGAGACTCAACTTTATCACTGAAGATGCCACATCACTGAATGAGCAAAACTTTTCGTTAATAATCTCAACAAAGCATGGTTATCAGCTGAAAAAAAGTTTTATTATTAAAAGTTTTGATCACGCAAATCTATAAGGGATACTAAAAAGAAATAACATAATAATTGTATTGGACATAAAGTTATGTCCACAAAACAGATTTTGTTTGAAATAAATAAAACACAATTTGACACAAATATTAATTTTATGAATACTTGTTTGGCACATATTATAGAAGGTTACACCATTAAATGAGTTTGCCTAAGAATAAAATTCTTGTCAGATGAAAAACGTGTACAGTCAGAATACTATTTGTTACGTACAATACAAATGATTCACTATGGGTAGCAGTGACACATAAACACTAGACATTGACACTGAATTGTACTTGTTTTGAATGATTCATTGTGTGCTACCTGACCAGAGTACAGGTATTAACCAAGAGGTGTTTAGTATACTGCTGTGTAACTGCTACAAGATGAATTATAAGTAGTACTTTTTGTTTTGGTCATCAACCTTGAAAAGGATAATAGAAACTTTGTATACCATACTTCCAGCAGTTTTCCATGATACATTCCTAGCACAAATAAGAAAAGTTTAAATCTGCTGATGATCTAAAGGAGTGATAGTTATTTGCAGACTGACAGGGTTATAAAATAATTCTGAAAGAATTGTTGCTTTTACAATACGATCCTTTATCAACTGACTACTCAAATCTGCCAGTTTTTCACAGAAACTGAAGTTTGATGATTTGATCCATCATGACCTAGTGATGCTACAAACATTTCAAGGATTCTCCTAGCCTTAAATAACTGGACTGGCCTCATTGATTGACATGATTAATATTAAAATTACTTTGGGATACTTCCAAACATAATACAGTTTAAAATAAACAAAAAAAAAATTATTTCTAATTTTTCCAGAACTGTATACACATAATTTGATCTGGATAGAACGTGTATTAAACAATAATACTATTTGATGCAAATAATGAAAATATCCATGTAGAGAACTATACATGACTTCCATGTTTTAAGATTTATATTTAAAATCGTTTTAGAAATGAAATATTTCTACAGAAACTACTTCTATCTTCAGCCTCAACCACAGAAAACACACACACACACACACACAATTCCTTTTTTCTTTATTTAATTTGAATTCAGAGTACTGGCACATATTTTATTAAAAGGGTGTATTTATTGGAAGTACAGAAATTAGTTTCCATTTATTGCACAAAATTATGGTACACAGACGATTTTTGGAGGTTGTGTCTACATTTAACAATGTCACTTAACCTTTTAGATTTTTAAAATTAATTAGATTTAACAAAAATTTCCTTTGTTAGTGTATATTCAAAGGCTGTATTTATTGTGTGGATAAAAGGCTGTATATACATTAAAGGCTGTATTTATTCGAATTAAAACCTATCCGTACTTCCAATTTAGAACGTATAACCTAGTAGGCTATGTTATTCGTACATATTTTATTGGAGTTTATTGGTACATATTTTATTAAAAGGGTGTATTTATTGGAAGTACAGAAATTAGTTTCCATTTATCGCACATAATTACGGTACAGAGACGTTTTTGGGAGGTTGTGTCTACGTTTAATTATCTAACTTAGATAGTAGGCTTCGTTATTGGTGCATATTTTATTGGGGTTTATTGGCACATATTTTATTAAAAGGGTGTATTTATTGGAAGTACAGAAATTAGTTTCCATTTATCGCACATAATTACGATACAGAGACGATTTTGGGAGGTTGTGTCAACGTTTAATTATCTAACTTAACCTTTTAGATTTTTAAAATTAATTAGACTTAACAAACATTTCCTTACTTAGTGTACATTCAAAGGCTGTATTTATTGTATGGATAAAAGGCTGTATTTATTCGAAGTACCGGAATTAAAACCTACTTCCATTTTAGAACACAGTACAATCTAACGTAGGCCTATAACCAAACAAGTACATTAAAATCCTTTTTTCAACATAATGCAATAAAAAGCAATGTGCAGTTTCTGTTAACACCCAAATGATTAGGTATTAATAATGGGTTAGAGTGGAATTCAGTGTTACTATGGTCTAAATTTAAGACAAAAAATAAACATAATCTGTGTTTATCAACACATAAGTGATACATAAGTCAGTTGTTACAAAGATAAACAAAAATATGTCTAAGAGTATAACAAATTATAAGTGAGAGACCCGTTTCTAAAACGGTTTAAGTAGTGCAAAGTTTTTTTCTTGCTTTCATTTGAGCAAACTGGTCAATAACATCTGACTGATAAATTAATACTGTTAGCCAATTCATTTTTAATAGCTAAAATTGCCAAATTATTAATCCTTTCTTGGTAGGTAGTGCTTCTCTGCCAAGTTTTCAGTGAATTCGCTAACCTGCTGAAAGATTTTTCAGGAGACGAAACTGTAACTGGAATAGTACAGAAAAGCCTATAGGCAAGACAGAAGTTCACAAATACAGCTTGAAGGTTTTTGGAGTAGGCTTAGTGGATTCTTTTCTGATTCAAACTCTGTTTTATAAATGTTCTTCAAGTGTAATATTTCTTCAAATAGATCCATTGCCAATTCCTTTTTAAACTTGCTAATGAGAACTTTTACTTTCAATTCTAATTCATCATTTTCCATGTCCGTAAAGTTCAATACTGGTGGAAACAAGTCACGAATTGAACTAATTGCAGTGAATGGGTTTTTATGTTGCCCATTACAAACTCTAATACTGGGTACATGACTGAGGTTTTAAATTTATTTTCTTGATCTTTGTTTACTGAAAAATCACTATTGGATTGACCTGTACTTTTTTTCCACCTTTTGGGAGATTCAGGAGGAACTTTTATTAGTTCTTTTGCAATTAAGTTTGGTTCTTCAATTATGCTGTCTGGATTATCATGCAACAATTTCAATTCTGTCAACAAATCTTCCACTAGAGTTATTTCAACATTGAGTGTGATTCCTTTGCTTTGAATAACAACATTTTTTTAGTCAATATATGAAAGCACTTTGAACCAAAAAGATGCCAGCATTAAGCTCTTTGTGGAATTGAAATATTTCTTAAGCCCTAATATGATGTTGTAGGCAGAGGGAGTTAGACTAGAAGACATCTCTTCTAAAATATATCCAACAATTTAAGTACTCCTGGGTAGTGCTTAACTATCGGTTTGACAGCTTGGATCCTCTCACTTCATCTTGTTTCAGGGAAGCTCTGCAGTGAAAAAGGAATGTGCTTTTTCAAAACTTTCCAACATTTTTCTCAAGGGCTGCTAGAGAAAAATGAGTAAAGACTTGCAACATGCCCAAAAAATGTCATCACATCTGCAATGAGTTTTGCAGCATTAACACCCACATGTTTCAAGGAATGCGCCCCACGTGGTAAAAATATTATGGATTCGTTCTTTTCAAGAATTCTACTTCCAATTTAGAACCCAGTACAATCTAACGTATAACCAAACAAGTACATTAAAATCCTTTTTTAAAACATAATGCAATAAAAAGCAATGTGCAGTTTCTGTTAACACGCAAATGATTAAGTATTAATAATGGGTTAGAGTGGAATTTAATAATTATAAATTTTGGGTACTTGTGAAATTAGTAACACTATGTACTAATGTGTGATTATAATTTAAGATGTGAAGTATATGAAGCCATTACTAGTACCTGTTTATTAGACAACAAATAATAACTATAATTTCCATTAATTTTGTTCATGTTCTTTCTCATTCATTATTTAGTTATATTTTTACTATTAGAAAGGAAAAGTTCTGATGAAATTTCTGTATGTGTTATTTTTGGTCTCTCTCTCTCTCTCTCTCTCTCTCTCTCTCTCTCTCTCTCTCTCTCTCTCTCTCTCTCTCTCTCTCTCTCTCTCATTTTTATTTATTGAAAAAAACATAAAAACTAACACTCCTCTGTACGTGTCCACACTGCATAAAATTAAAAAAATTAATTCAAGAAATTAAAAAAAAAATTGTAAACTCTGAAAACATTTCTTCGTATTGTTTAAATTAGCAGCCATCCTTACTATTTCTTTTATGAATTTGCTAACTGCTATAATTTTTTATTGTTCGACTAAGCTTTTCGTCATTACTGACATCTTCAGGTCTTAAACAACAGTTAGCAAATTCATAAAAGAAATAGTCTGAAAACATTTGTTCTAATATAGAATTGAAATTAAATAAAGAAAAAAAGGAATTGTGTGTGTGTGTGTGTGTGTGTGTGTGTGTGTGTGTGTGTGTGTGTGTGTGTGTGTGTGTGTGTGTGTGTGTGTGTGTGTGTGTGTGTGTGTGTGTGTGTGTGTGTGTGTGTGTGTGTGTGTTTCTGTGGTTGAGGCTGAAGATAGAAGTAGTTTCTGTAGAAATATTTCATTTCTAAAACGATTTTAAATATAAATCTTAAAACATGGAAGTCATGTATAGTTCTCTACACGGATATTTTCATTATTTGCATCAAATAGTATTATTGTTTAATACACGTTCTATCCAGATCAAACTATGTGTATACAGTTCTGGAAAAAATATAAATACATTTTTTTTTGTTTATTTTAAACTGTATTATGTTTGGAAGTATCCCAAAGTAAATTTAACTGTAATCATGTCAATCAATGAGGCCAGTCGTTTTTTAAGGCTAGGAGAATCCTTGAAATGTTTGTAGCATCACTAGGTCATGATGGATCAAATCATCAAACTTCAGTTTCTGTGAAAAACTGGCAGATTTGAGTAGTCAGTTGATAAAGGATCGTATTGTAAAAGCAACAATTCTTTCAGAATTATTTTATAACCCTGTCAGTCTGCAAATAACTATCACTCCTTTAGATCATCAGCAGATTTAAACTTTTCTTATTTGTGCTAGGAATGTATCATGGAAAACTGCTGGAAGTATGGTATACAAAGTTTCTATTATCCTTTTCAAGGTTGATGACCAAAACAAAAAGTACTACTTATAATTCATCTTGTAGCAGTTACACAGCAGTATACTAAACACCTCTTGGTTAATACCTGTACTCTGGTCAGGTAGCACACAATGAATCATTCAAAACAAGTACAATTCAGTGTCAATGTCTAGTGTTTATGTGTCACTGCTACCCATAGTGAATCATTTGTATTGTACGTAACAAATAGTATTCTGACTGTACACGTTTTTCATCTGACAAGAATTTTATTCTTAGGCAAACTCATTTAATGGTGTAACCTTCTATAATATGTGCCAAACAAGTATTCATAAAATTAATATTTGTGTCAAATTGTGTTTTATTTATTTCAAACAAAATCTGTTTTGTGGACATAACTTTATGTCCAATACAATTATTATGTTATTTCTTTTTAGTATCCCTTATAGATTTGCGTGATCAAAACTTTTAATACTAAAACTTTTTTTCAGCTGATAACCATGCTTCGTTGAGATTATTAAAGAAAAATTTTGCTCATTCAGTGATGTGGCATCTTCAGTGATAAAGTTGAGTCTCATCGTGGTAAAACTACTGAAGACTTCATAGAATTGGAAAATTAATGAAAATAATATTCTTACAACCAGTGACAAGAATTATGAACTTGAAACAGTGGAATGAATTATTGAATACCAGATACTCTCAATTGCTAAAACAAACACACTTATATTACAACAGTTCTCTTTATATAATTATCCAGGACACATTGTATAGTCTACAAACAGTAATAAAAAAATCACAATAGTTTACAACACAAATAAACAATTGATAATTTGTCAGTTTCATTAAAAACTGCTGTCTAATATCATCCTATATGAATGCACAACCTACTACACCAACTTTCTAAAACTCAGCTGGTGGCAACATCCTAATTATCAGGCTAATGTGATAAAGTTCCAGATGAATGCCAAGAGTGTGGCTCTAGAATATTCTGCAGCGCTGCTGATTAACAGTATGTGATCAGCATCACATAGAGTACTACACATTTAATCTATCTAATTGACTTGGTATTACAATATTAGTAAAATGTGCTTGTTAACCAAATAGTGTGTTGTTACTCCTGAAAATCCCATTTCACTAAGAGCACTTTAGAAGTCTGGGTTATCTTTTATGTTTCACTCCACAAACATGCCTTTAGTTCAGCATTTCTTAACCTATTGGGCATGAGCCACTGCTGGGTCCTGAGAGGGAATTTGGAGGGTTGCAAAGTCAGGTTCGGAAATTTATTTACTGTGTCTTAAAAACCTACTACATGTAAATAACTAAGATATATCATTTTAACAATTTAAATTCAATCTGTTTTGTACATAGTCTAAACTGTACATTTTTGTTATTCATGCTCTACCATTGCTTTTTACCAGCTCTGATGTTTAACTCTCTATAACCAGATTAAAAGTTGCTTCCCAGAGGGATACAGTGAATTCAATTGGATTCAAGACCCATTCTTGTATTTTGAAAGTTCTAACATGTTCTCAGTAAAACTAAATGAGCAATTGTGTGATATCATCTGTGATGCTGGGATTAAAACTAAATTTTTAGTAAAATATTTTGTATAGTTAGTGATAACATGAGACATGTCATGGACAACAAAATCATAAACTTTTAGATTCTGACTTAACAAAGTTCTGGATATCTTTAAGAGATGAATATCCTGAACTTTCGGAGTTGCTCATCCCATTCATCACCTCATTCTTGAGTGAAATGGGATTTTCATCTCAAGTGAAAAGCAAGCACAGAAATAGACTTGACGCACACTCAGATTTATGACTTAATTTAACCACTCTTGAATCCAACATACCCCAGCTTTTGCAGAAAAAGCAGCCCCAACTGTCACATTAGTAACTAATGATTAGTTAGGCAAGTAAAAACTCTTTTGTTTTTAACTTCAGCATGTGTTTATTAGAGCAAATTAGTCTTTTGAATTACATATTTGCTTTTTGCTTTTCTATAATTAAGTGTATATATAATTTGTGTAAGCATAAAAGAAGGCTTAAAGTTCTCAGTGTTACCAAAAATATGATTATAAAGTGGGTGCACACCCCTACAAGTAGTTTTGCCACGCACACCCTACAAGTCTAATTAATTTTAAAAATCTAAAAGGTTAAGTTAGATAATTAAACGTAGACACAACCTCCCAAAAACGTCTCTGTACCGTAATTATGTGCGATAAAAAGAAACTAATTTCTGTACTTCCAATAAATACACCCTTTTAATAAAATATGTACCAATAAACTCCAATAAAATATGTACCAATAAACTCCAATAAAATATGTACGAATAACGTAGCCTACTAGGTTATACGATCTAAATTGGAAGTACAGATAGGTTTTAATTTGAATAAATACAGCCTTTAATGTATATACGGCCTTTTATCCATACAAAAATACAGCCTTTGAATGTACACTAACAAAGGAAATTTTTGTTAAATCTAATTAATTTTAAAAATCTAAAAGGTTAAGTTACATTGTTAAACGTAGACAGAACCTCCAAAAATCGTCTGTGTACCGTAATTATGTGCGATAAATGGAAACTAATTTCTGTACTTCCAATAAATACACCCTTTTAATAAAATATGTGCCAATAAACTCCAATAAAATATGGAAATAAGTTATAGGTCTACGTTCTAAATTGGAACTAGGTTTTAATTCCGGTACTTTGAATAAATACAGCCTTTAATGTTATGTACAGCAGCCTTGTATCCATACAATAATTTAATGTACACTAACAAAGGAAATTTTTGTTAAATCTAATTAATTTTAAAAATCTAAAAGGTTAAGTTGCATTGTTAAACGTAGACACAACCTCCAAAAATCGTCTGTGTACCATAATTATGTGCGATAAATGGAAAATAATTTCTGTACTTCCAGTAAATACACCCTTTTATTGTACACTAACAAAGTAAATTTTATTTGTTACATTGACGTACATAACCTCCATAACCTGGCATTAGTTACTTGTGAAGAAAATAGTTCTAGTACACATCGAACACGGAAAAAAAATACAAACGCGGAGACGGAAGTTGCCTTTGGCCGCAGGCTATAGTGAAAGACCCGAAACATCTATTAAATATATAAACCTAAAATATTACGAAACCTAAAATTACAAAATAGTATTAAGCACAGAGTTAAATGGAACTATTTACGATTCCCAAGCTGTAAACCATATTTTAAAGAAATATACGGCTCCAATAAGCGTACACACAGAGGACATAATATGGACAAAACGAAATAATACATGCAAAACACTCGCTTATGAAGGATAAGGATTAAGTCATAAGAGGCAGTATAACATACCTGTCATTCTCGTATCTCATCTGCGATCTCACCATCGTCTTCCTGATTACTGCTGTCATCCTCGGACTGAGATTCAGATTCAGATGAGCTGACATCACTCACAGAAATAATGAAGCTATCAATGGCGTCATCAATGAGAACATCTTTGGATGTATATTCATCTTCTATCTTGCGTACGTGCTCGCAACATTTTTTCCATTTGGACTCTGAATATTCCGAAAATGCTTGCTCGCAAAGTCTACGCTTCTCTTCTAGAGAGTCTGACACAAATTCACCCACTCTACCTTTGATGTCTGCCCACACCAACTCAATAGGATTGAGGTCTGCGTGATAGGGCGGCAGACGTAAAACACTGTGACCGGCATTGGTAAACATTTTATCAATTTTGTAGGTCTTCTCACTAGGAACATTTTTTATTAACATCAGCAATTCCGCTTTGGTCAAACTACCTTCAAATTGGATGTTGTTGTGCGTAAGCCAATCAACTATGTCCTTTTTGAGCGATGATATTGTTGGCTTCCTATTCTCTTGTACGCTGTGATAATTAGCATTGTCTAATACTATCACACTGTTTGGACTTAAGTTCGGTAGCAGTTGCCTTTCCACCCAGGTTGAAAAATTGGTAAAGTTAATGTCGTCATGGTAGTCCCCTGTTTTTTGCTATGATTTGAATATCAATAAGGCGTTGTTTATAAAGCCTTCCTCTCCCCCGGCATGCACAACAACAATGCGAGGACCTTTTCCTATAGCTTGTAATTTTCCCAGCTCTGTATCAGATTGCCAGCATGATGGGACAGAGTGAGTAGAATGAACGAATGTTTCATCTAAATACACTATTTTCCGACCATCCTGTCTGTACTGACGAATTTGTCTGAGGTACCTTCCCCTCCATGCCACAATATCAGGTTTTTCTATCAACAGCTTTCGAGAACTACGGCACCTTGTCCGCCGGAACCCCATCTCTTTCAATATCCTTCGAAGATACTCTCTGCTACAGTCAAGTATATTTTCTATTTTTAACACTCTGTTCAATTTATTCAATGTAGGTACAGTTTTTTTCATCACGTAAAATTCACTTATTTTCCGATGTATCACACCTTTCGTGAAGTCGTCTGTTTCGATCCTTTTCTTATGGACTGTTTTTTTGCCATCAGGTGTAGAAAACTGCAGACGACCCTTGGCCATAGACGTCTTCCCTTCCGCTATTACACGCTTCACCAGTGACTTTGAAACTCCCGTTGCTTCACTTGTTGAAGCCACAACATTATAATTAAGTTTATTAATGGTTTTCTGTTCTCGTAGGTGAGCAGCTACGTTATGTAGTATCCAACATAACTACCGGAATTAAAACCTAGTTCCAATTTAGAACGTAGACCTATAACTTATTTCCATATTTTATTGGAGTTTATTGGCACATATTTTATTAAAAGGGTGTATTTATTGGAAGTACAGAAATTAGTTTCCATTTATCGCACATAATTACGGTACACAGACGATTTTTGGAGGTTCTGTCTACGTTTAACAATGTAACTTAACCTTTTAGATTTTTAAAATTAATTAGATTTAACAAAAATTTCCTTTGTTAGTGTACATTCAAAGGCTGTCTTTATTGTATGGATAAAAGGCCGTATATACATTAAAGGCTGTATTTATTCAAATTAAAACCTATCCGTACTTCCAATTTAGAACGTATAACCTAGTAGGCTACGTTATTCATACATATTTTATTGGAGTTTATTGGTACATATTTTATTAAAAGGGTGTATTTATTGGAAGTACAGAAATTAGTTTCTTTTTATCGCACATAATTACGGTACAGAGACGTTTTTGGGAGGTTGTGTCTACGTTTCATTATCTAACTTAACCTTTTAGATTTTTAAAATTAATTAGACTTGTAGGGGTGTGCGTGGCAAAACTACTTGTAGGGGTGTGCACCCACTTTATAATCATATTTTTGGTAACACTGAGAACTTTAAGCCTTCTTTTATGCTTACACAAATTATATATACACTTAATTATAGAAAAGCAAAAAGCAAATATGTAATTCAAAAGACTAATTTGCTCTAATAAACACATGCTGAAGTTAAAAACAAAAGAGTTTTTACTTGCCTAACTAATCATTAGTTACTAATGTGACAGTTGGGGCTGCTTTTTCTGCAAAAGCTGGGGTGTTGGATTCAACATAGTACATAACTATTTCTCTGGCTTGTCCCCTTAATGCCCGTCCAGATTTGCTAACAGACTTCGAAGAAGCAGCCATAACTAAACTCAAATGACACTATCACTAGAATAACATGCTACACAACACTATATACATAAACACATTTACCAATAAAGTACACGCTACGCGATAAGGGATTACAGGACTACAACTAACAACTAAAGAAAGAAAATGTGTATAAAACCGACAAAACAACAAGAGCGCGCAAAAACTGAAACAGAAGTGGCAACGAAACTCTTGTATCACCGCGTCTTCACGATGTGCACAGTACAGTGGTCAGACAGCATGTGACCCCCTCCACCACTCCTCTATGATGTCACACATCCACTCGGAGAGAGCGTGCGGGGAAGTGGGCTTTGCGCAGGTTCTTTTGATCGTTGCACCTTTATAGGCTACGTTATTCGTACATATTTTATTGGAGTTTATTGGTACATATTTTATTAAAAGGGTTGTAGGGGTGTGCATGGCAGAACTACTTGTAGGGGTGTGCACCCACTTTATAATCATATTTATTGGAAGTACAGAAATTAGTTTCCATTTATCGCACATAATTACGGTACAGAGACAATTTTGGGAGGTTGTGTCTACGTTTAATTATCTAACTTAACCTTTTAGATTTTTAAAATTAATTAGACTTGTAGGGGTATGCATGGCAGAACTACTTGTAGGGGTGTGCACCCACTTTATAATCATATTTTTGGTAACACTGAGAACTTTCAGCCTTCTTTTATGCTTAAACAAATTATATATACACTGAATTATAGAAAAGCAGAAAGCAAATATGTAATTCAAAAGACTAATTTGCTCTAATAAACACATGCTGAAGTTAAAAACAAAAGAGTTTTTACTTGCCTAACTAATCATTAGTTACTAATGTGACAGTTGGGGCTGCTTTTTCTGCAAAAGCTGGGGTATGTTGGATTCAAGAGTGGTTAAATTAAGTCATAAATCTGAGTGTGCGTCAAGTCTATTTCTGTGCTTGCTTTTCACTTGAGATGAAAATCCCATTTCACTCAAGAATGAGGTGGTGAATGGGATGAGCAACTCCAAAAGTTCAGGATATTCATCTCTTAAATATATTGTAATAAAATAAACTTTATTACGTTTATATTTAGTTCCCAATATTTAAAATATTAATAGTTGTAATGATTGAGAATTGATAGTTACTAATTTTATAAAATAGTTAAAATATAGCATCAGATGTTATTAAAAGTGTGTTTACAATTGCAAAATTATAATTGTCTGAAAAGAATTCCCTTAGATAAAACAAATAAAATAGTTGTGTTAATATTATTTAAACACTAACGTTGCTTAAATTTAAAAATAAAGTGTACTAGCTGGTCGCTTGGTGTTGGTGATTGTCTTGATGATACTAGCAGCGAAACTCCTCCTCCAGGTTGATAGTCGTCTAAGTACATACAGTCTAGTAACGTCTGGACAATAGAATTAATAAAATACACTTCCACGTACCTGTTCGTGTTCTCTGGAAGTTCAGAAGTTCAATAAATCAGTAAGCTGCCAAGACGGTTTACAAAACCAACTCACTTTATCTACAAGGTTAGGTTACCTTGTTTAATAATGGGCGCCACACAGGTTTATTTCGGGAAAATCCCGTGGAAAACCCATTAATAGAATCAAATAATTTTTAAAAAGTTAAAATAATTGTTTATTGCCCTTATGGCAATGCAATTCAACAATATTTAATCACAACTGAAGGTTGTTTTGATTCTTCTGAATGAATTATTCATCTGTTTTTTAGAAATAAATCAAGTCGAGTTATGCTGTTAATAATGGGGTTTTATTCATACCCTTGATAGAGAATTCAAACAAATATAATTAATAGAATACATTGATGTACAATTGCAAGTATTTTGTTACATACCCTATACGACTGGCTCAGCTTGCATAAACAATAATTCTGGTTAAGTCCAGATACTCTTTACTTTAAACATTAATATTATTTATATCTCAGGCGTAAGTTCTTTGAAACACAAAAAAGAATGCTAATGCCTACAAAATAGCTAACTATTTTCTGATATAATATCGACTAGTAATGCCTTTTAGGTTACTAATATAAAAATAAAATAAAACCTATTTTATAGGTTAGGCGTTCGTCACGCTTGATTTATGATTTACAAAGTTATATGGTGAGATCACTTGTGACTAACATCCAACTTAAATAGGATTGACAAATCCATTAAATAAATTCAGACATGGTGTGATACAGAAAATGTTTCAGTGTTATGCGTCAGTACAGATTTGTTTATCAAAACATATAGGTTATCGCACTCGGCGTAATGAATAAATTGTCACCCTGTTACCTTTGTGTTTTTAATCTTTCGATTAAAACTCAATTAAACACATCAATGATCGGATTATAATGATCATTGTTATTCACTACACACGCACATGAACAGAGAATTTCAGTCCGCTTCTGACTAAAAGGACCTTAAATAATATTACTTAATTATTTCTTCTGTTCGTTATTTTCCCGCACTAAATAAAATAATACTGCACTTAGACGCACTGGTTCCTTGTAGAATATCTTGTAGGCCTAGTTACTTTTTGTTGTTGTCGAAAAGATTCCATTGACGCACTATTACAATGAAACTATCAGTTAGAAAATTTTGATGAGACGAGCGCACCTTCCGCTCCGGATGAAAGTAAAAAGTGTCCAATGGCAATACGCCGCTGTTCCTTATATACTCTCTGGTTTGATCGGCTTTAGGCGATTGTTTTACTTATTAAACTATTTTCTGATTGGCTTAGCCAGGCGTTACGAAAGTGACGTATTGTCTTTTCAACTGTCACTAACGGTTTTTTAACCGACTTCTGCCGGAATGATTGACAGCCGTCGTTGTTGTTAGTGTTGATAAACAGATTTCTTATGCATTTTGTGCAAATGATGCTAACGCCTGTCACACACTTATTATAGTTGCGATCGGGGTCGTATCGCTATCAAATCAAAGGATATTTTTTCCTCTTCAATTTGATATAGTTTGATACTGGTTTATTTACACTTTTACTGACGTTGTTTAATAAACAATGTTCAGGTACTCGGCTTCGCTCTGTCGTCTGCTAATTGAAGCCGGCGATTACACACTCTTATTAATATTGTTTGTGTTCCACATCGCGTTTTTTCACTTAAACGTTTATGTTAGAACACTATTATATCTGTACTGATATTTATTTACTGAATATCATGATTAAACCTTAACTTATACACTGCTACTAACTATACTTACTCACTATGACATTTTGCTTCACATTATTTTGCTCCGTGCTATTAATTAACAATTGAACTATTAATCGTATATCATATTACTAATGCTTATCGCTATGTTTGGGTATAAAGATTGTTCAGTGTATGTGATTTACACTTCTAGTACTTCCTACTAATCACCTTACTGATGATTGTTTGTTTTAGGCATTGCTGAGGCATACCGTTTGTATCGGATTTATGCCTTAATAACATTTATTAGTTTACCATCCGGTACTTTGATGAGGTAGCTTATTTGTATAAGGTTCCCTCTTACAAACATTTTTACTTGTCATAAGTATATTTGAGACTGTAATATAGCTTCGTTCTCACATTGTGGCCATATCTAATCTTAGTTCTTGGCATTAATGGTTACTAGTCATAGTTGATTAATTCCCAGCCCAAATGCTGATTCTGACATCACATTATTCAGATTCTTATTTAATCATTTTAATTAACATGTCATATTCCATTTAAGTTATTCACTGACTCGCTTGACAGCTTAAAGTGAATTTAATTTGTCCATTAGTTTGTGTCAGTTATAGTATGGTTGTAGTGTCAAGCAGTGTTTAGGTTTACTGCTTCTTGCGGCACTTCTTCTTCTTTCTTCTTCCATGGTTCCTCTCTTCTTGGTTACTCTTATCATTATATTATCTATTTACATTACCGTTATGTATTTATTAAATCTGATGGTATATGTCTAGGTTATGTAACATCTGGTTATGTTACATATACTCCCCCCTCTAAATTGATAATTTGAGAGAAAATTTGATTTTTTGATAAAATTATCATTTCATTTCAGTTTTTAGTATAGTACGAGGTGTGTCCGGAAAGTAAAGATACAAAGGTCGTAATTGGTCTAAAAATATTTATTTACAAATCATTAACTGACAGTTACGTAAATACTTATATCTTTATTTCCCTACATAATTACCGTCATTATCCAAGCACCTATTAAGTCTGGGAACCAGCTTTTGTATCCCCGTGTCATAGAAGTCTGCCGCCAACCAGTTGAACTATGTCATGACCTCTTTTTTTACCTCGTCATCGTTATCGAACTTTTTTCCGGCCAGATATTGTTTCAGGTGAAGGAACAAGTGAAAATCACTGGGCGCGAGGTCCGGGCTATGCGGCGGGTGATCCAAAACATCGCATTTCCAACTGCAAGCATACTGCACGCGTGACCTCTGCGCTGCTCGGCAGTTGGAAATGCGATGTTTTGGATCACCCGCTGCATAGCCCGGACCTCGCGCCCAGTGATTTTCACTTGTTCCTTCACCTGAAACAATATCTGGCCGGAAAAAAGTTCGATAACGATGACGAGGTAAAAGAAGAGGTCATGACATAGTTCAAATGGTTGGCGGCAGACTTCTATGACACAGGGATACAAAAGCTGGTTCCCAGACTTAATAGGTGCTTGGATAATGACGGTAATTATGTAGGGAAATAAAGATGTAAGTATTTACGTAACTGTCAGTTAATGATTTGTAAATAAATATTTTTAGACCAATTACGACCTTTGTATCTTTACTTTCCGGACACGCCTCGTACTACTGTTTTTGGTCTTGTACTCTTTACATTGACCTTTAACATACTCTTAGTGTGTTACACTAGCTAGAGTTCTCGGCTAGTGATATAATTCTTAGCTTACTAGTATTTTTTCAAGTTTCTCACATTTTAAGTCATTTAATTACAATAGATTTCACTTCTTAAATTAACAATTTCCTGTCTTATATACACTTTTCTTTCTCATTACATATCTTTACTTTTGTGATTATCTCAATGGTTCTTTCATTTTTTACCTCACAGATTCTTTAATAATAGTCCTTGATACATTACTATATAGTTCCCTAACATTTGTAGTGGGTTCGGAATCAGAGTGGCTCACTGTGGCATACATTCTCTGCCGTTCCTCATTACACATACTCAGAATCAGAGGCATCCTCATCTCTGTCTGAGAAAAATAAAAATTGCACCTGGCAATAGTTGCACTATCACAACACATAAAATATAACATATCATTCATTTTTCAATAATATAACATATTCAATATAATATTCAAGGTATTAGAGGTTTCATTTGTATCACATTTCCTTCTTTTATACTTTCTAACATACTTCCTTTTCACAGGTAATTATTTCTTTTCAGACTTGACATTCTCGGCCATGCTTTTTATTAGCCGTATTGTTACCTTTTTATACTAGTTGACAATTTGTTTTGGTTTACTTGAGTATTCTTAAAATTACACACTTACATTGATCCTTATATAATTATGCAGTTGTTTCTTACATATAGAGTTTACAATATTTCATTCTTACAATAGTTTACTAGTTTTTCTCTCGTCAATAACTTACACTTATCCTGAATTATCAGGGTTTACAGTATTCATATACTAAATGTTTTTGTTAGATGTTCTCTGACATATCTGGTTACATACAATATTTGGTAATTAAATAACATTTTTCTTTCTCTTCATTCCACAATAATAATAGCCATCTTTATAATTAACTCTCTTTGTTATTCTGCCTCTCTACTCCTTCAAGTGTCTGATAATTTACACTTATTCTGGATGATTTTATATAATATTTTAGTTTTATGAGAGGTATACAATATTCATTTGATAAACATTTTGTTATATACAATATTCATTTGATAAACATTTTTCTTTTTCTTTCCTTTATAATAGCCTTCTCTTATATTACTCGCTTTGGTGGTTTGCTCCTCTTCTCCTTCAAGTGATAGATGTTTACCACTTATTCTGGATGATTTTATATAATATTTTAGTTTTATGAGAGGTATACAATATTTGACATTTAATAAACATTTAGTTACATACAATATTCATTTGATAAACATTTTGTTTTATACAATATTCTTTTGATAAACATCTTGTTTTTTTTTTCTTTAAATATAGCATAGTAATTTTAGTTATAAAATAGTAGTATTTCTTCTTTAAATTAATCTAACATAGGAGTATTAGAGTAATTTTATGTTATTATCCTAGGTATATTTTTGTTATATGCTACCTTTGGTTCTATATGATATAATAGATATCTTTCTCCTCCTTAAATTATTTGGTTTACAATACACATTTTCCTACCATTCAGCCTGATAAATCTGGCTCTTATTTGATAGGTAACAAATAGTTTGGCCTATATACTAATACTACACACTTTTCATAACACAATATGGCAAATAGGTTTGCTACAGGCAATTAGTCACTTTCAATACCTTGGGCATAATACATGATCCTTCTGACCACTAATTGAATCCGTTTATGGTAGTTATTTTTTAAAATTATTTATACACTAAATATTCCGGTGGTAAATGTTGTATACCACTATAATTTATTCTGTTCTTAACAATAATCACACTTATGGTCTACATATTTGGGGTTACATTGTGCTTTTCCACTCTATTGGGTTCATTGTTTGGGACAATTACGTTTCACAGGTATCCTTTTTCATAGCTGTCTCTATTATTATGGGTATTGTATCCTGGCGTCTTGGGATGTGCTGGGTTGGCTGCCGTCTCCGGGTCTGGACTCTCGAGAGCTGCCTGCTCGGTTGTGTAATATTGTAAAACCAGGCCTCTCACAGACTGGCACCCAATCCCCTTCGTCATCATTATTCGTGGTGTTTGGCTGCGGTCGGGCATCAGGTCTCTCTGGGTCGGACTGGTCATGGGCTTGCACAAAATTCACTTGTGGCCGGTAGTCATAGTTGCGGCTGTCGCCCTCAACGCTGTTACTCCTCCACCGTCCTCCTCTTACATTTCCTCTATCTCCACTAAAACTGTTTCGTCGCTGGTAGTACCGCCTTCTACCAGGGTCGTAGTTAGCCTGTACATAATTAGCTCTACGATATTGTGGTGGTGGATTATTCCCGCCTTGGTTTTGTGGTCAGTTTGGGTTATTATTGTAATTTTGTCGCCTATTGTTATTATTATTATTATTATTATTATTATTATAGTTACCATTACCATTATTATGGTTATTACCTTGGTTATTAGGCCTACTGTTATTGTCATTATTATTGTTGTTATTATAGTTTTGATTTGGGTGGTTATTATTATTATTAAAATTACCTCTGTAATTTCTGAAATTATGATTATTATTGTTTAGGTTACCGCCCCTATCATTGAAATTGTCATTCCTCCGGCGACTCCTTCGGTAATACCCTTCATGTTCTTGATTTTCGAGTAGTGCTGACATAGCTTGTATGGTTTTAATTTGTCCCCACTGGCGTGCCTTGGCGACACCCTCTTCAAAGTGGTACGAAAGCTTAGTAACGAGGCATTCCTCTGGTATTTTTGGTTCTAAGTTGCGTGCTGAACACACCTGACCTAAGAAATAGGAAGTCATTGTCCCCCCTCTGCCTGCATCATATTTACCGTGGCATATGTGATCGCGTACTATATTTTGTGTGGCCTCTGACCAATATTTCGCGCGGAATTGGGTTTTGAATTCGTCATAATTGTTGACTTCATGGCGCGTGGCAGTCCACCAATTATCATATATCTCCTTGAAATATTCATCAATCAGGCTTCTTATTATATTCCATCTGGTTTCTCGGATTCGTGCCAAGTTTTCATCGACGCGTGCTAAAAATTCTATCGGGTTTTTCCGATAGTTTTTGAAATTAATAGCGTCGCGGTTGTCAGTCGGTTGTAGATACTGACCTTGGATAGGGCGGTTGCGAATAACTTCAATTTCCTCCCGCATTTGCACGATTTCTCGTTGTCTTAATTCTTCAATTTTTTCCCGATTAGCGACGGTTAAAGTTCTTACCGTGTCTACTGATGCACTTATTTCCTCACAGCGCTCACCTACGTCGGTCCTTACACGTTTAATTTCATCTTGACTCATTCTTTTCAAGGATTCTATCCGGGCTTCAGTCACCTCCTCTATGTTGTCGATCCTCCCGTCGACCTCTTCTCTCGTTCGTGTTAAATTCTGATCATGCTGTTCACATCTTTTGTTCACTTCTATAATTTCTTCTCTCACGACCGCTATCTCCACGTCGACCCTGGTATTAATTTTTTCGTTGCCTTCCTCCATCTTCCGGCTAATCTCATTTAGTGTGGTATTCAACTCTTCCCTTAAGGCCCTGTTGCTGTCGTCTATTTTGCGGTTCAACGCGTCCATGGATCTATTGGTATCGTCTAATTTTTTATGGAGATCTTCTCTTAACGATTTGATATTTTTCTGGCCGTCATCTATTTTTTGGTGGATCGATTCCATATTTTTATTCAATGAGTCATTATTTTCCTTGATCGCCCTCATGATTTCTTGTAGACTTATGTCCCCTGACTGTGCGGGTCTCTCAGGTTGTCTGGGTTGGTTGGTGATTTTTACTTCCACTTCCGGTTCTACATAGGGTGTTTCTTCAGGTCGAGTTTCTATGTTATTGATGGTAATGACTTCCATCTCGTGTGTGGGTTGTGCCTCATACGTCTCTGTATCTGGTTGTACCTCTCCTACTCGGCTGTCCTTGTATCTTGTGTCGTACTGATCTGTGTGTGGCATGTTTGTTCTTTTGTGTCTACCGGGCTGATTTAAAATATAAAAAATATTTTTATCTAATATTTTTTCCAGCCTCACGTTGCTGGTCGCCAATTTGTAATATAATAGAATTGGTATTACGTTTATATTTAGTTCCCAAATATTTAAAATATTAAAAGTTGTAATGATTGAGAATTGATAGTTACTAATTTTATAAAATAGTTAAAATATAGCATCAGATGTTATTAAAAGTGTGTTTACAATTGCAAAATTATAATTGTCTGAAAAGAATTCCCTTAGATAAAACAAATAAAATAGTTGTGTTAATATTATTTAAACACTAACGTTGCTTAAATTTAAAAATAAAGTATACTAGTTGGTCGCTTGGTGTTGGTGATTGTCTTGATGATACTAGCAGCGAAACTCCTCCTCCAGGTTGATAGTCGTCTAAGTACGTACAGTCTAGTAACGTCTGGACAATAGAATTAATAAAATACACTTCCACGTACCTGTTCGTGTTCTCTGGAAGTTCAGAAGTTCAATAAATCAGTAAGCTGCCAAGACGGTTTACAAAACCAACTCACTTTATCTACAAGGTTAGGTTACCTTGTATAATAATGGGCGCCACACAGGTTTATTTCGGGAAAATCCCGTGGAAAACCCATTAATAGAATCAAATAATAATTTTTAAAAAGTTAAAATAATAATTGTTTATTGCCCTTATGGCAATGCAATTCAACAATATTTAATCACAACTGAAGGTTGTTTTGATTCTTCTGAATGAATTATTCATCTGTTTTTTAGAAATAAATCAAGTCGAGTTAAGATGTTAATAATGGGGTTTTATTCATACCCTTGATAGAGAATTCAAACAAATATAATTAATAGAATACATTGATGTACAATTGCAAGTATTTTGTTACGTACCCTATACGACTGGCTCAGCTTGCATAAACAATAATTCTGGTTAAGTCCAGATACTCTTTACTTTAAACATTAATATTATTTATATCTCAAGCGTAAGTTCTTTGAAACACAAAAAAGAATGCTAATGCCTACACAATAGCTAACTATTTTCTGATATAATATTGACTAGTAATGCCTTTTAGGTTACTAATATAAAAATAAAATAAAACCTATTTTATAGGTTAGGCGTTCGTCACGCTTGATTTATGATTTACAAAGTTATATGGTGAGATCACTTATGACTAACATCCAACTTAACTAGGATTGACAAATCCATTAAATAAATTCAGACATGGTGTGATACAGAAAATGTTTCAGTGTTATGCGTCAGTACAGATTTGTTTATCAAAACATATAGGTTATCGCACTCGGCGTAATGAATAAATTGTCACCCTGTTACCTTTGTGTTTTTAATCTTTCGATTAAAACTCAATTAAACACATCAATGATCGGATTATAATGATCATTGTTATTCACTACACACGCACATGAACAGAGAATTTCAGTCCGCTTCTGACTAAAAGGACCTTAAATAATATTACTTAATTATTTCTTCTGTTCGTTATTTTCCCAAACTAAATAAAATAATACTGCACTTAGACACACTGGTTCCTTGTAGAATATCTTGTAGTTACTTTTTGTTGTTGTCGAAAAGATTCCATTGACGCACTATTACAATGAAACTATCAGTTAGAAAATTTTGATGAGACGAGCGCACCTTCCGCTCCGGATGAAAGTAAAAAGTGTCCAATGGCAATACGCCGCTGTTCCTTATATACTCTCTGGTTTGATCGGCTTTAGGCGATTGTTTTACTTATTAAACTATTTTCTGATTGGCTTAGCCAGGCGTTACGAAAGTGACGTATTGTCTTTTCAACTGTCACTAACGGTTTTTTAACCGACTTCTGCCGGAATGATTGACAGCCGTCGTTGTTGTTAGTGTTGATAAACAGATTTCTTATGCATTTTGTGCAAATGATGTTAACGCCTGTCACACACTTATTATAGTTGCGATCGGGGTCGTATCGCTATCAAATCAAAGGATATTTTTTCCTCTTCAATTTGATATAGTTTGATACTGGTTTATTTACACTTTTACTGACGTTGTTTAATAAACAATGTTCAGGTACTCGGCTTCGCTCTGTCGTCTGCTAATTGAAGCCGGCGATTACACACTCTTATTAATATTGTTTGTGTTCCACATCGCGTTTTTTCACTTAAACGTTTATGTTAGAACACTATTATATCTGTACTGATATTTATTTACTGAATATCATGATTAAACCTTAACTTATACACTGCTACTAACTATACTTACTCACTATGACATTTTGCTTCACATTATTTTGCTCCGTGCTATTAATTAACAATTGAACTATTAATCGTATATCATATTACTAATGCTTATCGCTATGTTTGGGTATAAAGATTGTTCAGTGTATGTGATTTACACTTCTAGTATTTCCTACTAATCACCTTACTGATGATTGTTTGTTTTAGGCATTGCTGAGGCATACCGTTTGTATCGGATTTATGCCTTAATAACATTTATTAGTTTACCATCCGGTACTTTGATGAGGTAGCTTATTTGTATAAGGTTCCCTCTTACAAACATTTTTACTTGTCATAAGTATATTTGAGACTGTAATATAGCTTCGTTCTCACATTGTGGCCATATCTAATCTTAGTTCTTGGCATTAATGGTTACTAGTCATAGTTGATTAATTCCCAGCCCAAATGCTGATTCTGATATCACATTATTCAGATTCTTATTTAATCATTTTAATTAACATGTCATATTCCATTTAAGTTATTCACTGACTCGCTTGACAGCTTAAAGTGAATTTAATTTGTCCATTAGTTTGTGTCGGTTATAGTATGGTTGTAGTGTCAAGCAGTGTTTAGGTTTACTGCTTCTTGCGGCACTTCTTCTTCTTTCTTCTTCCATGGTTCCTCTCTTCTTGGTTACTCTTATCATTATATTATCTATTTACATTACCGTTATGTATTTATTAAATCTGATGGTATATGTCTAGGTTATGTAACATCTGGTTATGTTACAATATCCAGAACTTTGTTAAGTCAGAATCTAAAAGTTTATGGATTTTGTTGTCCATGACATGTCTCATGTTATCACTAACTATACAAAATAATTTACTAAAAATTTAGTTTTAATCCCAGCAACACAGATGATATCACACAATTGCTCATTTAGTTTTACTGAGAACATGTTAGAACTTTCAAAATACAAGAATGGGTCTTGAATCGAATTGAATTCACTGTATCCCACTGGGAAGCAACTTTCAATCTGGTTACAGAGAGTTAAACATCAGAGCTGGTAAAAAGCAATGGTAGAGCATGAATAACAAAAATGTACAGTTTAGACTATGTACAAAACAGGTTGAATTTAAATTGTTAAAATGATATATCTTAGTTATTTACATGTAGTAGGTTTTTAAGACACAGTAAATAAATTTCCAAACCTGACTTTGCAACCCTCCAAATGCCCTCTCAGGACCCAGCAGTGGCTCATGCCCAATAGGTTAAGAAATGCTGAACTAAAGGCATGTTTGTGGAGTGAAACATAAAAGATAACCCAGACTTCTAAAGTGCTCTTAGTGAAATGGGATTTTCAGGAGTAACAACACACTATTTGGTTAACAAGCACATTTTACTAATATTGTAATACCAAGTCAATTAGATAGATTAAATGTGTAGTACTCTATGTGATGCTGATCACATACTGTTAATCAGCAGCGCTGCAGAATATTCTAGAGCCACACTCTTGGCATTCATCTGGAACTTTATCACATTAGCCTGATAATTAGGATGTTGCCACCAGCTGAGTTTTAGAAAGTTGGTGTAGTAGGTTGTGCATTCATATAGGATGATATTAGACAGCAGTTTTTAATGAAACTGACAAATTATCAATTGTTTATTTGTGTTGTAAACTATTGTGATTTTTTTATTACTGTTTGTAGACTATACAATGTGTCCTGGATAATTATATAAAGAGAACTGTTGTAATATAAGTGTGTTTGTTTTAGCAATTGAGAGTATCTGGTATTCAATAATTCATTCCACTGTTTCAAGTTCATAATTCTTGTCACTGGTTGTAAGAATATTATTTTCATTAATTTTCCAATTCTATGAAGTCTTCAGTAGTTTTACCACGATGAGACTCAACTTTATCACTGAAGATGCCACATCACTGAATGAGCAAAATTTTTCTTTAATAATCTCAACGAAGCATGGTTATCAGCTGAAAAAAAGTTTTAGTATTAAAAGTTTTGATCACGCAAATCTATAAGGGATACTAAAAAGAAATAACATAATAATTGTATTGGACATAAAGTTATGTCCACAAAACAGATTTTGTTTTAAATAAATAAAACACAATTTGACACAAATATTAATTTTATGAATACTTGTTTGGCACATATTACAGAAGGTTACACCATTAAATGAGTTTGCCTAAGTATAAAATTCTTGTCAGATGAAAAACGTGTACAGTCAGAATACTATTTGTTATGTACAATACAAATGATTCACTATGGGTAGCAGTGACACATAAACACTAGACATTGACACTGAATTGTACTTGTTTTGAATGATTCATTGTGTGCTACCTGACCAGAGTACAGGTATTAACCAAGAGATGTTTAGTATACTGCTGTGTAACTGCTACATTGATGAATTATAAGTAGTACTTTTTGTTTTGGTCATCAACCTTGAAAGGGATAATAGAAACTTTGTATACCATACTTCCAGCAGTTTTACATGATACATTCATAGCACAAATAAGAAAAGTTTAAATCTGCTGATGATCTAAAGGAGTGATAGTTATTTGCAGACTGACAGGGTTATAAAATAACTCTGAAAGTATTGTTGCTTTTACAATACCATCCTTTATCAACTGACTACTCAAATCTGCCAGTTTTTCACAGAAACTGAAGTTTGATGATTTGATCCATCATGACCTAGTGATGCTCCAAACATTTCAAGTATTCTCCTAGCCTTAAAAAACTGGACTGGCCTCATTGATTGACATGATTAATGTTAAATTTACTTTGGGATACTTCCAAACATAATACAGTTTAAAATAAACAAAAAAAATTTTATTTCTAATTTTCCAGAACTGTATACACATAATTTGATCTGGATAGAACGTGTATTAAACAATAATACTATTTGATGCAAATAATGAAAATATCCATGTAGAGAACTATACATGACTTCCATGTTTTAAGATTTATATTTAAAATCATTTTAGAAATGAAATATTTCTACAGAAATTACTTCTATCTTCAGCCTCAACCACAGAAAACACACACACACACACACACACACACACACACACACACACACACACACACACACACACACACACACACACACACACACACACACACACACACACACACACACACACACACACACACACACACACACACACACACACACACACACACACACACACACACACACACAATTCCTTTTTTTCTTTATTTAATTTGAATTCTATATTAGAACAAATGTTTTTAGAGTTTACAAGTTTTTTTTTTAATTTCTTGAATTAATTTTTTTAATTTTATGCAATGTGGACACATACAGAGGAGTGTTAGTTTTTTATGTTTTTTTCAATAAATAAAAATGAGAGGAGTGAGTGAGAGAGAGAGAGAGAGAGAGACCAAAAATAACACATACAGAAATTTCATCAGAACTTTTTCCTTTCTAATAGTAAAAAAATAACTAAATAATGAATGAGAAAGAACATTAACAAAATTAATGGAAATTATAGTTATTATTTGTTGTCTAATAAACAGGTACTAGTAATGGCTTCATATACTTCACATCTTAAATTATAAACCTATTACAAACATATTTGGTATAGGCTACTCAGCTTGAAACAAACGTTCAGACCAATAAAAATGGTTTAAATTTTGCCATGCTGCATTATTAGTACTGTTGAAACAGCAGTTTGATAATAATTGTTTTTAGAACAGACTTCTGGAATGATGTGTGCAAAATGATTAAAGCATACCTCCTTACAGTGTATAATAAAATAAGTTATACTTTGCAAAACATCCTAGAAACAAACTGTGACATCCAGTAACTGTTACTGAGAAACCTTACTAAGGGGTTTATAAAAAAAAATTACAAGCTTGCTCTTTTGAACATCTGATGAAAAGGTTTTGTAAAGTGTAGGCCTACCTAACATAAAAACGTACAATTATCTTGTTGTTCGATTTGTCCTTGTATTGCATACTTCCATAAACCTTAGTTAATGTGTGTATTTATTGTATGGATAAAAGGCTGTATATAACATTAAAGGTTGTATTTATTCAAAGTACTGGAATTTACTTCCAATTTATAACCTAGTACAATCTAACGTATAACCAAACAAGTAGCCTACATTAAAATCCTTTTTTCAATTTCAAGAGGAGTGTCAGTTTTTTAGTTTCAAAGGATAAAGAAAACACTTGTTTACAATTACCTCTAAGATGTCAAGGGTAATTGTAAATTGGGGTACCCGTAAATTGAATTTTAGAGCTGTATTTATTATTTATATTTAAACAATTTTTTGTACGCAACATAATAACAAAAGGTTGAAATATTTGCAATTATTTCAATTTTAAAACGTATACACAATTTTTAATCAATCAAAATGTTTCAATCCATTTTCCGTTTACAATTACCCCACCTAACTGCTAATGTATGGTGTGTCGCTATCTTCAGTTAGCACTTTTAATTTTAATTGCAATGAAAATAAATTGAAATAACATGTATGAAAAATAAACGTTAATTTTAGTAGACTTTAAATGACTTAATACAGGGAGTCTTTAAATTTGTTTTAAAATTTTTTCCTAAAGCTCTTGAATTTTGCTTAGAATAGCCAAAGACCCAATGCCATTTGTACACCACGTGGTAAAATTGTGTTGTTACAATGGCTGCCGCGCGAATAGATGTGAGGCTTGTTCGCTTGTTTTATTACATTTTTAATCAGTGTTGTGTTGTGAGTTTGACATTCATTTAATTAAAGAATGATTAGCTACGATGAACTGTTGAGTGTTATTAGTACAGAAGAGGATGCAATTTCTTTTCTTCAAGAAAAAGTTTTGGTTCACAATCCTCGTCAATGTGAACAAGGACACGACATGGTATTAGCCCTTGGGCAACAACAGCGTTGGTGTTGCAATAAGAGGACTTGCCGTGAGTATAAGGTACATTTTTACAGGGGTCCAGATTACCGCTGAGAACAATAATAAAATTTATTTATTTGTTGTATGAAGGCCGTAGTAGTGTGAAAAACAGTAAAAAACAACTGGAAATCAGCGTCAACACACACACAGAGTGGACGGCTTTCTTAAGATATATCTGTACTGTAGACGTCACGAGAAGCCCAAAGAAAATTGGAGGACCGAATTTAACAGTTGAAATTGACGAGAGTGTGTTTGCCAAGAGAAAAGATAATGTTGGCTGAGTGTATCCACAACAATTGGTATTCGGTGGATACTGACGAGAAACAAAGGAATGCTTTCTGTGTAGTGTGGAAGATAGATCAGCCGCTACCCTCCTACCTCTCATAGTGGCAAATATTGAACCAGGGTCTACTATAATGTCAGTTAAGTGGCATTTGTACCATCAAATTGTTAATTTGCCACAACAGTACAGTCATTTGACTGTAAACCATAGTTATAACTTTGTGGATCCTGAAACTGGTGCGCATACTCAAGGCGTCGAAAGCATGTGGCGGTCCTGTAAACGCCGAAACATGATTGAATGTGGTACGAGGAGGGAACGCTTAAATTCCTATTTAAGTGAGTTCATGTGGCGAACAAGAAATAGAAATGAGGATTTGTTCCAGAAAATGCTGGAAACCATCAACAAATATGAGGCCCCTTTTTATTAAAAACAAATATGATTTTGGTAAGTATTATCAATTTTGGTAAGTATGTTCTATTTAGAATACATTTTCATAATGATATTGCCTTTGAAATCACATGCTTAGTTTAATTATTTCGTCTCCTGAATGTGTTATCTGTGGATACGCTTCCATGAATGCGGATCACCTAATTACATGTCCAGCCTTGACTTCAGACACGGAAGTCCAAGATGAAGATGGTACGGCAAGGCTCTCACGTCTCTACTGGTCAGCGCGCCGTCTAATGGCCCAACAGCCAAGGGTGGGCGTTGGCTAGTAAGTAAGTAAGTAAGTTTAATTATTCATTGCTCAAGCTTAATCCAATACCATTTTCAAGGATTTTAAGTATTCTGTAAAAGTATTTTGTTTCCTTATTGAACACAGTACATGACACATTAAAAGTATTCAGTACTTAAAAGTAGGTTAGGTTACATTATTTAATCTAAACAACTTCACAGCAGCTGTAACAAAGTTAATTATAAAATAATAATCATTTTGTATATTTTCTTTTACAAGTGGATATTAAGCCAAAAAGCTGATATCATATAAAGTGTAATAATCATGTTCAGTGTATTATTATTTTTAATATCATAGGTTACAGATTAAACTAACCTTATACTCACGAGGTATAATTGTACTGATTTCATCTGTAAAAGAACGGTTGGCTGAAAATAAGACACAATTGTAACACATCAGAATCTGTGTGTGTGTGTTTTGGTGGACGGGTCAATAATCTGTAAACCGTTTAATATTGGTCTCCTAGAATGTTGACTGATTAAACAAAATAATTGATTAATATTCATATGTCAGTACTTTGTGTGTCCGGTGATGTAGGCCTAATTTATTTTTCTTTGCAAGCACAAGAAAAGGGTAGAAACATTTAGGCCTACATCATCATTACGCAGGCTGAGGAACTGAAACTTCCAGCACTATATTCAGGTTTGTAATTTACACAGTGAAACCAGTCGAAACAAAGTATTAAAATCCTTTGAAAATATTGAAAGCAGGCACATTACATCATACATACACAGTATCATCATTGTATGGTGTTCTGTTGTGTGACAGGTCCCAGATATTACCAATCATCTCCATTCATATGTATTTGCCTTGAACTTTTGAGCTTTCATCTCTACATAAGATACTTCACTTTGCATTTCGTACACAAGCTCATCTTCTCTCCTTTCATGGTTCTTTCAAAAATTGGTGTTAATTGTTCATTTTCTCTCAGGATTAAATATACTTATACTTAATATTCAATACTTAAAAGTTGGTTAGGTTACATTATTTAATCTAAACAACTTCACAGCAGCTGTAACAAAGTTATTTATAAAATAATTATCTGCTGTATTTTTTCATTTACAAGTGGATATTAAACAAAAAACTGATATCATATTCTTATACCATAAGAAGTAATATAATCACGTTATGTTCATGATGAGTTCTATTTCTTGTGTATAGTGTGTTTCAGTGTTTGCATTAAACAAAACATTTTTAAATCAGTGTTGAACACTTGCCAAGTAGTGTGCCTGATATTTTCCAACAAATTCATATACTGTATGAGAGTAGACTATTGATGTATACTACTTTACATGTCAGAAGTATAACGATATATTTACAAATTACTTTATTCTATATTCTTATGTTATTTCTTGGATTTCGTTGTCCATGACGTGTCCGTTACTTAACTAAATATCACTATTACATTAATGACTCTAAACACTATTTTTTTTATAAGTAAAAGCATAAAGTTTTACCTTACAGCCTGAACCGGTTTTCTCCTTTAAAAGGCTTCTTCAGAGGCTACCGCTGTAGAGCTGTCCGTCTTGTTGTGGGTGACGGAATCGAATTTTGAAAGATCGATGCTGTGTGTGTGGGGTGAGATATGTTCGAATAATGCGTGCGATTTGATTGTGTCTGTTTGTTTAGGATGTCGTTTTTATTTGTTTTCGTGTGTTTGTATATTTCCAATTGTTCTAGAGTGTCTAGTTTTCGGCCTTTTGTGTGTACATGTAGAATATTCATGTTATTGTCGATGTTTTTATATGTGTGGTTTGCTTCAATGAGGTGGTTTGCAAAGGTGGATTCTGTAGTGGAGTGGAGTGCCTTTGTGTGTTCAATGTATCTCTGTTTGAAGCTACGTCCTGTCTGGCCTATGTAGAATTTATTGCAATTTGAGCAATTTAGCTTGTAAACACCGGGTAGATCGAATTTGTTTTGTGCTTTGTTTGTGTGTGTTTTGTTAGTAGTTTTGTAAGTGATTCTGTATCATGCTTTTTTGAATTTGTGGGTTATTTTTTCAGTTTGTTTGTTAATGTATGTTAGTGTTATGAATTTGTTGTTTTCTGTCTTTGTCTGTTGTTTGTTTTGTGTTTTGTGTAGGAGTTTACTGACTATTGTTCTGTCATATCCGTTAGATTCTGCTAGATATTTTATCGTGTTTAGTTCGTCTTTGTAGTCTTTTTCATCTAAGGGGATGTTGTTAAGTCTACGTATCATGGTTCTGAAGGCAGCTAGTTTGAGTTGTATTGGGTGATTGGAGGTGTTGTGTATTAGTGTGTCAGTTGTAGTTGGTTTTCTGTATATACTGAATTTGTGCCTGTGTTCTAGTTTTGTGATGGAGAGGTCTAAGAAGTTTATGGTATTGTTGTGTTCGTATTCGGCAGTAAAGGATATGTTTTATGTATTTTGTTTATGTGCATTAGTAACTGTTCACATTGTCTTTTGTTTCCCCTGTATAGTATTAGAATGTCATCAACATATCTGTGCCAATATAGTATTTTATGTGAGTGTCTGTCATTGTTTGTGAGTATTTTTGTTTTTTCTAAATGTTGGAGGAAGACTTCTGCTAGAATGCTGGATATGGGGGAGCCCATGGGTAAGCTCTCCATCACAAAACTAGAACACAGGCACAAATTCAGTATATACAGAAAACCAACTACAACTGACACACTAATACACAACACCTCCAATCACCCAATACAACACAAACTAGCTGCCTTCAGAACCATGATACATAGACTTAACAACATCCCCTTAGATGAAAAAGACTACAAAGACGAACTAAACACGATAAAATATCTAGCAGAATCTAACGGATATGACAGAACAATAGTCAGTAAACTCCTACACAAAACACAAAACAAACAACAGACAAAGACAGAAAACAACAAATTCATAACACTAACATACATCAACAAACAAACTGAAAATATCGGTATGGAGAACCATACATGACTTCCATGTTCTAAGATTTATATTTAAAATCATTTTTGAAATGAAATATTACTATAGAAACTACTTCTTTCTACTTACTGCTTCAGCCATAACCACAGTACTATTGTCACTAACGTATACCACCTCACGTTATCGCACTCGATTTTCACTGATGATGGAAGTCGATGGCATTGCCAAAACGTCTGGTTTTGTAGAAAACATTGGACTACGGCCAAACATCCCGGGAAGGAATATTAACAAAAACTACTTCTTTGTTGCCGATAACGTTGTACAATATATATAAAAAATTGCTTAAAATTAATGGCTTGTATAAGCTAATGTTTGATCTCCATTAAGTAGTGCTCAAGTTTCCAAAGTTTTAATATTATGATGTCTGTAATTAAAACATCAGAGCAGGTTTAGTGTGTATGAGGGTACACCGTGGACACAAATTTTCAACATTTCCTATTGAGCGTTGCTTAGAGTAAAGCTGCGAATCTACAGTGTATGTTTCACAGAACAAACACGCGAAAAAGATGGAGCGCTCCGAAGTCACTCATGGACCCTCAGCATCTTGCAGAGGGTTCACTCCCTAAAGACGAAAAGTCTGTCTATGAATCGTTCCTCTGTAAACGTGTGCAGTTACACTGCCCAGCGATCCACAGGAAGCAAATTGCTATCCACGCTGGACACTTTTTCGGCTTGCACACATTATGTTGGTATGGGTTTCGGCACTTACCATTTAAAAAGAGTGCAAATGTAAGAAAACAAACATGAGTGAAGCCAGAAATAACGCGAATTTTGCGCGCGTGTGTGTGTGTGTGTGTGTGTGTGTGTGTGTGTGTGTGTATGTGTGTGTCTTCCCTGCCTTTTTATTGCGGTAGTCATAATAATAAAATGGAAATGTAAACATTACATAACTGAGATATGCTTGCCTGCCATGAACGATATATTATTTTATACATGTATATTAATTAAAATACATAATTAATTTAATTAATTAATGAAATTAATTAATTTCATACATAATTTACATTAAAATGAAAAAATTATAATTTTATTGCCTGGCAACAAAATTATTTTATTTTACTTCCATATTCCTTAAGAAAATGGAAGTATGGTGATGGCAAAAAAAATCGTGTTCGAGATTATTGCAGATTCTGATTGTACTACACTCAAAACATGAAAAAAAGTCGTTTTTCAAAAAGTGTCTGTGTCTATCTGTCTGTAGATTTTTTTCTATGGCAAACGATAACAGCCGCAAATTCAAACAGAACCAAATAATTTTTTGCATACAGCCCCGATTTGTTGAGTACTCACGACCTATTGTTTTTGGTGAAGATCGGTTAAGGGAAAGGGGTAGTTTACCTGCAACGTTTTTTTAACAAGGGTATTTTATATGGCAAACGATAACAGCCGCAGATGCAAACAGAATCAAATAATGTTTCGCATACAGGCCTGAATTATGGAGTTCTCAAGACCTATTGTTTTTGGTGAAGATCGGTTAAGGGAAAGGGGTGGTTTACCTGCAACATTTTATGTTTTAACAAGGGTATTTTCTATGGCAAACGATAACAGCAGCAAATTCAAACACAATCAAAAGAGTATTTGCATACAGCCGTGATTTGTAGAGTACTCAAGACCTATTGTTTTTGGTGAAGATCGGTTAAGGGGAAGGGGTAGTTTTACCTGCAACGTTTTTTATCAAGGGTAATTTTCTATGACGAAAGATAACTGCCGCATATTCAAACAGAATCAAATAATTTTTTGCATTCATCACTGAATTGTAGAGGACTCAAGGCCTTTTGATTTTGGTGAAGATCGGTTAAGGGGAAGGGGTAGTTTACCTGCAATCTTTTACGTTTTAACAAGAGTAAAGTACTTGAAAATTCATTTAAACTTTTTCAAACAATGGTAATTGTTAAAAATAAAATAATTTTGTTGCCAGGCAATAAAATTATAATTTTTTCATTTTAATGTAAATCATGTATAAGAGAAAATATATTGTGCGTGGCAGGCAAGAATATCTTAGTTATGTACTGTTTACGTTTCCATTTTATTATTATGACTACCGTAATAAAAAGGCAGGGAAGACACACACACACACAATTCGCGTTATTTCTGGCCTCATTCATGTTTATTTTCTTACATTTGCACGGTTTTTAAATGGAAAGTGCTGAACCCATACCAACATAACGCATGCAAGCCGAAAAAGTGTCCAGCGTGGATAGCGATTTGCTTCCTGTGGATCGCTGGGCAGTGTAACTGTACGTGTTTACAGAGGAACGATTCATAGACAGACTTTTGGTCTTTAGGGAATGACACAAGATGCTGAGGGTCCATGAGTGACTTCGGAGCGCTCCTTCTTTTCCGCGTGTTTGTTCTGTGAAATGTACACTGTAGATTTGCAGCTTTATTCTAAGCAACGCTCAATAGGAAATGTTGAAAATTTGTGTCCACGGTGTACCCTCATACACACTAAACCTGCTCTGATGTTTTAATTACGGACATCATAATATTAAAACTTTGGAAACTTGAGCACTACTTAATGGAGATCAATCATTAACTTATACAAGCCATTAATTTTATGCATATTTTTTATATATATGTGTACAACGTTATCGGCAACAAAGAAGTAGTTTTTGTTAAAATTCCTTCCCGGGATATTTGGCCGTAGTCCAATGTTTTCTACAAAACCAGACGTTTCGGCAATGCCATCGACTTCCATCATCAGTGAAAATCTAGTGCGATAACGTGAGGTGGTATATGTTATTGACCACAGTACTGTGGTTAAGGCTGAAGCAGTAAGTAGAAAGAAGTAGTTTCTATGGTAATATTTCATTTCAAAAATGATTTTAAATATAAATCTTAGAATATGGTAGTCATGGATGGTTCTCCATACCGATATTTTAACAATTACCATTGTTTCAAAAAGTTTAAATGAAATTTCAAATACTTTACTGTTGTTAAAACGTAAAAGGTTGCAGGTAAACTACTCCCTCCCCTTAACCGATCTTCACCAAAATCGAAAGTCCTTGAGATCTCTACAATTCAGGGACGTATACAAAAAATTATTTGATTCTGTTTGAATTTGCGGCTGTTATCGTTTGCCATAGAAAATTACCCTTGATAAAAAAATGTTGCAGGTAAACTACCCCTTCCCCTTAACCGATCTTCACCAAAAACAATTGGTCTTGAGAACTCTACAAATCAGGACTGTATGCACAAAATTATTTGATTCTGTTTGAATGTGCGGCTGTTATCGTTTGCCATAGAAAATACCCTTGTTAAAACATAAAACGTTGCAGGTAACTACCCCTTTCCCTTAACCGATCTTCACCAAAAACAATAGGTCTTGCGAACTCTACAATTTAGGGCTGTATGCAAATAATCTTTTGATTCTGTTTGAATTTGTGGCTGTTATCGTTTGCCATAGAAAATACCCTTGTTAAAACATAAAACGTTGCAGGTAAACTACCCCTTTCCCTTAACCGATCTTCACCAAAAACAACTGGTCTTGAGAACTCTACAAATCAGGACTGTGTGCAAAAAATTATTTGATTCTGTTTGCATTTGCAGCTGCTATCGTTTGCCATAGAAAATACCCTTGTTAAAAAAACGTTGCAGGTAAACTATCCCTTTCCCTTAACCGATCTTCACCAAAAACAATAGGTCTTGCGAACTCTACAATTTAGGGCTGTATGCAAATAATCTTTTGATTCTGTTTGAATTTGCGGCTGTTATCGTTTGCCATATAAAAAAATCTATAGACAGATAGACACACAGACAGACACACACACACACTTTTTGAAAAACGACTTTTTTTCATGTTTTGAGTGTAGTACAATCAGAATCTGCAATAATCTCGAACACGATTTTTTTTTGCCATCACCATACTTCCATTTCCTTAAGGAACATAGTAAAAAGTAAAAATAGCCCACAAATTCAAAAAAGCAGGATACAGAATCGCTTACAAAACTACTAACAAACAAAACAGAACACATACTATCAAAACACACACACAAAGCATAAAACAAATTCGATCTACCCGGTGTTTACAAGCTAAATTGCTCAAATTGCAATAAATTCTACATAGGCCAGACAGGACGTAGCTTCAAACAGAGATACATTGAACACACAAAGGCACTCCACTCCACTACAGAATCCACCTTTGCAAACCACCTCATTGAAGCAAACCACACATATAAAAACATCGACAATAACATGAACATTCTACACGTACACACAAAAGGCCGAAAACTACACTCTAGAACAATTGGAAATATACAAACACACAAAAACAAATAAAAACGACATCCTAAACGAACAGACACAATTCAAATCGCACGCATTATTCGAACATATCTCACCCCACACACACACAGCATCGATCTTTTGAAATTCGATTCCGTCACCCACAACAAGACGGACAGCGCTACCAGCGGCAGCCTCTGAAGAACCCTTTTAAAGGAGAAAACTGGTTCAGGCTGTAAGGTAAAACTTTACGCTTTTACTTATAAAAAAAAAAAATAGTGTTCCGAGTCGTTAATGTAATAGTGATACATTACACTTAAACTTTCACTTTTACTACATTTACGCTTTTACTTATGTTATTATTATTATTCAATAAAAAATAAAATACTTTTTAACACAAATATGCTTTTATTTTAATTATTGTATTGTATTTAATATTATTTCAGAAACATAAATACCGTATAATTAAAGTAAAAATAAATAGTTGTATGTTTCTTAAGGAAATGGAAGTATGGTGATGGCAAAAAAAATCGTGTTCTAGATTATTGCAGATTCTGATTGTACTACCCTCAAAACATGAAAAAGTCATTTTTCGAAAAGTGTCTGTATGTGTGTGTCTGTAGATTTTTTTTCTATGGCAAACGATAACTGCCGTAAATTCAAACAGAATCAAATAATTTTTTACATACGTGCTTGAGTTGTAGAATACTCAAGGCCTATTGATTTTGGTGAAGATCGGTTACGGGGAAAGGGCAGTTTACCGGAAACATTTTTTGTTGTAACAAGAGCAAAGTACTTAATTTTGATATAAAGTATCCTGATAAGAAGATCTTAATAATCCACTGTAGAAACGTAGATGAAATATCTATAAATGAAGAGGCTAGTTGAACGGGGTGGGGGTAATTTTCTATAAATGAAAATTATAGTTGAAAGGGGAGGGGATAATTTTTATATGTGTACTACGTTATCGGCAACAAAGTAGTAGTTTGTTGTTAAAATTCCTTCCCGGGCTGTTTGGCCATAGTCCAATGTTTTCTGCAAAACCAGATGTTTCCGCAGTGCCGTCGACTGCTATCATCAGTGAAAATCAAGTGCGATAACATGTGGTGGTATACGTTAGTGACTACAGTGCTGTGGTTAAGGCTGAAGCATTAAGTGGAAAGAAGTAGTTTCTATGGAAACATTTCATTTCTTAAATGATTTTAAATATAAATCTTAGAACATGGAAGTCACGTATGGTTCTCCATACCGATATTTGGTTAAGTGACCAAAATACCAGGTAAAGTGGTAAGTAAACAGCCATTCCAATCTCCTCAGCCTACACATAGATATATATTATTGCCTGTCTTCTTTATTTACAGTGTGGAACAGTAGATCCTGTTACAGTATACTGGATTTAGTACTGGGTTGAGGCACAGATACTTCTTAAATAATACGTCTACTATACATGAGTGTTGTGGTTGGTTAGGTAATGATAGTACATTATTGTGTATAATGATAGTACATTGGGTTTGACGTTTCTTTACAAACCCAATTGACTCTGTAGTGCTCAATTCTACGTCTTTTGACCTCACTGTAACTGTTTATTCTCCGTTTCTTCCAGCAATTGTTCATGTAACCTGTCTTGTATGTTACTGTACTGTACTAATTTTTACTTCCATGTTCCATAAGGAAATGGAAGTATGGTGATGGCAAAAAAAATTGTGTTCGAGATTATTGCAGATTCTGATTGTACTACACTCAAAACATGAAAAAAAGTCGTTTTTCAAAAAGTGTCTGTGTGTCTGTAGATTTTTTTCTATGGCAAACGATAACACCCGCAAATTCAAACAGAATCAAATAATTTTTTGCATACAGCCCTGATTTGTAGAGTACTCATGACCTATTGTTTTTGGTGAAGATCGGTTAAGGGAAAGGGGTAGTTTACCTGCAACATTTTTTTAACAAGGGTATTTTCTATGGCAAACGATAACAGCCGCAAATTCAAACAGAATCAAATCATTTTTTGCATACGTCCATGAATTGTAGAGATCTCAAGGACTTCCAATTTTGGTGAAGATCGGTTAAGGGGAGGGGGTAGTTTACCTGCAACCTTTTACGTTTTAACAACAGTAAAGTACTTGAAATTTCATTTAAACTTTTTGAAACAATGGTAATTGTTAAAAATAAAATAATTTTGTTGCCAGGCAATAAAATTATAATTTTTTCATTTTAATGTAAATTATGTATGAGTTAATATACATGTATAAAATAATATATCGTTCATAGCAGGCAAGCATATCTCAGTTATGTAATGTTTACATTTCCATTTTATTATTATGACTACCGCAATAAAAAGGCAGGGAAGACACACACACACACACAAAATTCGCGTTATTTCTGGCCTCACTCATGTTTATTTTCTTACATTTGCACGCTTTTTAAATAGTAAGTGCCGAAACCCATACCAACATAATGCGTGCAAGCCGAAAAAGTGTCCAGCGTGGATAGCGATTTGCTTCCTGTGGAACGCTGGGCAGTGTAACTGCACGTGTTTACAGAGGAACGATTCATAGACAGACTTTTCGTCTTTAGGGAATGAACCCTCTGCAAGATGCTGAGGGTCCATGAGTGACTTCGGAGTGCTCCTTCTTTTTCACGTGTTTGCTCTGTGAAACATACACTGTAGATTCGCAGCTTTACTCTAAGCAACGCTCAATAGGAAATGTTGAAAATTTGTGTCCACGGTGTACCCTCATACACACTAAACCTGCTCTGATGTTTTAATTACGGACATCATAATATTAAAACCTTTGAAACTTGAGCACTACTTAATGGAGATCAAACATTAACTTATACAAGCCATTAATTTTAAGAAATTTTTTATATATATTGTACAACGTTATCGGCAACAAAGAAGTAGTTTTTGTTAAAATTCCTTTCCGGGATGTTTGGCCGTAGTCCAATGTTTTCTACAAAACCAGACGTTTTGGCAATGCCATCGACTTCCATCATCAGTGAAAATCGAGTGCGATAACGTGAGGTAGTATACGTTAGTGACCATAGTACTGTGGTTAAGGCTGAAGCAGTAAGTAGAAAGAAGTAGTTTCTATAGTAATATTTCATTTCGAAAATGATTTTAAATATAAATCTTAGAACATGGAAGTCATGTATGTTTCTCCATACCGATATTTAAAATAAACACATGTATCTTGTAGCATAAGCTATTAACCGTAGTGCATACTCCTTCTTTATCTAAAAAGTGGTAGATATGTAATACTAACCTATTAAAACTGTGTATTTAATAATACTAACTTATTAACCATAATGCATGTTCCTTCTTTATCTAGAAAATATTAGACGTTGAATATTGTGTTTTTACAGAAACACCAGCTAGCCACAGGTAGTCGTGAGTGGTAAGGAGGTGACTCTATACGCTTCTCGATACATCACCTGGAAAGATATTCTGGACCTCTGCGGACCTCCGCATGTACTCACTTAAATAGGAATCTAAGCGTTCCCTTCTCGTACCACATTCAATCATGTTTTGGCGTTTACAGGACCGCCACATGCTTTCTACGCCTTGAGTATTTGCTCCAGTTTCAGGATCCACAAAGTTATACTATGGTTTACAGTCAAATGACTGTACTGTTGTGTCAAATTAACAATTTGACGGTACGAACGCCACTCATCTGACATTATAGTAGACCCTGGTTCAGTATTTGCCACTATGAGAGGTAGGAGGGTAGCTGCTGATCTATCTTCCACACTACACAAAAAGCATTCCTTCGTTTCTTGGCAGTATCCATCGAATACCCATTGTTGTGGATACACCCGGCCAACATTATTTTTTCTCTTGGCAAACACACTCTCGTCAATTTCAACTGTTAAATTCGGTCCTCCAATTTTCCGTGGGTTTCTCATGACATTACGGCACAGATATATCTTAAGTAAGCCGTCCACTCTGTGTGTGTTTGTTGACACCGATTTCCAGTTGATTTTTACTGTTTTTCACACTACTACGCCCTTCACACTAGAAATAAATAAATTTTATTATTTTTCCCAGTGGTAATTTGGACCCCTGTAAAAATGTGCCCTTGCGAACTACCTTATACTCACGGCAAGTCATCTTATTGCAACACCAATGCTGTTGCTGCCCAACGGCTAATACCATGTCGTGTCCTTGTTCACATTGACGAGGATTGTGAACCAAACCTTTTTCATGAAGAAAAGAAACTGCAGCATCCTCTTCTGTACGAATAACACTCAACCATCATAGCTACTCACAACGCAACACCGATAAAAAATGTAATGAAACAAGCTGTAACAACACCAATAATAAACTAAATTTAGCAATTAATAAACTAAAAGTGTGTTTTATTTTGGTTTCCACTGTACTATGTGACGATCGGTGAGACCGTCGTAACAATTTAACGAAACATCCCAGTTAATTCAATAATATACTTTGAGGATTATAATTTTACATATACACTAATATAAAATATAAAACATTATTGTTATCTGATTTCAAGCTTGCAGAGTCAATCCAAATAAATTATGTCTGAATGTATGTACACACATAACAGGCAAAATACAAGTGTTCTGTCTTGTCTGCTGTCATAGTAAATATATTCTGTATTTCTTTACAGTTGCAACTTCATTCATGTGAGTGAAAATTAATTTATATAAATCTCAAATCATCAACGGAATCTACACTGTTGACTGTAAACAAATACAATAAATTCCTTTTGTGATCACGTTGGGCCAATATGAATTTAATAGCACTAGCCGAATAATAACAATAACTGATAACAAGATTATGCAAGACTTGCCATTACTTTCCTATACCTGTGATTACAGGCATATTGATATACCTGTTTCTATTTATAGAGGTGTTACTATATATATTGTATGTTAAAACTGTGAGGTGTATTTTATAATCTGGAACATTTTATACCAAATGATTTAATCACAAAAGATTATGTAAAACACAAAATTACAACAAACACACCAAAAGTATCTATAGAAATTAAAAAACAATCGGTATGGAGAACCATACATGACTTCCATATTCTAAGATTTATATTTAAAATCATTTTCAGCCAAACAGCCAGGGAAGGAATTTTAACAAAAAAATACTTCTTTGTTGCCAATAACGTAGTACACATATAAAAAAAAATTATCCCCTCCCCCTTCAACTATAATTTTGATTTATAGAAAATTACCCCCAGCCCGTTCAACTAGCCTCTTCATTTATAGATATTTCATCTACGTTTCTACAGTGGATTATTAAGATCTTATCAGGATACTTTATCAAAATTAAGTACTTTACTCATGTTACAACAAAAAATGTTTCAGGTAAACTGCCCTTTCCCCGTAACCGATCTTCACCAAAATCAACAGACATTGAGTTCTCTATAGCTCAGGCACATATGTAAAAAATTATTTGATTCTGTTTGAATTTACGGCAGTTATGGTTCGTCATATAAAAAATTACCCATGTTAAAACATAAAACATGAGATTTATAAAACATATCTAAGATTTATATTTAAAATCATTTTTGAAATAAAATATTTTCATAGAACCTACTAACGCTGGGGAAATCTGAGGAGCCAATCAGAGTTGGGCCTACCTGTCACTCTGCTGAATTCGGTGGAAAGCCCTGTCACTGTCGTCAAAGTATCAGCCTTGACAGGGTCCTCTTTTTCTACAAAATGGGAGAGGCTTGAGATGGAGTGAGTGACATGATCCCCACCTCAATGAAGAACCCATTGTTTTATAAAAATATATTTAAATTTTGAAAACTGAAAATTCTTTTCTTGTTGTAAATATTTATATTTTATAATCAAAATGACTTTATTTTTGTTACCTGGCAACAAAATTATTTTATTTTCAACAATTACCATTGTTTCAAAAAGTTCAAATAAATTTTCAAGTACTTTACTCTTGTTAAAACGTAAAAGGTTGCAGGTAAACAACCCCTTCCCCTTAACCGATCTTCGCCAAAATCTAAAGGCCTTGAGTCCTCTACAATTCACTGATGTATGCAAAAAATTATTTGATTCTGTTTGAATTTGCGGCTGTTACCGTTCGTCATAGAAAATACGCTTGATAAAAAAACGTTGCAGGTAAACTACCCCTTCCCCTTAACCGATTTTCACCAAAAATAATAGGTCTTGAGTACTCTACAAATCAGGGCTATATGCAAAACATTATTTGAATTTGCGGCTGTTATCGTTTGCCATAGAAAATACCCTTGATAAAAAAATGCTGCAGGTAAACTACCCCTTTCCCTTAACCGATCTTCACCAAAAACAATAGGTCTTGAGAACTCTGCAATTTAGGGCTGTATACAAATAATCTTTTGATTCTGTTTGAATTTGCGGCTGTTATCGTTTGCCATAGGAAATACCCTTGTTAAAACATAAAACGTTACAGGTAAACTATCCCTTTCCCTTAACCGATCTTCACCAAAAACCATAGGTCTTGAGAACTCTACAATTCAGGGCTGTATACGAAACATTATTTGATTCTGTTTGAATTTGCGGCTGTTATCGTTTGCCAAAAAAAAAAAATTTCCCTTGATAAAAAAAACCGTTGCAGGTAAACTACCCCTTTCCCTCAACCGATCTTCACCAAAAACAATAGGTCATGAGTACTCTACAAATCAGGGCTGTATGCAAAAAATTATTTGATTCTGTTTCAATTTGCGGCAGTTATCGTTTGCCATAGAAAAAAAATCTACAGACACACACACACACACACACACACACACACACACACAGACACTTTTCGGAAAACGACTTTTTTTCATGTTTTGAGTGTAGTAGAATCAGAATCTGCAATAATCTCGAACACGATTTTTTTTGCCATCACCATTCCATTCCTTAAGGAATATGGAAGTAATAAACAAAATTATATAAATGACAAATTATTCAATAAATGATTAAATATGTACCATAATTTATTAGATACTGCAATTATTTTTTATAGAAACAAACATCCACTAGCAGCTACAAAACCAATTTTCCCTATAATGTACCTAGCAAGATCCTGATCTTTTTGATACATTGTTGGATTGTTAATGCTAGCATTTTTTTATTCTTTTCCCTAAACATTTTGAAACCATAATTTCAAAGTGATACTACCTGAGATGCCTTTCCATTGTATTTCCTTTTGCTCCAAAAAAAATATTTTGTGGTGTTGATATGTTCTTTAAAATTTTGTGTGAGGGAGATAGCAATATTTTTAACTGAACTGTAGCATTTCATTGTCTCAGTTTTTTGTCATTTTTTGTGCTACTGTAAAGTGTTCACTTTTTATTTACACTTAAGTCATGCCGTTTTTATTTTACATTTTTACACTTTCTGTCAAGCTACTGTAAAGCTACATTAAAATATACAATTTTATTAAAACAAAAATGATCAAACCAAGCACTTGTCTGTAATGAACAGAACACTGTGTAATAACTGAAATATATGAGAGTTTTATTTAAGGTTATTGCTGGCTCTCACATCCTACCTTCCAGTATTTGCGTATCATCCGTCAGAACAGTGAATAACTCAACAGGATACTAAGTCATTCTTACTACTGTTCAGATGCATTTAGCATGTACACCAGAGGCAGATTTATGCATAGGCAAAGTAGGCAACTGCCTACGGGCGGCAAATTTTGTAAAGGTCATTATGTTGTTTTTATACCTAAGAGATGTTTCAAATGCCGCTCCATTTCGTCTCAATATGATAAGAAGCTTTTAAAAATATATATTGTTTAGTAACAAGGCTTATTACATAAAGAGAATAGTTCATCATTTACTTCTGATGTGTATATGAAGTAGGCCCTACATCGTTTTTTCACAATTACATTTACATACATTATATATGTGATACTTCCATTATATTAATTATTTAACTATTAATTTGTTTACATTCAAATTTCGAACATCCTTTACCGACTCTATAATTTGACATGAGTGAATGTCAATAGATGCCACTAGCTGCTAACAGACAGACTATGAGCATAGTATAATTTCATACCCAACTCTAGTGCCAGTTGAGCTTCGACCTTCCGAGGAGGGAAATAATAGGTCTACACATAGTACGTGTCCGTTAAACACCTGTTGTATTTTACATAAATCGTTAAATATATATTCATCAAATAAACTGATAAGCAAAAAGTGATAAGTGAAAGGATGATTATGTCAAAAGATATGTATATAATGTATTTTCATTTATTATGTTAGGGTAATATTAGTGGAATGATAATATTCTACCACTACTGTATTACAGTATACAAATATATTGATATATCTTGGCACAATACTATGTAATAAATTTGGATAAAAGGCTCATTTCAAATAGAAAGGATAACTGGTGTGATCAGACATAACAAATTTGTATTAGTTTTTTGAGAATGTATTCCTATCAAACTGCAATAAGCATCTTTTCAAACCTTTATGGATGTGTGTCATGGAATTACAGATTGCACCAAAAGAAACAGTTAAAATATATCTTCAATTAAACAAAAATTGGTCTTGTAATATGAGTCAGTAATACAGCAGGAACTAATCAGTTAATTGCTATTACAAAATGCCTTATTCCTTTTTCATGATGATCAGATTTTGCTATACGCCTGCATAAATAAAAATTATTAAATTGCTTAACTCTAAACACAAAGTATTTAAACTATTTAACATGAAAAGTTCATCATGGATGTCACATATTCTAGTAACAAGGTAAGTTTTTGGAATAGTGTTTTAGCTGAATTTATACACTAGGAGGACACTCAGCATTTAGTTTGTGTGTGTGACTCTGGTTAATCAAAGAGAATTATTTGTGTAAATTCAAATTTAGTAATACAAATCTACTACCATAAAGGCCTGGAATGCTATGCGTTAAAGAATTTTAATTAACTTTATATGGGGAAATCTGGTTTACATACATTATTTCTGAAAATAATAATCCTGAAATGTAATCAGTACTTATATCAAGTTAAGTGCAATAATTAAATAGATTCTTCAACTTGCACGTTGCAAACTTCAGGTGCTAATCCTTTACTTTATTTTTAATTCAACATCAATTTATGTTCGGCAACGTTAAAAAGAACATTTTATGGCATCTGAGAAAGTACATAGTGAGTGGAAGCTGGCTTAAATGAAAGTAAACATTTTATCTATTAATGTCCCGTGTTAGAAAACATGTGCAATACATATTATAAAAAGAAGGATATTGTTTTTACTTCCATGTTCCATAAGGAAATGGATGGCGAAAAAAATTGTGTTCGAGATAAGGGCTGATTCTGATTGTACTACCCTCAAAACATAAAGAAGTCATTTTTTGAAAGATGTCTGTGTGTAGAATTTTGTCTATGGCGAATGATAACTGCCGCAAATTCAAATAATTTTTTGCATATTGTAGAGGACTCAAGGTCTGTTGATTTTGGTGAAGATCGGTTAAGGAGAAGGGGTAGTTTACCTGCAAAGTTTTATATTTTAACAAGAGTAAAGTACTTAATTTTGATAAATAAAGTATCCTGAAAAGGTCATAATAATCCACTGTAGAAAGGTAGATGAAATATCTATAAATGAAAGGGGGTAGGGGAAGTTGAAGGGGGAGGGGATAATTTTCTATAAATTAAAATGATAGGTGAAGGGGAGGGGATAATTTTTTATGTGTACTACGTTATCAGCAACAATGAATTAGTTTGTTGATAAAATTCCTTTCCAGGCTGTTTGGCCGTGGTCCAATGTTTTCTGCAAAACCAGATGTTTCGGAAGTGCCATCGACTGCCATCATCAGTGAAAATCAAGTGCGCTAACGTGAGGTGGTATATGTTAGTGACCACAATTCTGTGGTTGAGGGTGAAGATAGAAGTAGTTTCTGTAGAAATATTTCATTTCTAAAATGATTTTAAATATAAATCTTAAAACATGGAAGTCATGTATAGTTCTCTACACGGATATTTTCATTATTTGCATCAAATAGTATTATTGTTTAATACACGTTCTATCCAGATCAAATTATGTGTATACAGTTCTGGAAAAATTAGAAATAAAATTTTTTTTGTTTATTTTAAACTGTATTATGTTTGGAAGTATCCCAAAGTAATTTTAATATTAATCATGTCAATCAATGAGGCCAGTCCAGTTATTTAAGGCTAGGAGAATCCTTGAAATGTTTGTAGCATCACTAGGTCATGATGGATCAAATCATCAAACTTCAGTTTCTGTGAAAAACTGGCAGATTTGAGTAGTCAGTTGATAAAGGATCGTATTGTAAAAGCAACAATTCTTTCAGAATTATTTTATAACCCTGTCAGTCTGCAAATAACTATCACTCCTTTAGATCATCAGCAGATTTAAACTTTTCTTATTTGTGCTAGGAATGTATCATGGAAAACTGCTGGAAGTATGGTATACAAAGTTTCTATTATCCTTTTCAAGGTTGATGACCAAAACAAAAAGTACTACTTATAATTCATCTTGTAGCAGTTACACAGCAGTATACTAAACACCTCTTGGTTAATACCTGTACTCTGGTCAGGTAGCACACAATGAATCATTCAAAACAAGTACAATTCAGTGTCAATGTCTAGTGTTTATGTGTCACTGCTACCCATAGTGAATCATTTGTATTGTACATAACAAATAGTATTCTGACTGTACACGTTTTTCATCTGACAAGAATTTTATACTTAGGCAAACTCATTTAATGGTGTAACCTTCTGTAATATGTGCCAAACAAGTATTCATAAAATTAATATTTGTGTCAAATTGTGTTTTATTTATTTCAAACAAAATCTGTTTTGTGGACATAACTTTATGTCCAATACAATTATTATGTTATTTCTTAACACACTCAACAATACGAACAAAAACACCATAATAATGAAATCCAAACACTAAAAAATATAAAACGTAAATTACAAGAACACAACCTAACCATACTCAAAGCAGTCAAAGGTAATATAAATGTCATAATAGAAAAACAGGATTTAAATAACAAAATCGAAACATTTTTTACTGAAAACAACATAACTAAATTAAATAAAGACCCCACCCAAAAATATCACAAACAAATAAATAAAATCTTAAATAACACAAAACACATAGTATCACCGGACAACATCAAATATCTAAAACAAATTAAACCAAACCCCCTACACTAAATGCACTACCAAAATTACACAAACCAAATATCCCCATCAGGCCACTATAAACAACACACAAGCACCTGCACACAAAATAGCTAGACACTTAGATAAATTAATCAGAAATAACATAAATTTAACAAACAACACCACCGTAAAAAATAATTTAGATCTGGTGAATAAAACTCAACATGTCCACATTCCACACAATTCAACACTAGCTTCATTTGACATAATAAACCTATACACCAATGTTCCCATAAAAGAAACTATAACTACATTAGAACAATTATTAAAAATAAACAACACACCTAAAACACACATAAAAGAGATCATCCATCTCACTAAAATTATCACTGATCAAAATTATTTCGCACACAATAACATGTTTTACACACAAACAGATGGACTACCCATGGGCTCCCCTATATCAGGTATACTAGCCGAAATATTTGTACACACCATAGAACAACAACACATACTGAACAATAACAAATACACCAATAAAATAATATATTGGCACAGGTATGTTGATGACTTTTTACTCCTCTACAACGGCAACAAAAGACAAATAGAAAATTTCCACAAATACATTAACACATACACCATAAATTAAAATTCACACTTGAATTAGAACTAAACAATAGCATAAACTTCTTGTACCTTACAATTACCAAAACAAACAACATGCACACGTACAAAATATACAGAAAACCCACCACATCAGACATGGTCATACATAACTCATCTAACCACCCAACTCAACACAAACATGCAGCTTTCAACTACATGCTCCATAGGCTCACTTCAATACCCCTAAACACACATGACTACCAACAAGAATTAAACACAAGCAAATATATAGCAGTCAAAAATGGATACAATCCCGATTTAATAAACAAACTACGCAAACGCATCCTAAACACAAAAAGTAAAACACATCAGACCAACAGCACACAACCCAGTAAATACATCACACTTACATACTACAGTTCCAATACACACAAAATAGCTAACACATTTAGAAAACACAATTATAAAGTAGCCTACAGAACTAATAACACTATTAGGAAACACATAAATAATACTAACAAATACACAGACACATACAGCAAAACAGGGGTTTATAAATTAAACTGCAATGATTGTCACCAATTCTACATCGGCCAGACGGGAAGATCTTTTTCCTCTAGATTTTCAGAACTTTTAAAAGCCCTCACCACAAACTACATACATTCCACATTTGCCACACATTTACAAAACGAGAACCACAGTTACACAAACATAGAGCACAACAGGGAAATATTACACTACTTACCTAAAAGTAGAAAACTAAACACAGCTGAACAATTCGAAATATACAGATATCACGCACTACAACCCAACAACATATTAAATGAACAATTACATTATAGGTCACACATACTTTTCGATACACTGATCCAAACACACAATTTGAACCCCAGCGCCAATTCCCTCCCACCATCAACCCCCACCACACACACCCACCTATAGTTCATAACCGTTACTCTGTGAAGACATTCAGTATTTACTCCCACTGAAGAAGACGTACACCACGTTGAAACGTTTGGGAATAATTAACCAAAGTAAGTTCATAGTGAAAGTTTATATTATATATAATATTTAAAAAAGTGAACGAAGAGGATGTACCAACAAGATAATTAAAAAAAACTTGTAAACTCTGAGAACATTTGTTCTAATACAGAATTCAAATTAAATAAAGAAAAAAGGAATTGTGTGCATGCTAGTGTGTGTGTGTGTGTGTGTGTGTGTGTGTGCGTGCGTGCGCATGTGTGTGTGTTTTAATGGAGACATCTTCCCCCTTGCTCCTCAACCACTTTCAGAAAGTGAACAGACAGAACAATGCCTGACCTGCAAATGGTCTTGAACATACTTGTGATCTTGCAAAAGAAGATCAGTCCTCTGTGTGTTTTAATGATAATTAGTTAATCAATGGACATGTCATGGACAACAAAATCCAAGAATTTACAAATGAATAATGAAAACACAAAGATTAAAAACTTTGTCGTTAAATAGACAAAGAAACAAATTAGTAAAATTTCTTAATGAATCAAAGGAATTCAGAAATTCAACTGATAATCACACATTAGTACATAGTGTTACTAATTTCACAAGTCCACAAAATTTGTAATTATTAAATTCCACTCTAACCCATTATTAATACTTAATCATTTGCGTGTTAACAGAAACTGCACATTGCTTTTTATTGCATTATGTTGAAAAAAGGATTTTAATGTACTTGTTTGGTTATACGTTAGATTGTACTGGGTTCTAAATTGGAAGTAGAATTCTTGAAAAGAACGAATCCATAATATTTTTACCATGTGGGGCGCATTCCTTGAAACATGTGGGTGTTAATGCTGCAAAACTCAATGCAGATGTGATGACATTTTTCGGGCATGTTGCAAGTCTTTACTCATTTTTCTCTAGCAGCCCTAGAGAAAAATGTTGGGAAGTTTTGAAAAAGCACATTCCTTTATCACTGCAGAGCTTCCCTGAAACAAGATGAAGTGAGAGGATCCAAGCTGTCAAACCGATAGTTAAGCACTACCCAGGAGTACTTAAATTGTTGGATATATTTTAGAAGAGATGTCTTCTAGTCTAACTCCCTCTGCCTACAACATCATATTAGGGCTTAAGAAATATTTCAATTCCACAAAGAGCTTAATGTTGGCATCTTTTTGGTTCAAAGTGCTTTCATATATTGACTAAAAAAATGTTGTTATTCAAAGCAAAGGAATCACACTCAATGTTGAAATAACTCTAGTGGAAGATTTGCTGACAGAATTGAAATTGTTGCGTGATAATCCAGACAGCATAATTGAAGAACCAAACTTAATTGCAAAAGAACTAATAAAAGTTCCTCCTGAATCTCCCAAAAGGTGGAAAAAAGTACAGATCAATCCAATAGTGATTTTTCAGTAAACAAAGATCAAGAAAATAAATTTAAACCTCAGTCATGTACCCAGTATTAGAGTTTGTAATGGGCAACATAAAAACACGATTCACTGCAATTAGTTCAATTCGTGACTTGTTTCCACCAGTATTGAACTTTACGGACATGGAAAATGATGAATTAGAATTGAAAGTAAAAGTTCTCATTAGCAAGTTTAAAAAGTAATTGGCAATGGATCTATTTGAAGAAATATTACACTTGAAGAACATTTATAAAACAGAGTTTGAATCAGAAAAGAATCCACTAAGCCTACTCCAAAAACCTTCAAGCTGTATTTGTGAACTTCTGTCTTGCCTATAGGCTTTTCTGTACTATTCCAGTTACAGTTTCGTCTCCTGAAAAATCTTTCAGCAGGTTAGCGAATTCACTGAAAACTTGGCAGAGAAGCACTACCTACCAAGAAAGGCTTAATAATTTGGCAATTTTAGCTATTAAAAATGAATTGGATAACAGTATTAATTTATCAGTCAGATGTTATTGACCAGTTTGCTCAAATGAAAGCAAGAAAAAAACTTTGCACTACTTAAGCCGTTTTAGAAACGGGTCTCTCACTTATAATTAGTTATACTCTTAACATATTTTTGTTTATCTTTGTAACAATTGACTTATGTATCACTTATGTGTTGATAAACACAGATTATGTTTATTTTTTGTCTTAAATTTAGACCATAGTAACACTGAATTCCACTCTAACCCATTATCAATACTTAATTATTTGGGTGTTAACAGAAACTGCACATTGCTTTTTATTGCATTATGTTGAAAAAAGGATTTAAATGTACTTGTTTGGTTATAGGCCTACGTTAGATTGTACTGTGTTATAAATTGGAAGTAGGTTTTAATTCCGGTACGGTAATTGTGCACGATCCGGATTATGCTCAAATTGCGGTGAAATATTTATTTTCCTATTCTTCAATACTATATAAACACGAGAAAAATAATTTTAAACGGTGGTCGAACCTATTTACGGAGAAAAAAATTAAATAATTACATAAGACAACTGAGTTGGATGAAAAGCGAGTTGAGCTGATACCTGCTGGTTAGGTTCGGTTAGGTTATAATTCATTGCAAAAATTAAGGCGAACCATTTTTCAAATATTTAAGACGTCAAAAAATATTTAAGACATCATACTCGTCATTCGCTGTGCATTTGTGCGCCGTCGCTCAGTTAACATGGCGGCCATTCACTTTACATCCGCGCTTATGGGAGTAATTATTTAATTTTGTTTTCTCCGTAAATAGGTTCGACCGCCGTTTAAAACTATTTTTCTCGTGTTTATATAGTATCAAAGAATAGGAAAATAAATATTTCACCGCAATTTGAGCATAATCCGGATCGTGCACAATTACCCAGCCTTTTATCCATACAATAAATAGCCTTTTTTTTATGTACACTAAGTACGGAAATGTTTGTTAAGGTTCTGCACGCTAAATTCAAAATTCCATTGTCGATACTGGCGCACTCATACCAGCAGAAGCAGGAGGAATTACTTGATAACTATCCGGTATGTAACGTATGAAAGTTTGTAAATGCTGCAAGTCGTACTAATTACTACCACACAAAAAATAGTCCGCCGCCGCCGCCTGCACACAGCTTCGCGCCAGACCAAACCACTCACCCACGCACCTATACACTCACCATTCTATCAACACCAGCAGTTGTTATTCTACATAATGTGTACGCACACACTCCCTACCGCAGAGTACGAATATGCACACACTCCCTACGCATAGCAGGTCATCTGCAAAATATGACTACTGACAGTACAGTCTAACATAATCGTGTCAGTATAGCCAAAATAACAAGTAATTTGTGTGACTTTTTAAAATTGTATAAACAAAATAATTTATGTCTTCTATATACTATCATCTGTAGGCCTATAATAAATGAATTCTTAACACTTGGTACGAATTCGTAGCACACGCGATAGTACTTACTATATCCATTTACATTTGGAGTTTCAAATCTAAATATTTATTGTCGTTGATAATCTCCAACAATCGCACACACACAAAAAAAATTATCCAAATTATCCGTATCCCACATTAGACTGCTACAAATTATACGATAATCGCAAGTACTTATTGTTCTGTTCGTTCAATAAACAGGCCATATCCACAAAGCAGATTCATTTGTAAAGCGAAATTTTTTGGTCATTATGCCTATAACTTCTCAGAAGTCGTATGTGATAAATGAGTAAATACGTAGGTACTGATTAGAGAAATGTGAATTCGCTGATGTCTTACTCATTGATTCTATATTGGTGATAATAAATCAACTGTTGGCATAGACGAATCCATTTTTTTCACGGTGTAAATCATGTCGGGAGACTGTTCCTCAACTATAGGTTTTTTAGAGGGATCAATCCAAAACACTGTTGTATTGCCGATTGAATGGGGGATACAACAGTGAAAAACTGTAACCTAGTCCGAAGATTATGTCGGATTGTTGAGAAATTTATGGTGCTATACATTTTGTGCGTGAAACGTCAATCATTCTGTGAATTTCGAACGTCCTGTGTCGAGTATTCACACCAATACGACAAAGTTTATAATCAAAAGCTAAAGTGAGAAACGAGAATTTGATGCTGGGAGGCGCTCAACTCATTCTATTTGTGCGAATTTGGCTATTCCAACAATAACAGTCAGTAAACATGTCATATACATTATCACTAAATAAATCAATGTGGTCAACAGTAAAAAGCATCCGCTTTACAAATGCGATCGCTTTCTTTATAAGGCCCCAATACATTTCGTCAGCAAAAAATTAAAATATTTTTAGTGAAAGGAAGAAACATAAATTTAACACCAGTTTGCTACACTCACAATATTTTATTTGTAAAGTGTGGTTTAGCAGTGTTTACTGATGTCAAACAAGGTTATTTAATCTTGATATTATAAATAAATCCCATAAAAAATAATTATATGTATCAAATATTTCTCGTAGTTTAATAAAGAAAAGTACATAAATTAATATTTATGTTAACAAACACTATCTTCCCTTTTCCTCTTTGCAGTTTCTCTTGCTTGTCTTGCCTTCTTTGCCATTGCAGTAAACATACGCTGAGCTTTTCGAAGTCAGATAAAATCAAATGTTTTCATGGTTTCACAGAAGTTCTTCCCTACTGACATTTCCAGCTTCTTAAATACTTGACTTCTTGCTATATTCCCTTTGTTAAATGTGTTAACAGCATCATAAACTCCTAAGTGAAGAGTGTTTATGTCTACAAACACTGTTTTTGGCAGGCAACACCAAATTATTTGATTTACAGATTCATTGGGATTCTGGGATTTTCCATGTAGACATTCTTTTAGCAGTTCAGATTCACTAACGTTTTTGAAAATGGGTTTTATTTTCTCCATTATAACTAAAGGAAAGTGAAAATGCTGATAATGGTCGTACTCTGTGTTTGAAGTTACAGATTTTTGAAATTTACACCAACTATCACTTCGTTTTGGACAAAGTCCATGATTTGGATTGGGATTACTTGAAAGCAAATGGAAGTATTCTGCCCACACTTCTGTCTTCATTTCTTTCAAACTATTTGTGTTTCTACGTATTGCTAACCCACAATACTTTTGTATAGATAGGCTAAAATAGCTGCATTGGTTAGTTTGTTTCGACCGCCCAATGTTTTTCCATCGCTTAGTCCATTCGTTTTTGCACATAAAAATTTTGACACATCGCAATCTTCACCATACAGCTGGCTTTCAATAATACTTAAAAAACCTTTAGAGTCCCCATTACCAAGGTATACATTTATCGAACATTGTAAGTTGGCAGGGACAGTTCAAATATTTGACAAGCCCCAGATAGTTCCATGCCACCACATACTCCTTGATAATTTGCAGAGCATTTATTATCAGTGAACTTGAACTTGCCTTTACAACGACAGTGCTTGGACAGTACACCTACATCTATTACTTTACCACTATCAACACTTGTGGCTGTGATGACTCCATTCAGAGATGTGTGGCCATGGTTTTGCCACGTTCCATCTATGGTGACACTTAAGTCTCTGTTACCTTCATTTAATGTACTGCTACTTCACAATGCTGAAAATCTCAGTATACTCTTTCGAGATGAACTAAACAATATCTGTTCTGCTAAACAACAATAGCCTACATATGTATGACATCTTCTGCTTTCACAGGTGTGCCAACAATTGAAAGTAAAATTACAAAACAAAAACAAGGCTATGTGTATAATAATATAACATAATATAGTATTATACAAACTGATTACCGTAGAAACGAAAATAGTGTAAATATATTTGTTTTTAATTAATTAAATACTTCTAGTTATCCGATTTCAATGATTTTGTTACCAAAGTAATCAGAAAATATCACAGAATAATAAAATAAAAAAAACGCAATTTTCAATTTTTTTTTTAATTTTTGGCCTACCGATTACCCTTTTAACAAAATTGTTGTAATTACATGTTATATCAAAGAGTTATTATTTCAGAAACTTCAACTTTGATGAAACAATTTTAACATCCCCTTTCTCTATTAGTTTCATTTTGTTTAATTTTTTAGTTAAGAATAAAATCAACATTCTAAAAATTTACACAAATTTGTAGTACAGAAACAACTATCGTTACTGAAATTGTTCAAAAGTCATAGGAGAAAGGCTCCATTGGTGTAAGATTTTGTAAGTAACTATCAGTGTAAAAGTGCCTTTGAGAATACCTTTACAAACAATATATTACTTATAATCTAAAAATTTACACAAATTATATATTAAGTTACATACAAGTTTTGACGATATTCAATTTGTCCGTCTCAGAAAATAATGTAGTTTATTAATGTGTACAACAAATGTTTTCCTTGTAATCACTGTTAGCTTATATATTGAATTTGGTTGCACTTTAAAATGTTGCCTAGTGATTAGTGTTAGTGTAAATTGTTATATTGTCTAGTGGTTGTTCCTTGTTGAAAAAAAAATATTGTCAAATTATACTTTACACATCTAGACGATATTGCTGAAGGGTTCCTGGTATATTCTGAATATTTTTCTTGATTGTGTGTATTATTTGTTCATAAAAATTGTAGTGGAAGTATTATTATCTTCGATGATGGTCCTTCAGATCTTCTTCCACAAACGGGTTATCTATTTTTATATACTTTTAATTACCTCTAGACACGCACTATACAACTGCTTTCCATCACAATTAACAATTAAGTGTTATTTCTTCTTTCTTTTAGTTACCTACTCATACAAATTTCTTAAATTTTGATTGGTCATTTATGTACAGTTTAAATGTTATAGGATCAACACCCATTACCTACATTATATTTTATAAATTACCTTTAATAGATAATTTTATTATTATACTCTAATTATATATGCAATGTTTATACAATTATTAATTAGATAATTATAAACAATTTGATACTAAACATGCCTCAGTTTATAACTGTAAAACCTTATTAATTTGAATTTCTATGATATGTGGTGGAACAATTTGTTATGAATGATTGTAATTTCTACTTTGACTACCTGAGATAAATATATTTACATAAATTAACTGGTGACATAAAATCTTATAACATATAACAAAACTTTTAATAATAATAATTGTTTTTGACAGTTTTAGTTTATTTATACTGCTAAACTATTGTCTGTATGATAAACTAAAATTCTGTCTAATAATATCAAAACACTTCCATCAAAAATAATTACACTGTTTAACGGTAGTCTGTGTCGCTATTTCTTATGATCACACTCATTACTTTAAAGGTTTGTGTCCCTTTTCCTTTCCTTGATTATAGGCCTATATGATTATAATTAATACAATTTTATTATATGGATTAGGTACTCTTTATTGGGTTTGGATTATTATTCAGGGTAAGTTGATTAGGCCTACTAGGTTTATTTATTTCACTTTTTTCTGTTTACTGCCCTATTCTACTGGGTTATTTCTGGGTTTCTGGATAATATTATATAAGTCAAACCAAATAGTTTTCCTTTAATTTGCTTTCAATTATTATTTCTTGTTTCTTCTCTGGATCGGATTTCACTATTATTTACTATTCTTTTGTAACATTTGTTTCGTTACAACAGGAAGGGAACACACATCCTAGATCCTAGAGAGTATCAGGTATTTTATTACAAGAGGAGAATGATTTAAGGTGAGTAAGAGAAGTTAATGGAGGTAAATATTTTTGAGAGATTGGTGTCACCCTATATAAATCCGTTAGTGGTCATTAGAAGGAAGAAGTGGGTAAGGTTATATTTAATGCCCATTCAATAAATTGAATCATTGTGAATGACTGAAAGTCACCCAAACAAATAAATGATGAAAATGTTAAATAGAAATTCATAGTTGAAATGTAATAATAAATGTAACAAGGTAAAGAGTTAATAGAATTTGAAACTAAACCTAAAATTGAAATGTTTGTAGTTTTTATTCAGATGCAAATTAAATGTTTATTTTAATGGAATGAGATTTGTATTATTTATGAATGTTTATATTTTATTATGTGGTACTATGTTAGAGTGTAGGAATTATAAACATGTATTATGCATTTTACATTGTATAATTTTGTGTATTTGTGTTAGTTGTATTAAGTGTAGCTGAAGGTCATTCACCTGGGAATGAGACATCAGCTGATGCCTGGTGTGGACTGTATGATGTATAATGTAATCAATTCATATGTTCTTTAAGTAATTAATTTAATTTAATAATTTGTTTCTTTCTATTAATTGTCAGAATATATGTTTCTGGAATTTAAATTCATTTAATTATTGAAAAAAAAAAATTTTTTTTTGTGACGTACAGTTGTGTTGTTTTCATGTTCAGGATTTATTGATGATTGTGTGTATTGATAATGTATTAACTGATTAATAGTGTTCATATTATATGTTTTGTAAACAAATATAGAGATAAGGGAATTTATGAGAAAAGTTGTTTATTTTGTTTTGTTTATTATGACTGTTAGCATCTAGTTAAGAGAAGTTATAAAGTAAATTCATTTAAAAGATTTTGGAATTTTGAAAATTATGATTAAATCAATTAATTGAAAGAGAGGATATAAAGTAACATCAATGTGGATCTTTGGTAAGGGACTTAGATTTGTTTCACTATTTGAACAAAATTTAAATGCTTTAATTTGATTTGAACGTCAAGAAAATTTTAAGGTTGAGAAAATGGGAATGAATTTTGTTTGGAAGCAAATATAAAATATTTCTGTGAATTTATATTAATAATTAATGTGGAGATAGTGTGTTTAATGTAGTAATGAATATATGTATGCACCCAGTACTTGCTAAAGGCAATCCAGTATGTATGTAAGGGGAGATATATCGGTTGAGGATCTGGTATGGTATAAGGATAGTTGTTGATTTTATTTAGAATGTTACAATGTTAGGTGGTACTGTGATGAGTACCTGTCCGACTTTACGGTGTTGGGATCTCGAACAGAGAAGTCCAGTAATGTCGTGCAGGTGCAGCCATAGTCGCCGAGCTAGGGGGGGTAGATTACCCATGATGTGTTAAAGAATTAAAGGGGGGTTGTTGGCACCACATCCTCACGGATCCTCTTAGGGTTAGCAATGAGAGTTTTTCTGTTTCGGCAGAAAACCTCTCATTGGGGGGGGGGTTATTGTAACAGGACAGAATTGGGTGAGGGAGTTTAATTTAATTGTGAATGCGACGCACAAGAGTTACCCACACAGGGCTTCAATTTTGACAATGGACATTCCTTGTCGGGGCACCTAGTTGCACGTTTGGTCCGTACGCCCTGCAATAAGCTACGTTTTCAGGTGCTATGGAATGTGCACTATTGCGCGGATGCTTGCTCGCACATGTGATTCCTCACGTACAAGGGTCACTTAGAGTGAATATACTATACATCGTAGTTAACAAATTACTGTGTGACGTGATGCCCTTTTAGCCAATCACAATCAAAGAGCAAGTTGGTTTGCATGAAGAAGGCTTTGGCCATCTTGGACGCCTGTGTGTTTAGTGTCTGTCATCACGTGGCTGCGGCTTCGGCCGGTTCAACGTAAAAGGCTCGCAAGCCGAAAATTCAAATAAAATGAACAGGTGTGATTAAAATACGTAAAAAAATGTAAAACACGTTTAAGAATCAACAGTGAGACGTTAATCAACAATAACAACAATCGGTGACTAAAAATTAATTAGCTGAGAACATATTATCGGCAATGAACAAAACCGTGACAGTGCGAACGTAATTGGAACGACCAAAGGAACAATGAATGGACTAGCCTAACAACGTGGCGGACACAGTATCAGTAAAGTAAACCAATAATCTAAATTTAAACAAAATAAAATAAAAAGATTAAACTTTTATAATGAATAAAGAGATATCTCAAGTTTAATAGGGGAGAATGCGTGAGAGTATGAATGTGCAATTGCTGGGTTGCTTTTAAAGAAATATTTACATTAGTTAATAGAATAAGTTAATTTCAATGTTTGCTTTGTAGTTTTGATATGCAATGAAAAAGAAAGACTAAAAATAGTTTTGAGAAAAGAAAAAATGGAATGCAAGTAAATTTGAAAGAGTATAAAGAAAGTTAAATAAAAAAAATTTTGTGTTTATTAACAAATACAATGAGAGTTGAGTTTATTAATAACACTTAACCCTAAATCACTTATAGGTACGAGTTCACATGAAGACTCTGAGACCCTATACAGGTAAGGGACTTGTGTATGTTTATAAAAAATTATTTTGTGAAAAAAGATGTAAGTTCTCACACAGTGCATATATCTTTATTATAAAAACAAAGAGTACTGTCATAATTAACTAGATAGCAAAATAAGGCTGGTGTCTGTGAAGAGACAGCAAAAAAAAATAGAAATAAATTTCTTGAAATACATGGAATGTCTTTTCCTACCTTCTATGATGGATCTGAGTGAATTAATTCATAACACTGTTACACCTTGCTTACTACTAGGAAATATGTATACAGGTGCTTGATGAAGAACCAAATCTAAAAACAAAATTACTGACCACAACAGACAAGAATGTTCCACAAACGTCTACACTGTCTATACATGTGCTCAGCCAGAGCAACCGTTCAGTCGTGTACAAGTACAGTGATGTAGTGTGTGTTATAGCAATTTGAGCACAATGATCATGTGATGAAGTATTAAGTCAATTGTTGGATTACTGATTTGTAAAGAAAACTACTGGATTAAAAATGTGTGTTAAAAGGTATACATATGTCCGTTTTACTGTCTCCAATTAGGAATTTATTCCACCTTCATGGTTTATATCTTTTCTAGTCTTTATATTATATTATTACTTATTTATTTATTTTTACCAAATAAAAACATGGCAATTAAATTACAATTTAACATGACGATCTATTTTGTTTTCTTTTATGATGGCAATATTTACTTCCCTTCGATTCATAACCTCAAGAATCAAAATAATAATTTTACTGTAAGTAATGTTAGCAAGTCACACACACACACACACACACACACACACACACACACACACACACACACACACACACACACACACACACACACACACACACACACACACACACACACACACACACACACACACACACACACACACACACACACACACACACACACACACACACACTTAATGCAGTAAGACTTTTACATCACTGCAAAAATAATGACACAACTTTATACTGTCACAGTTAATAATCCTGCATTACTATGTAGAGAATTACTACATTAATTCTCTGGTTACTTACAATTTTAGTAATTTATGTAAAGGCAATTTACAATAAATTTACTATGACTATCTCCGTTTGAATAAATTACATGTCTCAAAACAATAGCCACTGAAAAATATCACTTTTTGTTCAATGGTCTGCTGTATACTATTGGAATATAAAATAACAGTAATTTTTTAAATAATATTTTTTGTAAATATTACAAAACAATTATTAAACCAGCTACTTTAAATGTATAAGCTATTAGAAAAGATCATGGCATAATTTTGATTTGATATTCTGTATTAAGACTATACATTAATGTTTAATATTCACATATTTTACTTGTAATAATCATCCTTAAATTAACCTACTTCATAACATATTTCTAAGGTTTCATACAAAATAAGGACATTCAAAATTAAAACATACAATCTGAATACTTCTTGCATTTAATACTAGAATAGCTAAGAGAACTTTTAGCTAAACATACACTTCCAATTATTGTCATCTTATACTGTAAACAACCTATACATCCAGTCAATAATATAATCACATTTAGTTAATTCCATGAATCAAGCAGTTAAAGTAATTTAAGTAACAAAGTAAACCCAATTCTGTTTTTACATAAGGTTTCTTTTACTTGATTTTAACTTGTTTTATGCTGCCCAGTATGGCAGTCCTAGATACAACCACAAGATCGGGGCAAAAATAACTGTTTAAAACCTTACTACATATGATGGACATTACGTAGCTGTGAAATGCCCTTAATTGGAGAAATTTCTTACTTTAAACTGTATCAGACAATTTTCTGAATTGTCAGAAATTAAATTCTGAATTTAATTTCAAAATTAAAATCAACTTTAAACACATTTTGCTATTTCACCAGCAACATTTTGCTAGTGACATTGGAAAGATAATGAACTACAACATATAAAAATCAAAGTCCCTGCATCCTCATTATTTAACCGAATCTAGCATTTTCAATGGCACATGAACTTGGCAGCTACAACGTTTGAAGTGATGTTACTCTTACACAAACAAATGTGTTTACTGTTAGGCAAAAACAGTGAATAAAGGTTAGTTAATAAAAACCTATGTAAAACCTTCATATCAAAGACATAATTATCTGATATTTTATCTGATGTATACATACCAGACACTTCATCAGTTTATAAAATAAAACTCAAATAACCAAACTTAGCTTATCCTCAAATAAGTACAAACAAAAAGAATTTGATAAGATTTATTCAAAAACAACTTTCTGCTTATACTGACTTTGACTTTTATATTTGGAATGAATCTTCTATTTTTTGATATACAAAAAATATATTTTAGTTTTTGCACTTTCTTTTCAAGAACCTGTGTTCTGTAAGAAAACAGAACTGGGTGTATCTGTACAGTTTAGAATAATAGTAACAATCAACAAGTTGTAAGTTTTACAGTTTAAAACTTTGTGAAATACATTTTGTACATACCTCATGTCTGTACGGTGTCAACCAAAAGAAAGGTAACAAAATTAAACTTTGTAATGGTTGTAAAAAACAGCAGACACGTCTTTTATACTGCCTGTTACATAGAAGTAATTTTATATATTTACTTCAACGAGTAGCACACTTTTCTTTCTTATTTATTCAAACACTGGATTGTTTAAATTACTAAAACCATTTTCCATATAATGTGATGTAAAAAAAATTGTAGCGTCTGAAGCTACCAGCACAATTTTTGATCGTTTAATGCAGGATAGAAACTGGCTTAAATGGTGTAAAGGTAAATTGACAATTACTTAATCACTTTAGTTCAGAATGTTGTACATTTTCTTTTGCTTCTCAATATAACTATGGTTCTGTCTCTCTGCTTCTTGGATACAAGTAATATAATCATAAATTTAATTCCTTTATTTGTCATGACTTCTATAGGCTCTAATTGATTGAATAGCCTTTCAAATGACATAAGATGTAGTAGTGTAGTACATCACTACATTACTCTTGTCACTCCTCAAATTGCTCCAACCAAATTACTCCCCTCCCAGACCTACTTCTTCTAACATTCTACCCATCATTTGAGCATTCAGTGGCTCAATATTATGTTTCATTCTTTGAAATTCCAAATATTTTCAGCTCCTCTTATCTCATACCTCGTTATCATATAATTTTCTGTACATAATATCTCCTTGCCTTCTTGTTACCACACTTTAAAAAATTCTTTAACTAAAATTAAACATCATTATGTTACAGCAAATCCATAATGTACAAAAGTTAAATACAATTCATTAGAAAATCAAAGTTACAATAAATAGAACTGTTTGTAATATATTATCTAATTATTATACTATTATTATTATTACGCAATCTTAGTGAAGATTGGGTTACTCTGCTTCTATCCTGGAATTGACTCATTGGACATATATACTATCTTATATGTGTTTATTTTTAATGTCCCCATTTAGAAACAAGTGGTTAAGATGGTTCTCTAAATATAATGAAACTAGATGCTAATACTTCAGTATTATAGTTTATAAACATAACAGGCATATAATACACATTTTTTCTTCAGTTTCAACAAAATGAGTAACTTGACCAAAACAATTACAGTTAAAATTATTAAAATTTTGAAAAAATGCTTTACCATATTTAAGTTTTATATATACTTTTATTTATATGGGTGACAAATCTTAGTGATCTGTCAGTATTAGACTCAATTAATAAAAACTTTAGTAGACACAGGTAGTGAAGTCTCTGTTGTTTCCGAACACATATTAGATGAATTGAAAGAATTAAATAAAAATATTCCATCTTTGCCAGTTGCGGGAGTGACTATTGTAGGTATTACAGGTGTTAGGAGTAAAAGAGTCACTAAACAAGTACATTTGAATATGATAATTAACGGTGTAGGGTACGATAATACATTTCTAGTCGTACGGGGATTAAATCTTGAGATTGTATTGGGGAATGATTTTCTGATTAAACATAAGGCGGTGATTGATTTTCAGAAACGGGTACTAGAGTTAAACAATGTCATAGAACCAGTTCGGATTAATTTTGAGCGGGTAGTAGATGCGGTAAGAATTTCGGGTGTAAGGGTGATACATAATCGGGTTAATGAACAAGAAGCGGAAATTAGTATGAAAATGTATGTAGTGAGAGTGAAACAGAGGGTGATGAAAGTGTAGATCAAGTATGGGCTGAAAGAGCACTTAAAATTTGTAGTAAGGGTGGCGTAGTAGGGAGTTCTCAACGTGAATCGTTGTGGCGGGTAGTAGAGGATTTTAGAGGAGTGTTTGCCGATATACCAGGGAGGGCAAGAAACTATGAATGCGAATTAAAGGTAAGGGAACACGCGCCCTACGTACAAAGAAGTTATCCGGTTCCGTATTCGAAGAGAAGAGCGGTTCAGATTGAGTTAGATAAAATGTTAGAGGGGGATATAATTGAGCGATCCGTATCACCATATTCTAACCCTTTGGTAGTAGTGATCAAAAAAGATGGTAGAGTCAGGCTACGTTTAGATGCCTGCAAAATTAATCAAATAATTATTCCAGACCGGGAGTCACCCGAAGCTATTGAGGAAATTTTTCAGAAATTTAGCGGTGTAGAATATATGACCTCATTAGACCTAACCGCAGGATATTGGCAAGTTCCGTTAGCAGCGAATAGTAGAAAATATACAGCTTTCTTGTTCATCGGAAAAAATTATCAATTCAAACGGTTACCGTTCGGACTTAACACCAGCGTTGCCAGCTTCATTAAATGCTTAGACGAGATATTGATCATTCTGATTAGACGAGATAGTACAACCCAAAAATTTAGATTTTTTTAACTATTTACGTAGACGATATTTTAATAGCATCAAGAACTTTTGAAGAACATATAGAGCACATAGAATATGTCTTAAATAAATTGTATCTAGGTGGGTTGACGGTGAATTGGGAGAAGTCAAGTTGTTTGCAGAAAGAAATACATTTTTTGGGGTTTATTATTACACCTGAGGGCACTCAAGCCAATCCAGATAAGGTAGAGTCTATATTGAAGTTCCCAGAACCAAGAAATATTAAACAATTACAGAGTTTCTTAGGTTTATGTAATTTTTATCAAAAATTTCAGCGTAATTATGCACACATAACCACAAAGTTGAGTAGAGTGTTGCAGAAAAATAAACAATGGAAATGGAGTGAAACTGAGAGGGATGCTTTTAACGAGATAAAGGAGAAGTTTGTAAGTATGGTGATGATGAATCATCCTAATTTTGAACGTAAATTTTACTTGCAGACCGACGCTAGTAATATCGCATTGGGTGCAGAGGTGTACCAGGAGGACGACGAAAAGGAACATCACACCATCGCTTTCGCCAGTCGTACCTTATTAGCAGCTGAAAGGAATTATACTACAACAGAAAAGGAGCTGCTCAGTATAGTCTTCGCGGTCGAGAAATTCAGAACATACCTGCTGGGAAACACCACAATCATCAGGACTGACCACAAGGCATTGTCTTTCCTAAACACCTGTAAACTCACGCACAGCAGACTAACAAGGTGGGTACAAGCTCTACAAGAATATAATTTCTCTTGGGAGTATATAAAAGGGGTAGAGAATAGGGTACCTGACATATTATCACGGGTAGATACAGAGGGGAATAGAACGGGTAGAGACATAAAAGAAATTGAAATTTACTGGTTATCAAGGGAGGATAGACTGTTTGGGGAGGAATTAAAAAATATAAATATACTGCAGAGGGCAGATGCTAAATTAAGTAAGATAATAACTAGTGTAGAGTCAGATTTAGATGCGTTAGGTTATAGGCAGTATTTTCAGGTTTTCAAGGGGAGCGTGTTTAAAAAAGTAGAGGGGAGAGAAAGGGATTGGAGGTTAGTTATACCTGAAGGGTTGATAGATAAAATAGCATGGGACTGTCATTATAGATATGGCTATTTCGGAGCGAAGAAATGTGTGTGTGTTGGGAGAGTCTTGTTTATATAAGAATATGGAGAGAAGAGTAAGAAAAATATTGAAAAGTTGTGGACTGTGTCAGAAATCTAAAGTAGTAAATTATCGATTAGAAGGGGAATTAAATTATATTAAAGTAGAAAAACCATTTGACTTAGTAGCAGTAGATCTGTATGGCCCTTTGCCAAAGGGTAGGGGAGGAGTAATGTATATTTTTGTAGTGCTGGATACATTTTCCAAATATGTAAGGTTATATAGTGTGAAGCGAGCAACGAGTAAGGTGCTGAGCGAAAAGATCACACGCGACTACATGATCAATGTGGGAAAGCCGAAGGTGGTACTATCCGAACATGGACTGCAGTTCGTCAGTGGGAAGTGGGTCCAGACTCTTGGATGGGAAGGAATCATCCCAAAGCACACCGCCGTCTATCATCCACAATCCAACCAGGCGGAGAGAGTCATGAGGGAAATAGGCCGGATCTTAAGGGCATACTGTCACGCAAAACACAGCGAGTGGCCACTATATGTTCAGAAGATTGAAGACTGGCTAAACTGCATCACCCACGAGTCGACGGGGTTCACACCTTACGAGTTAATACGAGGGACGCGTCTACTGAGGATTTTGGAGCAACTATTTGAGTATCCACCAGAAACCAATATTATTGATCGTGATGTAAAACTTAGGCTGGCAAATGAAAGTTTATTAACAAAGGGAAAGAAGCGAAAACGGAGGCATGATATGAAAGGTAAGTGGATGAAGTATGAGATAGGACAGCTGGTATTAGTACGGCGACATGATTTGTCGAGTGCGCAGGATAAGGAAATCAAGAAATTTTTCTTATTATATGAAGGGCCGTATCAAGTAATTGAAATAAAAATGAACAATGCGTACGTTCTACAAAATCAAGAAACGCGGGATATAATGTGTACACAAAATGCAACGAATTTGAAACCATATTGGTCAACATAAATCCGAATTGTTTAATTCTGAAGATATATATGTTTTTTATGTTTACAGCACGGACTCTTCCCCATTTTCGGGCGATCACAGATTCACCACCTCTGATCGTGGTTTTTGGCATTCTGGAGGTGGTCCATGGTTGACGGTAGCCCCACAAAGGGTGAAATCAACGATGGTCCTAATCCACAAATTGGTGTAAACTAGAAATTTAACACTGTCATTTAACGGGGAGGGGGGACCCCTAAGGTTCGTGGGTAGTTGTACGGAAAGTAGTGCATCATTTGGCATACCTCACGGACCAACGATTGCCTGATTCCAAAATTAAAATTCATAGGGCAATCTTCAATTATAATTTGTTCCAGTGTCAGTTTAGTTTAAGGTCTCGTTTAAAGTTAAATAGTATTAATTAGAATAAGAAAAGGCTACCTGACTGAGTCGATAAGGATCAGAGTTTGCGGTCCGTTATATCACGCCTTCGAGACTGCTAGAGGTACGCTCAACTCCAGATCACTCTCATACGGGATCTGGCCGTCTTCGACTCCGTCACCATGAACCAATATTTTGTTTTAAGCAAGTTAATACTGTTATGTAGTAGTGTATTTCACTTTAGCCTTATTTTCAATAATGACGAGACTTAATTTAGTGTTGTATTTATTATCTGTTGTTGTTAGCGATAAGCATGTTATGGTTAGAAAGCGAGTGTAAACAAAAGAGAACTTGTTATTATGCAAGATTAAGGTGTAATTTTGGGGGGTTGTTCGGTGTATTTAGAAGAGAAAATCAATTGTGGAATGTAGTTAGTAAATGCAGAAGGACTTAAGTTTAGCTATTAGTTATGCTATTGCAGTGGTGGCATGTGCCACTGCAGATGGCGATGAGTGTTGGTGGTAACGTCAAGGCATGTTACCATCATCGGAGGCCGAAACTGGGTATATACACTGCACAACCATTTATATAATTTTATATTATGTTAATTGCTACCGTGCAGTGTATTCTAAAGACGAAGTAAAACATGCGAATGAGAGAAGATTTCCCCGCCTTTTCGGGCGATTACTGTCTTACCAGCACTAATCATGGTTTTGGACGACAACCAGCTGTGGGCAGCAATTGTAAAACTGACCATGGTTGGTTGTCCTTGAAATTGGTGAAAATTGAAATTAACGGGGGGCCACTTAGGGGAAATCCCCGGAACTATGGAACAGCGGCTATCACCTTGTTCGAGTAGGAACAGCAAAACAGGTGATAGACCCGTTTTAAGGTTATAAATATAAAATTCAGATATTATATCTGGCAATTTAAAAATGTAAGGCCGAAGCAAGGACAGGAGATGCCAAAATTCCTCCACCAATTCAGTCCTTGTGGAAGTAACTGGATGCCACAATCCAGAGGGGGTCATAGTGTGTGTGGAAGGGAGGTTACTCAGGGGAGTAACGAATTAAAACCATATAATCATATAAGTATAATAATAAACTGAAGTATGTTGATGAGATAACTAAATGATTATTGTGCTTATAGCAATGAACACCACAGATGCTGTTCAGTCGGTATTGTTGTCCCAAATTGTATTGATGGTCTGATTATTGCTATAATTGCTTATGACGTACATTATATTTACTTACCAGAAATAACTAATTTCATGACTTAGAGATTATAAAAGTAGAATATTTTAAATGTAGTAATGTGTATGCATTTGTTTTTATGTACTTGGCCATTTCAAATAATTAATATGTTATGTAACTTGTTTTTATGTACCTAGTATTTTTAGTAATTTATATTTCATGATGATGTTTTCTTTTTTATTCAGAGTAAGTATAGTAGGTCAACATGATTGTATCATATGCTCATGACATGGGGAATTGATATGTAATTATTTTGAAATGTGATGTATGTTAGATTAAGTTGTAGTTTTTTATATAGTGTTTTATATGTACAACATGTATCTACAATTTTGTTTAATTTTGGTGTTTTGTGTAATTTACTGTGAACCACATGTAGTAATATTATGACGAATTTATGTATGTACACCATATTTGAAAATTAGTTGAAAATTATTTTGATTTAACGTTAATAATGAGATTTGAGATGGAACTTAGTGTAATTTGAGAAGCAGTTAAATAATTTTAGATGAGTTAATGGAAATGAAAATTTTTCAATGCCATAATTAATTAAAATTTAGACAAATTAAATTAATTAAAAAATAGTTGTTGCTTTTCAAAATTATTTTGGAAATTTTATTTTTTAAATTTGAAAAAAAAATTTTTTTTGTAAATTTGGTAATTGAAGATGATAGTTCACAGGTTAGGACTGAATTCTTTTCATTTGAATTGGTAACTGTATGTGATTAATTTTGAAGTAAATCTGAAGATTTTTGAATTTTTATTTTTTTAAATTGTTTTGATGTTTCAGCCTGGACAGGTCAACATGTATAGTAAATAACGAATGTTTACATTACTGTTAGGAATATATATGTATGATTAAGTATAAATAAGAACCAATGCTTTGCTTTTAGCGAACCAATACAATTATTTACAATTAAAGGGAAACGCATCAGTGGAGGATGTGGAAGAATGAAAGGACCGTTATTAGATATTTTTATGGAATGCTTAAAAGCCAAGTGATACTGTGGGGCTTACCTGTTCTGACCGACGTGTCGGAGCAGCGAAGTCTCGGGTCTGTTTGACTTTGTGGTGTTGGGATTCTCTCGAAGAAAGTCCAGCAAAGTCGGATAGATGTTTCCACAGCCACTTGACTAGGGGGGGGGTGTAGTTAAACCCATAGTGTTTGTGATAAAGGATTAAAGGGGGTTATGGCTCCACATCCACGCTGATCCCTTTAGGTTAGGCAATGAGAGTTTTTATGCTCTTGGGCATAAAACCTCTCATTGGGGGGGGGGTACTGTAATGTGTCAAAATGGGGGCTGTTATTTTTTATTAAATTTATTAAAATGTCTTTAATATCATCATTGCAAGTCCCATGTGAAATAGCGTTGTATTCAAACAATGAACGCTAACATAACGTTTTGGACTGAGTGTTGTCGGAGAACGCAATACTTGTTTGTGAACTGAATGTTTGTCACGTGTGGAATGCGAGTCCACCCGCACGAGCACCTCACCTGCGTCGCACAAGCGAAAGGGACGCCGTAACAAAAAATGACTAAGGAGAAAGAGTATGTGCCATGTGCTTTGAAGACGGAGGAAGTCAAGTAGAGGCTCCGCCTACCTCAGCCTCCTATATCGTCACCGTTAAACAACACTAGTCCACGTGGCTCATAGACAATCCAGACATATTGTGAGACGACGGAAAAACTCGTAGCATGAAGGCAGTGCCTTCCCTCTTCAGCAACAAGGTAGTGGGGAGTCTGGTTCGCAGTCTCCGCTTAGTCAAAAACCCGGCCGGGTGGTATTAGACTCAACTTAATAAAAACCGAGTCTAATTTTAGTAAAAAATGTGTTAAATTTCATCCAATAGAAGAATAACGTTGCTGAAGTAATAGTAAAGAACAATTTAAACAAATTCGATAAAATAGTGAAAGTGCGTAAACACGCGTGACGCAACCGAGTGGTACCACGTAAGTCTTGAACAAGTAACATTTTTTTTTTTTTATATAATTGGGCAGAAACTAAAAGGAAAGAAATGAGATCTCAAATAATCTTGTATGCGAGTGTGTGTGTGTGTAGATAAGAAAATAAAAATAAAGGTATTGGTTCTTTTAGAATAATCGATGTTAGATAGTTAAAGCTTTGATATAGATAAAAATGATGACGATGTTTTTCATAGTTTAAAAAGAAAAAGGTTTACGTTTTTTTTTTATTTTTTATATCATGCATAGAAGGAAGTGGGAAGAATAAATGCCATATTAATCGTAAATAAAATGTTATCTGCTATATTATACAATTTGTTAAACCAATCATTTCAAACACCTCATTTCATTTGCTACACTGATCAGTTCGTCGTACGAGCGGGGTTAGTTCAACACTAGAGATCACATTAAACGGCCAACACACAAAAGAATTAATTGTAGGTGAAAGTTAAAAAACTTTTATTATAGCAAATGGTATAATATAGTTACAATGGTGCTGTGACCAGGATGTAATATAATCATAAATTGTATTACACCGGCCTATTTTGACAGTGCAGGAAGTGAAATACGGTTGTGAAAGCAAAATTTAATTTATAAAATTTACGTAATTATGGTATACGATTTATTTTATGAATGTTATGGTATAATGTTTTGAAGGCAAGATTAACCAATTGTAGTTATAATATTAGTAAAAATAAATTATAAATCAGTTAAAAATGTCTGAGCACGCAAACAAATTAGTTTAACAGACGTAGATATGAGCGAAAGTGGCCTTGAACGACAGTCATTGGATGAAAGTGAAATGCGGACAGCTGGTCCAAGCAGTGACAATAGTGCTGTTACGGAAACAGCTATTGGCAGTAACGTAATAATTCATTCTACCCCAATTGCGACTCAATTGCAATTAAGCGAATCAGCTGTTGATTCTGGAATTCAATTAACTCCAGTTTCAACAAATAAAAAAAAACAATCCGATGACATGGATATAATGAGCTTTTTACAAAAAACTGATAGTAAGTTTGAGAGTCGTTTTAATTCTAATGACGATTTATTACGCAAAATGTATAATGATATTAATGAACAAAAAATAAAATGCGAACGCAGTTTCAATGAAATTAAGAATAACTTTGATGAGAAGTTTGATAAAATAAATAATCGTTTTGATACAAACGAAAGTAATTTTCATGAAATTAGAAATGAAATAAGGCAAGTTAATAGATGTTTTGAGAAAACCAATGAGAAATACGAAAGTAAATTTGACGAATTAGAGAATTCAGTAAAGAATATCGATACTAAAATTAATGAAATAGATAATAGAATGACAGAAAAAATTGACAAACAAATACATGAGATAACAGAGAATATTGAAACCAAAATAAATGAATGTAACGCTAGCAGTGAATATAAAGTTAATTGTGCTATTAATACAATAGAAAATAATAACCGTAAAATAAGTGAGGTAGAAAATAGTTATAAACTTGAATTTAAAACAATACAAAATACAATAAGTAACCTTGAATCTGATAATCACAATAGATTTACGAATGTTGAAAAAAGTATTGTGAATGTAAAAGATGAATTGAGTATGGCTATCAGCCAACAAGTAAACACTGTTACCGAACGAGTAATTATGACCTGCGACGTAAGCAGTGACGTTGAATTAGAGTTATTTAGTTGTGACAATAAAGAGTACATCCTATGCAATTCCTACATAGAGTGAGGGAGTTTAATAAATTTAATACCAGTAGCTGGGAGGTACAATTATTAATAATCTTAAAATGTTTTAAAGGTAGTTCGGAAATCTGGGCCGAAGTACACTGAACAGAATGGGGGAATTTTGAGGAGTTTGAAGCTGCATTCAGAGCTAAATATTGGTCTGAAGAAAACCAAGAAGTCTTGCGTAGTAGAATCATGGGAACTGAAAATTTTGGGGGACCAAATAATAATTTAACTGGTTACGTGATGAAAATATTTAGCGAAGCGAAGTATTTAGAACCGCCAATGCCGTTCAGATCTTTTGTTAGACACATAAGTAAACACTTACCAAAGGAAGTACAGATATCATTAATGACGCGGGAGATAGCAAATATTAGTGAATTGGAGAGTATTTTAGATGTGTTTCAGAACATCCATGACCAAGAAATAAGTCGCCGTCACAACCAACCGAATATGAACAACGGAGAGAACCATGGACCACCACATGGACAGGCATGCCCCAGAAGAGAACAAAATAATCGAGGCCCAATGTGGAGTTGTCCAGCGTGTTCGCATGAAAATTATGCCTCGCAAAATTTTTGTTTTAGATGTAGGAGAGAGAGACCTGGTCAGCGACAGGGAACACAACCCGAGCAGAATAACCATGCATACCAGAGAAGGGGAGAGGGCCAAGGAGGAGCGCTGAGAGGTAACGAACATGGAAAACAGGTGAACCGGAGCGAAGGTGGATACAACCCAGGGGTGGCGAGCACGTCTGCGGTAAACTAAGAGAGACAATGGAGAACCGGACCCAACCGTTGTCGACGGAGGATTCTGGGGTCCAAATAAATGACAGCTACCAAAACAACATCATTATAACAGATTTGTCTGAGAAGTTAATGGAGGAAGTTAATGTTGAAGCAATTAGACGGGAGAGGGGATTAACAGAGGTGAAGATCAACATTGAAAGTAAGGAGATAAAAACTTTAGTAGACACAGGTAGTGAAGTCTCTGTTGTTTCCGAACGCATATTAGATGAATTGAAAGAATTAAATAAAAATATTCCATCTTTGCCAGTTGCGGGAGTGACTATTGTAGGTATTACGGGTGTTAGGAGTAAAGAGTCACTAAACAAGTATATTTGAATATGATAATTAACGGTGTAGGGTACGATAATACATTTCTAGTCATACGGGGATTAAATCTTGAGGTTATATTGGGGAATGACTTTCTGATTAAACATAAGGCGGCGATTGATTTTCAGAAACGGGTACTAGAGTTAAACAATGTCATAGAACCAGTTCGGATTAATTTTGAGCGGGTAGTAGATGCGGTAAGAATTTCGGGTGTAAGGGTGATACATAATCGGGTTAATGAACAAGAAGCGGAAATTAGTATGAATGTATGTAGTGAGAGTGAAATAGAGGGTGATGAAAGTGTAGAGCAAGTATGGGCTGAAAGAGCAATTAAATTTTGTAGTGAGGGTGGCGTAGTAGGGAGTTCTCAATGTGAATCGTTGTGGCGGGTAATAGAGGATTTTAGAGGAGTGTTTGCCGATATACCAAGGAGGGCAAGAAACTATGAATGCAAATTAAAGGTAAGGGAACACGCGCCCTACGTACAAAGAAGTTATCCGGTGCCGTATTCGAAGAGAAGAGCGGTTCAGATTGAGTTAGATAAAATGTTAGAGGGGGATATAATTGAGTGATCCTCTAACCCTTTGGTAGTAGTGATCAAAAAAGATGGTAGAGTCAGGCTACGTTTAGATGCCCGCAAAATTAATCAAATAATTATTCCAGACCGGGAGTCACCCGAAGCTATTGAGGAAATTTTTCAGTAATTTAGCGGTGTAAAATATATGACCTCATTAGACCTAACCGCAGGATATTGGCAAGTTCCGTTAGCAGCGAGTAGTAGAAAATATACAGCTTTCTTGTTCAATGGAAAAAATTATCAATTCAAACGGTTACCGTTCGGACTTAACACCAGCGTTGCCAGCTTCATTAAATGCTTAGTCGAGATAGTACAACCCCAAAATTTAGATTTTTTAACTATTTACGTAGACGATATTTTAATAGCATCAAGAACTTTTGAAGAACATATAGAGCACATAGAATATGTCTTAAATAAATTGTATCTAGGTGGGTTGACGGTGAATTGGGAGAAGTCAAGTTGTTTGCAGAAAGAAATACATTTTTTGGGGTTTATTATTACACCTGAGGGCACTCAAGCCAATCCAGATAAGGTAGAGTCTAGATTGAAGTTCCCAGAACCAAGAAATATTAAACAATTACACAGTTTCTTAGGTTTATGTAAATTTTATCGAACATTTCAGCGTAATTATGCACACATAACCACAAAGTTGAGTAGAGTGTTGCAGAAAAATAAACAATGGAAATGGAGTGAAACTGGGAGGGATGCTTTTAATGAGGTAAAGGAGAAGTTTGTAAGTATGGTGATGATGAATCATCCTAATTTTGAACGTAAATTTTACTTGCAGACCAATGCTAGTAACATTGCATTGGGTGCAGAGCTGTACCAGGAGAACGATTAAAAGGAACATCACACCATCGCTTTCGCCAGTCGTACCTTATTAGCAGCCAAAAGGAATATACTACAACAGAAAAGGAGCTGCTCAGTATAGTCTTCGTGGTCAAGAAATTCAGAACATACCTGCTGGGAAACACCACAATCATCAGGACTGACCATAAGGCATCGTCTTTCCTAAATACCTGTAAACTCACGCACAGCAGACTAACAAGGTGGGTACTAGCTCTACAAGAATATAATTTCTCTTGGGAGTATGTAAAAGGGGTAGGGAATAGGGTACCTGACACATTATCACGGGTAGATACAGAGGGGAATAGAACGGGTAGAGACATAAAGAAACTGAAATTTACCGGTTATCAAGGGAGGATAGACTGTTTGGGGAGGAACTAAAAATATAAATATACTGCAGAGGGCAGATGCTAAATTAAGTAAGATAATAACTAGTGTAGAGTCAGATTTAGATGCGTTAGGTTATAGGCAGTATTTTCAGGTTTTCAAGGGGAGCTTGTTTAAAAAAGTAGAGATTGAAATCTACCGGTTATCAAGGGAGGATAGACTGTTTGGGGAGGAGCTAAAAAATATAAATATACTGCAGAGGGCAGATGCTAAATTAAGTAAGTTAATAACTAGTGTAGAGTCAGATTTAGATGCGTTAGGTTATAGGCAGTATTTTCAGGTTTTCAAGGGGAGCTTGTTTAAAAAAGTAGAGGGGAGAGAAAGGGATTGGAGGTTAGTTATACCTGTAGGGTTGATAGATAAAATAGTATGGGACTGTCATTATAGATATGGCCATTTCGGAGCGAAGAAATGTGTGAGTGTGTTGAGAGAGTCTTGTTTATTTAAGAATATGGAGAGAAGAGCAAGAAAAATATTGAAATGTTGTGAACTGTGTCAGAAATCTAAAGTAGTAAATTATCGATTAGAAGGGGAATTAAATTATATTAAAGTGGAAAAACCATTTGACTTAGTAGCAGTAGATCTGTATGGCCCTTTGCCACAGGTTATGGGAGGAGTAATGTATACTTTTGTAGTGCTGGATACATTTTCCAAATATGTAAGGTTATATAGTGTGAAGCAAGCAACGAGTAAGGTGCTGAGCGAAAAGATCACACACGACTACATGATCAATGTGGGAAAGCCGAAGGTGGTACTATCCGACCATGGACCGCAGTTTATCAGTGGGAAGTGGCGCCAGACTCTTGGATGGGAAGGAATCATCCTAAAGCACACCGCCGTCTATCATCCACAATCCAACTAGGCGGATAGAGTCATGAGAGAAATAGGCTGGATCTTAAGGGCATACTGTCACGCAAAACACAGCGAGTGGCCACTATATGTTCAGAAGATTGAGACTGGCTAAACTGCATCACCCACGAGTCGACGGGGTTCACACCTTACGAGTTAATACGAGGGACGCGTCTACCGAGGATTTTGGAGCAACTATTTGAGTATCCACCAGAAACCAATATTATTGATCGTGATGTAAAACTTAGGCTGGCAAATGAAAGTTTATTAACAAAGGGAGAGAAGCGAAAACGGAGGCATGATATGAAAGGTAAGTGGATGAAGTATGAGATAGGACAGCTGGTATTAGTACGGCGACATGATTTGTCGAGTGCGCAGGATAAGGAAATCAAGAAATTTTTCTTATTATATGAAGGGCTGTATCAAGTAATTGAAATAAAAATGAACAATGTGTACGTTCTACAAAATCAAGAAACGCGGGATATAATGTGTACACAAAATGCAACGAATTTGAAACCATATTGGTCAACATAAATCCGAATTGTTTAATTCTGAAGATATATATGTTTTTTATGTTTACAGCAGGGACTCTTCCCCATTTTCGGGCGATCACAGATTCACCACCTCTGATCGTGGTTTTTGGCATTCTGGAGGCGGTCCATGGTTGACGGTAGCCCCACAAAGGGTGAAATCAACGATGGTCCTAATCCACAAATTGGTGTAAACTAGAAATTTAACACTGTCATTTAACGGGGAGGCGGACCCCTAAGGTTCGTGGGTAGTTGTACGGAAAGTAGTGCATCATTTGGCATACCTCACGGACCAACGATTGCCTGATTCCAAAATTAAAATTCATAGGGCAATCTTCAATTATAATTTGTTCCAGTGTCAGTTTAGTTTAAGGTCTCGTTTAAAGTTAAATAGTATTAATTAGAATAAGAAAAGGCTACCTGACTGAGTCGATAAGGATCAGAGTTTGCGGTCCGTTATATCACGCCTTCGAGACTGCTAGAGGTACAGTACGCTCAACTCCAGATCACTCTCATACGGGATCTGGCCGTCTTCGACTCCGTCACCATGAACCAATATTTTGTTTTAAGCAAGTTAATACTGTTATGTAGTAGTGTATTTCACTTTAGCCTTATTTTCAATAATGACGAGACTTAATTTAGTGTTGTATTTATTATCTGTTGTTGTTAGCGTTAAGCATGTTATGGTTAGAAAGCGAGTGTAAACAAAAGAGAACTTGTTATTATGCAAGATTAAGGTGTAATTTTGGGGGGTTGTTCGGTGTGTTTAGAAGAGAAAATCAATTGTGGAATGTAGTTAGTAAATGCAGAAGGACTTACGTTTAGCTATTAGTTATGCTATTGCAGTGGCGGCATGTGCCACTGCAGATGGCGATGAGTGTTGGTGGTAACGTCAAGGCACGTTACCATCATCGGAGGCCGAAACTGGGTATATACACTGCACAACCATTTATATAATTTTATATTATGTTAATTGCTACCGTGCAGTGTATTCTAAAGACGAAGTAAAACATGCGAATGAGAGAAGATTTCCCCGCCTTTTCGGGCGATTACTGTCTTACCAGCACTAATCATGGTTTTGGACGACAACCAGCTGTGGGCAGCAATTGTAAAACTGACCATGGTTGGTTGTCCTTGAAATTGGTGAAAATTGAAATTAACGGGGGGCCACTTAGGGGAAATCCCCGGAACTATGGAACAGAGGCTATCACCTTGTTCGAGTAGGAACAGCAAAACAGGTGATAGACCCATTTTAAGGTTATAAATATAAAATTCAGATATTATATCTGGCAATTTAAAAATGTAAGGCCGAAGCAAGGACAGGAGATGCCAAAATTCCTCCACCAATTCAGTCCTTGTGGAAGTAACTGGATGCCATAATCCAGAGGGGGTCATAGTGTGTGTGGAAGGGAGGTTACTCAGGGGAGTAACGAATTAAAACCATATAAGTATAATAATAAACTGAAGTATGTTGATGAGATAACTAAATGATTATTGTGCTCATAGCAATGAACACCACAGATGCTGTTCAGTCGGTATTGTTGTCCCAAACTGTATTGATGGTCTGATTTTTGCTATAATTGCTTATGACGTACATTATATTTACTTACCAGAAATAACTAATTTCATGACTTAGAGATTATAAAAGTAGAATATTTTAAATGTAGTAATGTGTATGCATTTGTTTTTATGTACTTGGCCATTTCAAATAATTAATATGTTATGTAACTTGTTTTTATGTACCTAGTATTTTTAGTAATTTATATTTCATGATGATGTTTTCTTTTTTATTCAGAGTAAGTATAGTAGGTCAACATGATTGTATCATATGCTCATGACATGGGGAATTGATATGTAATTATTTTGAAATGTGATGTATGTTAGATTAAGTTGTAGTTTTTTATATAGTGTTTTATATGTACAGCATGTATCTACAATTTTGTTTAATTTTGGTGTTTTGTGTAATTTACTGTGAACCACATGTAGTAATATTATGACGAATTTATGTATGTACACCATATTTGAAAATTAGTTGAAAATTATTTTGATTTAACGTTAATAATGAGATTTGAGATGGAACTTAGTGTAATTTGAGAAGCAGTTAAATAATTTTAGATGAGTTAATGGAAATGAAAATTTTTCAATGACATAATTAATTAAAATTTAGACAATTTAAATTAATTAAAAAATAGTTGTTGCTTTTCATAATTATTTTGGAAATTTTATTTTTTAAATTTGAAAAAAAATTTTTTTTTGTAAATTTGGTAATTGAAGATGATAGTTCACAGGTTAGGACTGAATTCTTTTCATTTGAATTGGTAACTGTATGTGATTAATTTTGAAGTAAATCTGAAGATTTTTGAATTTTTATTTTTTTAAATTGTTTTGATGTTTCAGCCTGGACAGGTCAACATGTATAGTAAATAATGAATGTTTACATTACTGTTAGGAATATATATGTATGATTAAGTATAAACAAGAACCAATGCTTTGATTTAGCGAACCAATACAATTATTTACAATTAAAGGGAAACACATCAGTGGAGGATGTGGAAGAATGAAAGGACCGTTATTAGATATTTTTATGGAATGCTTAAAAGCCAAGTGATACTGTGGGGCTTACCTGTTCTGACCGACGTGTCGGAGCAGCGAAGTCTCGGGTCTGTTTGACTTTGTGGTGTTGGGATTCTCTCGAAGAAAGTCCAGCAAAGTCGGATAGATGTTTCCACAGCCACTTGACTAGGGGGGGTAGTTAAACCCATAGTGTTTGTGATAAAGGATTAAAGGGGGTTATGGCTCCACATCCACGCTGATCCCTTTAGGTTAGGCAATGAGAGTTTATATGCTCTTGGGCATAAAACCTCTCATTGGGGGGGGGGTACTGTAATGTGTCAAAATGGGGGCTGTTATTTTTTATTAAATTTATTAAAATGTCTTTAATATCATCATTGCAAGTCCCATGTGAAATAGCGTTGTATTCAAACAATGAACGCTAACATAACGTTTTGGACTGAGTGTTGTCGGAGAACGCAATACTTGTTTGTGAACTGAATGTTTGTCACGTGTGGAATGCGAGTCCACCCGCACGAGCACCTCACCTGCGTCGCACAAGCGAAAGGAACGCCGTAACAAAAAATGACTAAGGAGAAAGAGTATGTGCCATGTGCTTTGAAGACGGAGGAAGTCAAGTAGAGGCTCCGCCTACCTCAGCCTCCTATATCGTCTCCGTTAAACAACACTAGTCCACGTGGCTCATAGACAATCCAGACATATTGTGAGACGACGGATAAACTCGTAGCATGAAGGCAGTGCCTTCCCTCTTCAGCAACAAGGTAGTGGGGAGTCTGGTTCGCAGTCTCCGCTTAGTCAAAAACCCGGCCGGGTGGTATTAGACTCAACTTAATAAAAACCGAGTCTAATTTTAGTAAAAAATGTGTTAAATTTCATCCAATAGAAGAATAACGTTGCTGAAGTAATAGTAAAGAACAAAATTTAAACAAATTCGATAAAATAGTGAAAGTGCGTAAACACGCGTGACGCAACCGAGTGGTACCACGTAAGTCTTGAACAAGTAACAGTTTTTTTTATTTTATATAATTGGGCAGAAACTAAAAGGAAAGAAATGAGATCTCAAATAATCTTGTATGCGAGTGTGTGTGTGTGTAGATAAGAAAATAAAAATAAAGGTATTGGTTCTTTTAGAATAATCGATGTTAGATAGTTAAAGCTTTGATATAGATAAAAATGATGACGATGTTTTTCATAGTTTAAAAAGAAAAAGGTTTACGTTTTTTTTTTTTTTTTTATATCATGCATAGAAGGAAGTGGGAAGAATAAATGTCATATTAATCGTAAATAAAATGTTATCTGCTATATTATACAATTTGTTAAACCAATCATTTCAAACACCTCATTTCATTTGCTACACTGATCAGTTCGTCGTACGAGCGGGGTTAGTTCAACACTAGAGATCACATTAAACGGCCAACACACAAAAGAATTAATTGTAGGTGAAAGTTGAAAAACTTTTATTATAGCAAATGGTATAATATAGTTACAATGGTGCTGTGACCAGGATGTAATATAATCATAAATTGTATTACACCGGCCTATTTTGACAGTGCAGGAAGTGAAATACGGTTGTGAAAGCAAAATTTAATTTACGTAAAATTTAAGTAATTATGGTATACGATTTATTTTATGAATGTTATGGTATAATGTTTTGAAGGCAAGATTAACCAATTGTAGTTATAATATTAGTAAAAATAAATTATAAATCAGTTAAAAATGTCTGAGCACGCAAAACAAATTAGTTTAACAGACGTAGATATGAGCGAAAGTGGCCTTGAACCACAGTCATTGGATGAAAGTGAAATGCGGACAGCTGGTCCAAGCAGTGACAATAGTGCTGTTACGGAAACAGCTGTTGGCAGTAATGTAATAATTCATTCTACCCCAATTGCGACTCAATTGCAATTAAGCGAATCAGCTGTTGATTCTGGAATTCAATTAACTCCAGTTTCAACAAATAAAAAAAAAACAATCCGATGATATGGATATAATGAGCTTTTTACAAAAAACTGATAGTAAGTTTGAGAGTCGTTTTAATTCTAATGACGATTTATTACGCAAAATGTATAATGATATTAATGAACAAAAAATAAAATGCGAACGTAGTTTCAATGAAATTAAGAATAACTTTGATGAGAAGTTTGATAAAATAAATAATCGTTTTGATACAAACGAAAGTAATTTTCATGAAATTAGAAATGAAATAAGGCAAGTTAATAGATGTTTTGAGAAAACCAATGAGAAATACGAAAGTAAATTTGATGAATTAGAGAATTCAGTAAAGAATATCGATACTAAAATTAATGAAATAGATAATAGAATGACAGAAAAAATTGACAAACAAATACATGAGATAACAGAGAATATTGAAACCAAAATAAATGAATGTAACGCTAGCAGTGAATATAAAGTTAATTGTGCTATTAATACAATAGAAAATAATAACCATAAAATAAGTGAGGTAGAAAATAGTTATAAACTTGAATTTAAAACAATACAAAATACAATAAGTAACCTTGAATCTGATAATCACAATAGATTTACGAATGTTGAAAAAAGTATTGTGAATGTAAAAGATGAATTGAGTATGGCTATCAGCCAACAAGTAAACACTGTTACCGAACGAGTAATTATGACCTGCGACGTAAGCAGTGACGTTGAATTAGAGTTATTTAGTTGTGACAATAAAAGAGTACATCCTATGCAATTCCTACATAGAGTGAGGGAGTTTAATAAATTTAATACCAGTAGCTGGGAGGTACAATTATTAATAATCTTAAAATGTTTTAAAGGTAGTTCGGAAATCTGGGCCGAAGTACACTGAACAGAATGGGGGAATTTTGAGGAGTTTGAAGCTGCATTCAGAGCTAAATATTGGTCTGAAGAAGACCAAGAAGTCTTGCGTAGTAGAATCATGGGAACTGAAAATTTTGGGGGACCAAATAATAATTTAACTGGTTACGTGATGAAAATATTTAGCGAAGCGAAGTATTTAGAACCGCCAATGCCGTTCAGATCTTTTGTTAGACACATAAGTAAACACTTACCAAAGGAAGTACAGATATCATTAATGACGCGGGAGATAGCAAATATTAGTGAATTGGAGAGTATTTTAGATGTGTTTCAGAACATCCATGACCAAGAAATAAGTCGCCGTCACAACCAACCGAATATGAACAACGGAGAGAACCATGGACCACCACATGGACAGGCATGCCCCAGAAGAGAACAAAATAATCGAGGCCCAATGTGGAGTTGTCCAGCGTGTTCGCATGAAAATTATGCCTCGCAAAATTTTTGTTTTAGATGTAGGAGAGAGAGACCTGGTCAGCGACAGGGAACACAACCCGAGCAAAATAACCATGCATACCAGAGAAGGGGAGAGGGCCAAGGAGGAGCGCTGAGAGGTAACGAACATGGAAAACAGGTGAACCGGAGCGAAGGTGGATACAACCCAGGGGTGGCGAGCACGTCTGCGGTAAACTAAGAGAGACAATGGAGAACCGGACCCAACCGTTGTCGACGGAGGATTCTGGGGTCCAAATAAATGACAGCTACCAAAACAACATCATTATAACAGATTTGTCTGAGAAGTTAATGGAGGAAGTTAATGTTGAAGCAATTAGACGGGAGAGGGGATTAACAGAGGTGAAGATCAACATTGAAAGTAAGGAGATAAAAACTTTAGTAGACACAGGTAGTGAAGTCTCTGTTGTTTCCGAACACATATTAGATGAATTGAAAGAATTAAATAAAAATATTCCATCTTTGCCAGTTGCGGGAGTGACTATTGTAGGTATTACGGGTGTTAGGAGTAAAGAGTCACTAAACAAGTATATTTGAATATGATAATTAACGGTGTAGGGTACGATAATACATTTCTAGTCATACGGGGATTAAATCTTGAGGTTATATTGGGGAATGACTTTCTGATTAAACATAAGGCGGTGATTGATTTTCAGAAACGGGTACTAGAGTTAAACAATGTCATAGAACCAGTTCGGATTAATTTTGAGCGGGTAGTAGATGCGGTAAGAATTTTGGGTGTAAGGGTGATACATAATCGGGTTAATGAACAAGAAGCGGAAATTAGTATGAATGTATGTAGTGAGAGTGAAATAGAGGGTGATGAAAGTGTAGAGCAAGTATGGGCTGAAAGAGCAATTAAATTTTGTAGTGAGGGTGGCCTAGTAGGGAGTTCCCAATGTGAATCGTTGTGGCAGGTAGTAGAGGATTTTAGAGGAGTGTTTGCCGATATACCAAGGAGGGCAAGAAACTATGAATGCAAATTAAAGGTAAGGGAACACGCGCCCTACGTACAAAGAAGTTATCCGGTGCCGTATTCGAAGAGAAGAGCGGTTCAGATTGAGTTAGATAAAATGTTAGAGGGGGATATAATTGAGTGATCCTCTAACCCTTTGGTAGTAGTGATCAAAAAAGATGGTAGAGTCAGGCTACGTTTAGATGCCCGCAAAATTAATCAAATAATTATTCCAGACCGGGAGTCACCCGAAGCTATTGAGGAAATTTTTCAGTAATTTAGCGGTGTAAAATATATGACCTCATTAGACCTAACCGCAGGATATTGGCAAGTTCCGTTAGCAGCGAGTAGTAGAAAATATACAGCTTTCTTGTTCAATGGAAAAAATTATCAATTCAAACGGTTACCGTTCGGACTTAACACCAGCGTTGCCAGCTTCATTAAATGCTTAGACGAGATAGTACAACCCCAAAATTTAGATTTTTTAACTATTTACGTAGACGATATTTTAATAGCATCAAGAACTTTTGAAGAACATATAGAGCACATAGAATATGTCTTAAATAAATTGTATCTAGGTGGGTTGACGGTGAATTGGGAGAAGTCAAGTTGTTTGCAGAAAGAAATACATTTTTTGGGGTTTATTATTACACCTGAGGGCACTCAAGCCAATCCAGATAAGGTAGAGTCTAGATTGAAGTTCCCAGAACCAAGAAATATTAAACAATTACAGAGTTTCTTAGGTTTATGTAAATTTTATCGAACATTTCAGCGTAATTATGCACACATAACCACAAAGTTGAGTAGAGTGTTGCAGAAAAATAAACAATGGAAATGGAGTGAAACTGGGAGGGATGCTTTTAATGAGGTAAAGGAGAAGTTTGTAAGTATGGTGATGATGAATCATCCTAATTTTGAACGTAAATTTTACTTGCAGACCAATGCTAGTAACATTACATTGGGTGCAGAGCTGTACCAGGAGAACGATTAAAAGGAACATCACACCATCGCTTTCGCCAGTCGTACCTTATTAGCAGCCGAAAGGAATATACTACAACAGAAAAGGAGCTGCTCAGTATAGTCTTCGCGGTCAAGAAATTCAGAACATACCTGCTGGGAAACACCACAATCATCAGGACTGACCATAAGGCATCGTCTTTCCTAAATACCTGTAAACTCACGCACAGCAGACTAACAAGGTGGGTACTAGCTCTACAAGAATATAATTTCTCTTGGGAGTATGTAAAAGGGGTAGAGAATAGGGTACCTGACACATTATCACGGGTAGATACAGAGGGGAATAGAACGGGTAGAGACATAAAGAAACTGAAATTTACCGGTTATCAAGGGAGGATAGACTGTTTGGGGAGGAACTAAAAAATATAAATATACTGCAGAGGGCAGATGCTAAATTAAGTAAGATAATAACTAGTGTAGAGTCAGATTTAGATGCGTTAGGTTATAGGCAGTATTTTCAGGTTTTCAAGGGGAGCTTGTTTAAAAAAGTAGAGATTGAAATCTACCGGTTATCAAGGGAGGATAGACTGTTTGGGGAGGAGCTAAAAAATATAAATATACTGCAGAGGGCAGATGCTAAATTAAGTAAGTTAATAACTAGTGTAGAGTCAGATTTAGATGCGTTAGGTTATAGGCAGTATTTTCAGGTTTTCAAGGGGAGCTTGTTTAAAAAAGTAGAGGGGAGAGAAAGGGATTGGAGGTTAGTTATACCTGTAGGGTTGATAGATAAAATGGTATGGGACTGTCATTATAGATATGGCCATTTCGGAGCGAAGAAATGTGTGAGTGTGTTGAGAGAGTCTTGTTTATTTAAGAATATGGAGAGAAGAGCAAGAAAAATATTGAAATGTTGTGAACTGTGTCAGAAATCTAAAGTAGTAAATTATCGATTAGAAGGGGAATTAAATTATATTAAAGTGGAAAAACCATTTGACTTAGTAGCAGTAGATCTGTATGGCCCTTTGCCAAAGGTTATGGGAGGAGTAATGTATACTTTTGTAGTGCTGGATACATTTTCCAAATATGTAAGGTTATATAGTGTGAAGCAAGCAACGAGTAAGGTGCTGAGCGAAAAGATCACACACGACTACATGATCAATGTGGGAAAGCCAAAGGTGGTACTATCCGACCATGGACCGCAGTTCATCAGTGGGAAGTGGCGCCAGACTCTTGGATGGGAAGGAATCATCCTAAAGCACACCGCCGTCTATCATCCACAATCCAACTAGGCGGATAGAGTCATGAGAGAAATAGGCTGGATCTTAAGGGCATACTGTCACGCAAAACACAGCGAGTGGCCACTATATGTTCAGAAGATTGAGACTGGCTAAACTGCATCACCCACGAGTCGACGGGGTTCACACCTTACGAGTTAATACGAGGGACGCGTCTACCGAGGATTTTGGAGCAACTATTTGAGTATCCACCAGAAACCAATATTATTGATCGTGATGTAAAACTTAGGCTGGCAAATGAAAGTTTATTAACAAAGGGAGAGAAGCGAAAACGGAGGCATGATATGAAAGGTAAGTGGATGAAGTATGAGATAGCACAGCTGGTATTAGTACAGCGACATGATTTGTCGAGTGCGCAGGATAAGGAAATCAAGAAATTTTTCTTATTATATGAAGGGCCGTATCAAGTAATTGAAATAAAAATGAACAATGCGTATGTTCTACAAAATCAAGAAACGCGGGATATAATGTGTACACAAAATGCAACGAATTTGAAACCATATTGGTCAACATAAATCCGAATTGTTTAATTCTGAAGATATATATGTTTTTTATGTTTACAGCAGGGACTCTTCCCCATTTTCGGGCGATCACAGATTCACCACCTCTGATCGTGGTTTTTGGCATTCTGGAGGCGGTCCATGGTTGACGGTAGCCCCACAAAGGGTGAAATCAACGATGGTCCTAATCCACAAATTGGTGTAAACTAGAAATTTAACACTGTCATTTAACGGGGAGGCGGACCCCTAAGGTTCGTGGGTAGTTGTACGGAAAGTAGTGCATCATTTGGCATACCTCACGGACCAACGATTGCCTGATTCCAAAATTAAAATTCATAGGGCAATCTTCAATTATAATTTGTTCCAGTGTCAGTTTAGTTTAAGGTCTCGTTTAAAGTTAAATAGTATTAATTAGAATAAGAAAAGGCTACCTGACTGAGTCGATAAGGATCAGAGTTTGCGGTCCGTTATATCACGCCTTCGAGACTGCTAGAGGTACAGTACGCTCAACTCCAGATCACTCTCATACGGGATCTGGCCGTCTTCGACTCCGTCACCATGAACCAATATTTTGTTTTAAGCAAGTTAATACTGTTATGTAGTAGTGTATTTCACTTTAGCCTTATTTTCAATAATGACGAGACTTAATTTAGTGTTGTATTTATTATCTGTTGTTGTTAGCGATAAGCATGTTATGGTTAGAAAGCGAGTGTAAACAAAAGAGAACTTGTTATTATGCAAGATTAAGGTGTAATTTTGGGGGGTTGTTCGGTGTATTTAGAAGAGAAAATCAATTGTGGAATGTAGTTAGTAAATGCAGAAGGACTTACGTTTAGCTATTAGTTATGCTATTGCAGTGGCGGCATGTGCCACTGCAGATGGCGATGAGTGTTGGTGGTAACGTCAAGGCACGTTACCATCATCGGAGGCCGAAACTGGGTATATACACTGCACAACCATTTATATAATTTTATATTATGTTAATTGCTACCGTGCAGTGTATTCTAAAGACGAAGTAAAACATGCGAATGAGAGAAGATTTCCCCGCCTTTTCGGGCGATTACTGTCTTACCAGCACTAATCATGGTTTTGGACGACAACCAGCTGTGTGCAGCAATTGTAAAACTGACCATGGTTGGTTGTCCTTGAAATTGGTGAAAATTGAAATTAACGGGGGGCCACTTAGGGGAAATCCCCGGAACTATGGAACAGCGGCTATCACCTTGTTCGAGTAGGAACAGCAAAACAGGTGATAGACCCGTTTTAAGGTTATAAATATAAAATTCAGATATTATATCTGGCAATTTAAAAATGTAAGGCCGAAGCAAGGACAGGAGATGCCAAAATTCCTCCACCAATTCAGTCCTTGTGGAAGTAACTGGATGCCACAATCCAGAGGGGGTCATAGTGTGTGTGGAAGGGAGGTTACTCAGGGGAGTAACGAATTAAAACCATATAATCATATAAGTATAATAATAAACTGAAGTATGGTGATGAGATAACTAAATGATTATTGTGCTCATAGCAATGAACACCACAGATGCTGTTCAGTCGGTATTGTTGTCCCAAATTGTATTGATGGTCTGATTATTGCTATAATTGCTTATGACGTACATTATATTTACTTACCAGAAATAACTAATTTCATGACTTAGAGATTATAAAAGTAGAATATTTTAAATGTAGTAATGTGTATGCATTTGTTTTTATGTACTTGGCCATTTCAAATAATTAATATGTTATGTAACTTGTTTTTATGTACCTAGTATTTTTAGTAATTTATATTTCATGATGATGTTTTCTTTTTTATTCAGAGTAAGTATAGTAGGTCAACATGATTGTATCATATGCTCATGACATGGGGAATTGATATGTTATTATTTTGAAATGTGATGTATGTTAGATTAAGTTGTAGTTTTTTATATAGTGTTTTATATGTACAGCATGTATCTACAATTTTGTTTAATTTTGGTGTTTTGTGTAATTTACTGTGAACCACATGTAGTAATATTATGACGAATTTATGTATGTACACCATATTTGAAAATTAGTTGAAAATTATTTTGATTTAACGTTACTAATGAGATTTGAGATGGAACTTAGTGTAATCTGAGAAGCAGTTAAATAATTTTAGATGAGTTAATGGAAATGAAAATTTTTCAATGACATAATTAATTAAAATTTAGACAAATTAAATTAATTAAAAAATAGTTGTTGCTTTTCATAATTATTTTGGAAATTTTATTTTTTAAATTTGAAAAAAAAATTTGTTTGTAAATTTGGTAATTGAAGATGATAGTTCACAGGTTAGGATTGAATTCTTTTCATTTGAATTGGTAACTGTATGTAATTAATTTTGAAGTAAATCTGAAGATTTTTGAATTTTTATTTTTTTAAATTGTTTTGATGTTTCAGCCTGGACAAGTCAACATGTATAGTAAATAACGAATGTTTACATTACTGTTAGGAATATATATGTATGATTAAGTATAAACAAGAACCAATGCTTTGCTTTTAGCGAACCAATACAATTATTTACAATTAAAGGGAAACGCATCAGTGGAGGATGTGGAAGAATGAAAGGACCGTTATTAGATATTTTTATGGAATGCTTAAAAGCCAAGTGATACTGTGGGGCTTACCTGTTCTGACCGACGTGTCGGAGCAGCGAAGTCTCGGGTTAGTTTGACTTTGTGGTGTTGGGATTCTCTCGAAGAAAGTCCAGCAAAGTCGGATAGATGTTTCCACAGCCACTTGACTAGGGGGGGTAGTTAAACCCATAGTGTTTGTGATAAAGGATTAAAGGGGGTTATGGCTCCACATCCACGCTGATCCCTTTAGGTTAGGCAATGAGAGTTTATATGCTCTTGGGCATAAAACCTCTCATTGGGGGGGGGGTACTGTAATGTGTCAAAATGGGGGCTGTTATTTTTTATTAAAATGTCTTTAATATCATCATTGCAAGTCCCATGTGAAATAGCGTTGTATTCAAACAATGAACGCTAACATAACGTTTTGGACTGAGTGTTGTCGGAGAACGCAATACTTGTTTGTGAACTGAATGTTTGTCACGTGTGGAATGCGAGTCCACCCGCACGAGCACCTCACCTGCGTCGCACAAGCGAAAGGGACGCCGTAACAAAAAATGACTAAGGAGAAAGAGTATGTGCCATGTGCTTTGAAGACGGAGGAAGTCAAGTAGAGGCTCCGCCTACCTCAGCCTCCTATATCGTCTCCGTTAAACAACACTAGTCCACGTGGCTCATAGACAATCCAGACATATTGTGAGACGACGGAAAAACTCGTAGCATGAAGGCAGTGCCTTCCCTCTTCAGCAACAAGGTAGTGGGGAGTCTGGTTCGCAGTCTCCGCTTAGTCAAAAACCCGGCCGGGTGGTATTAGACTCAACTTAATAAAAACCGAGTCTAATTTTAGTAAAAAATGTGTTAAATTTCATCCAATAGAAGAATAACGTTGCTGAAGTAATAGTAAAGAACAAAATTTAAACAAATTCGATAAAATAGTGAAAGTGCGTAAACACGCGTGACGGAACCGAGTGGTACCACGTAAGTCTTGAACAAGTAACAGTTTTTTTTTATTTTATATAATTGGGCAGAAACTAAAAGGAAAGAAATGAGATATCAAATAATCTTGTATGCGAGTGTGTGTGTGTGTGTGTGTGTAGATAAGAAAATAAAAATAAAGGTATTGGTTCTTTTAGAATAATCGATGTTAGATAGTTAAAGCTTTGATATAGATAAAAATGATGACGATGTTTTTCATAGTTTAAAAAGAAAAAGGTTTACGTTTTTTTTTTTATTTTTTATATCATGCATAGAAGGAAGTGGGAAGAATAAATGTCATATTAATCGTAAATAAAATGTTATCTGCTATATTATACAATTTGTTAAACCAATCATTTCAAACACCTCATTTCATTTGCTACACTGATCAGTTCGTCGTACGAGCGGGGTTAGTTCAACACTAGAGATCACATTAAACGGCCAACACACAAAAGAATTAATGGTAGGTGAAAGTTAAAAAACTTTTATTATAGCAAATAGTATAATATAGTTACAATGGTGCTGTGACCAGGATGTAATATAATCATAAATTGTATTACACCGGCCTATTTTGACAGTGCAGGAAGTGAAATACGGTTGTGAAAGCAAAATTTAATTTACGTAATTATGGTATACGATTTATTTTATGAATGTTATGGTATAATGTTTTGAAGGCAAGATTAACCAATTGTAGTTATAATATTAGTAAAAATAAATTATAAATCAGTTAAAAATGTCTGAGCACGCAAAACAAATTAGTTAAACAGACGTAGATATGAGCGAAAGTGGCCTTGAACCACAGTCATTGGATGAAAGTGAAATGCGGACAGCTGGTCCAAGCAGTGACAATAGTGCTGTTACGGAAACAGCTGTTGGCAGTAACGTAATAATTCATTCTACCCCAATTGTGACTCAATTGCAATTAAACGAATCAGCTGTTGATTCTGGAATTCAATTAACTCCAGTTTCAACAAATAAAAAAAAACAATCCGATGACATGGATATAATGAGCTTTTTACAAAAAACTGATAGTAAGTTTGAGAGTCGTTTTAATTCTAATGACGATTTATTACGCAAAATGTATAATGATATTAATGAACAAAAAATAAAATGCGAACGTAGTTTCAATGAAATTAAGAATAACTTTGATGAGAAGTTTGATAAAATAAATAATCGTTTTGATACAAACGAAAGTAATTTTCATGAAATTAGAAATGAAATAAGGCAAGTTAATAGATGTTTTGAGAAAACCAATGAGAAATACGAAAGTAAATTTGATGAATTAGAGAATTCAGTAAAGAATATCGATACTAAAATTAATGAAATAGATAATAGAATGACAGAAAAAATTGACAAACAAATACATGAGATAACAGAGAATATTGAAACCAAAATAAATGAATGTAACGCTAGCAGTGAATATAAAGTTAATTGTGCTATTAATACAATAGAAAATAATAACCATAAAATAAGTGAGGTAGAAAATAGTTATAAACTTGAATTTAAAACAATACAAAATACAATAAGTAACCTTGAATCTGATAATCACAATAGATTTACGAATGTTGAAAAAAGTATTGTGAATGTAAAAGATGAATTGAGTATGGCTATCAGCCAACAAGTAAACACTGTTACTGAACGAGTAATTATGACCTGTGACGTAAGCAGTGACGTTGAATTAGAGTCATTTAGTTGTGACAAAAAAGAGTGCATCCGATGCAATTCCTAAATAGAGTGAGGGAGTTTAATAAATTTAATACCAGTAGCTGGGAGGTACAATTATTAATAATCTTAAAATGTTTTAAAGGTAGTTCGGAAATCTGGGCCGAAGTACACTGAACAGAATGGGGGAATTTTGAGGAGTTTGAAGCTGCATTCAGAGCTAAATATTGGTCTGAAGAAGACCAAGAAGTGTTGCGTAGTAGAATCATGGGAACTGAAAATTTTGGGGGACCAAATAATAATTTAACTGGTTACGTGATGAAAATATTTAGCGAAGCGAAGTATTTAGAACCGCCAATGCCGTTCAGATCTTTTGTTAGACACATAAGTAAACACTTACCAAAGGAAGTACAGATATCATTAATGACGCGGGAGATAGCAAATATTAGTGAATTGGAGAGTATTTTAGATGTGTTTCAGAACATCCATGACCAAGAAATAAGTCGCCGTCACAACCAACCGAATATGAACAACGGAGAGAACCATGGACCGCCACATGGACAGGCATGCCCCAGAAGAGAACAAAATAATCGAGGCCCAATGTGGAGTTGTCCGGCGTGTTCGCATGAAAATTATGCCTCGCAAAATTTTTGTTTTAGATGTAGGAGAGAGAGACCTGGTCAGCGACAGGGAACACAACCCGAGCAGAATAACCATGCATAACAGAGAAGGGGAGAGGGCCAAGGAGGAGCGCTGAGAGGTAACGAACATGGAAAACAGGTGAACCGGAGCGAAGGTGGATACAACCCAGGGGTGGTGAGCACGTCTGCGGTAAACTAAGAGAGACAATGGTGAACTGGACCCAACCGTTGTCGACGGAGGATTCTGGGGTCCAAATAAATGACAGCTACCAAAACAACATCATTATAACAGATTTGTCTGAGAAGTTAATGGAGGAAGTTGATGTCGAAGCAATTAGACGGGAGAGTGGATTAACAGAGGTGAAGATGAACATTGAAAGTAAGGAGATAAAAACTTTAGTAGATACAGGTAGTGAAGTCTCTGTTGTTTCCGAACACATATTAGATGAATTGAAAGAATTAAATAAAAATATTCCATCTTTGCCAGTTGCGGGAGTGACTATTGTAGGTATTACGGGTGTTAGGAGTAAAGAGTCACTAAACAAGTATATTTGAATATGATAATTAACGGTGTAGGGTACGATAATACATTTCTAGTCATACGGAGATTAAATCTTGAGGTTATATTGGGGAATGATTTTCTGATTAAACATAAGGCGGTGATTGATTTTCAGAAACGGGTACTAGAGTTAAACAATGTCATAGAACCAGTTCGGATTAATTTTGAGCGGGTAGTAGATGCGGTAAGAATTTCGGGTGTAAGGGTGATACATAATCGGGTTAATGAACAAGAAGCGGAAATTAGTATGAATGTATGTAGTGAGAGTGAAATAGAGGGTGATGAAAGTGTAGAGCAAGTATGGGCTGAAAGAGCAATTAAATTTTGTAGTGAGGGTGGCGTAGTAGGGAGTTCTCAATGTGAATCGTTGTGGCGGGTAGTAGAGGATTTTAGAGGAGTGTTTGCCAATATACCAAGGAGGGCAAGAAACTATGAATGCAAATTAAAGGTAAGGGAACACGCGCCCTACGTACAAAGAAGTTATCCGGTGCCGTATTCGAAGAGAAGAGCGGTTCAGATTGAGTTAGATAAAATGTTAGAGGGGGATATAATTGAGTGATCCTCTAACTCTTTGGTAGTAGTGATCAAAAAAGATGGTAGAGTCAGGCTACGTTTAGATGCCCGCAAAATTAATCAAATAATTATTCCAGACCGGGAGCCACCCGAAGGTATTGAGGAAATTTTTCAGTAATTTAGCGGTGTAAAATATATGACCTCATTAGACCTAACCGCAGGATATTGGCAAGTTCCGTTAGCAGCGAGTAGTAGAAAATATACAGCTTTCTTGTTCAATGGAAAAAATTATCGATTCAAACGGTTACCGTTCGGACTTAACACCAGCATTGCCAGCTTCATTAAATGCTTAGACGAGATAGTACAACCCAAAAATTTAGATTTTTTAACTATTTACGTAGACGATATTTTAATAACATCAAGAACTTTTGAAGAACATATAGAGCACATAGAATATGTCTTAAATAAATTGTATCTAGGTGGGTTGACGGTGAATTGGGAGAAGTCAAGTTGTTTGCAGAAAGAAATACATTTTTTGGGGTTTATTATTACACCTGAGGGCACTCAAGCCAATCCAGATAAGGTAGAGTCTATATTGAAGTTCCCAGAACCAAGAAATATTAAACAATTACAGAGTTTCTTAGGTTTATGTAAATTTTATCGAACATTTCAGCGTAATTATGCACACATAACCACAAAGTTGAGTAGAGTGTTGCAGAAAAATAAACAATGGAAATGGAGTGAAACTGAGAGGGATGCTTTTAACGAGATAAAGGAGAAGTTTGTAAGTATGGTGATGATGAATCATCCTAATTTTGAACGTAAATTTTACTTGCAGACCGACGCTAGTAACATCGCATTGGGTGCAGAGCTGTACCAGGAGGACGACGAAAAGGAACATCACACCATCGCTTTCGCCAGTCGTACATTATTAGCAGCCGAAAGGAATATACTACAACAGAAAAGGAGCTGCTCAGTTTAGTCTTCGCGGTCAATAAATTCAGAACATACCTGCTGGGAAACACCACAATCATCAGGACTGACCACAAGGCATCGTCTTTCCTAAATACCTGTAAACTCACGCACAGCAGACTAACAAGGTGGGTACTAGCTCTACAAGAATATAATTTCTCTTGGGAGTATGTAAAAGGGGTAGAGAATAGGGTACCTGACACATTATCACGGGTAGATACAGAGGGGAATAGAACGGGTAGAGACATAAAAGAAACTGAAATTTACCGGTTATCAATGGAGGATAGACTGTTGGGGAGGAACTAAAAAATATAAATATACTGCAGAGGGCAGATGCTAAATTAAGTAAGATAATAACTAGTGTAGAGTCAGATTTAGATGCGTTAGGTTATAGGCAGTATTTTCAGGTTTTCAAGGGGAGCTTGTTTAAAAAAGTAGAGATTGAAATCTACCGGTTATCAAGGGAGGATAGACTGTTTGGGGAGGAACTGAAAAATATAAATATACTGCAGAGGGCAGATGCTAAATTAAGTAAGTTTTCAAGGGGAGCTTGTTTAAAAAAGTAGAGGGGAGAGAAAGGGATTGGAGGTTAGTTATACCTGTAGGGTTGATAGATAAAATAGTGTGGGACTGTCATTATAGATATGGCCATTTCGGAGCGAAGAAATGTGTGAGTGTGTTGAGAGAGTCTTGTTTATTTAAGAATATGGAGAGAAGAGTAAGAAAAATATTGAAATGTTGTGAACTGTGTCAGAAATCTAAAGTAGTAAATTATCGATTAGAAGGGGAATTAAATTATATTAAAGTGGAAAAACCATTTGACTTAGTAGCAGTAGATCTGTATGGCCCTTTGCCAAAGGGTATGGGAGGAGAATGTATATTTTTGTAGTGCTGGATACATTTTCCAAATATGTAAGGTTATATAGTGTGAAGCAAGCAACGAGTAAGGTGCTGAGCGAAAAGATCACACACGACTACATGATAAATGTGGGAAAGCCGAAGGTGGTACTATCCGACCATGGACCGCAGTTCATCAGTGGGAAGTGGCGCCAGACTCTTGGATGGGAAGGAATCATCCTAAAGCACACTGCCGTCTATCATCCACAATCCAACTAGGCGGATAGAGTCATGAGAGAAATAGGCCAGATCTTAAGGGCATACTGTCACGCAAAACACAGCGAGTGGCCACTATATGTTCAGAAGATTGAGACTGGCTAAACTGCATCACCCACGAGTCGACGGGGTTCACACCTTACGAGTTAATACGAGGGACGCGTCTACCGAGGATTTTGGAGCAACTATTTGAGTATCGACCAGAAACCAATATTCTTGATCGTGATGTAAAACTTAGGCTGGCAAATGAAAGTTTATTAACAAAGGGAGAGAAGCGAAAACGGAGGCATGATATGAAAGGTAAGTGGATGAAGTATGAGATAGGACAGCTGGTATTAGTACGGCGACATGATTTGTCGAGTGCGCAGGATAAGGAAATCAAGAAATTTTTCTTATTATATGAAGGGCCGTATCAAGTAATTGAAATAAAAATGAACAATGCGTACGTTCTACAAAATCAAGAAACGCGGGATATAATGTGTACACAAAATGCAACGAATTTGAAACCATATTGGTCAACATAAATCCGAATTGTTTAATTCTGAAGATATATATGTTTTTTATGTTTACAGCAGGGACTCTTCCCCATTTTCGGGCGATCACAGATTCACCACCTCTGATCGTGGTATTTGGCATTCTGGAGGCGGGCCATGGTTGACGGTAGCCCCACAAAGGGTGAAATCAACGATGGTCCTAATCCACAAATTGGTGTAAACTAGAAATTTAACACTGTCATTTAACGGGGAGGGGGACCCCTAAGGTTCGTGGGTAGTTGTACGGAAAGTAGTGCATCATTTGGCATACCTCACGGACCAACGATTGCCTGATTCCAAAATTAAAATTCATAGGGCAATCTTCAATTATAATTTGTTCCAGTGTCAGTTTAGTTTAAGGTCTCGTTTAAAGTTAAATAGTATTAATTAGAATAAGAAAAGGCTACCTGACTGAGTCGATAAGGATCAGAGTTTGCGGTCCGTTATATCACGCCTTCGAGACTGCTAGAGGTACAGTACGCTCAACTCCAGATCACTCTCATACGGGATCTGGCCGTCTTCGACTCCGTCACCATGAACCAATATTTTGTTTTAAGCAAGTTAATACTGTTATGTAGTAGTGTATTTCACTTTAGCCTTATTTTCAATAATGACGAGACTTAATTTAGTGTTGTATTTATTATCTGTTGTTGTTAGCGATAAGCATGTTATGGTTAGAAAGCGAGTGTAAACAAAAGAGAACTTGTTATTATGCAAGATTAAGGTGTAATTTTGGGGGGTTGTTCGGTGTATTTAGAAGAGAAAATCAATTGTGGAATGTAGTTAGTAAATGCAGAAGGACTTACGTTTAGCTATTAGTTATGCTATTGCAGTGGCGGCATGTGCCACTGCAGATGGCGATGAGTGTTGGTGGTAACGTCAAGGCACGTTACCATCATCGGAGGCCGAAACTGGGTTATACACTGCACAGCCATTTATATAATTTTATATTATGTTAATTGCTACCGTGCAGTGTATTCTAAAGACGAAGTAAAACATACGAATGAGAGAAGATTTCCCCGCCTTTTCGGGCGATTACTGTCTTACCAGCACTAATCATGGTTTTGGACGACAACCAGCTGTGGGCAGCAATTGTAAAACTGACCATGGTTGGTTGTCCTTGAAATTGGTGAAAATTGAAATTAACGGGGGGCCACTTAGGGGAAATCCCCGGAACTATGGAACAGCGGCTATCACCTTGTTCGAGTAGGAACAGCAAAACAGGTGATAGACCCGTTTTAAGGTTATAAATATAAAATTCAGATATTATATCTGGCAATTTAAAAATGTAAGGCCGAAGCAAGGACAGGAGATGCCAAAATTCCTCCACCAATTCAGTCCTTGTGGAAGTAACTGGATGCCACAATCCAGAGGGGGTCATAGTGTGTGTGGAAGGGAGGTTACTCAGGGGAGTAACGAATTAAAACCATATAATCATATAAGTATAATAATAAACTGAAGTATGGTGATGAGATAACTAAATGATTATTGTGCTCATAGCAATGAACACCACAGATGCTGTTCAGTCGGTATTGTTGTCCCAAATTGTATTGATGGTCTGATTATTGCTATAATTGCTTATGACGTACATTATATTTACTTACCAGAAATAACTAATTTCATGACTTAGAGATTATAAAAGTAGAATATTTTAAATGTAGTAATGTGTATGCATTTGTTTTTATGTACTTGGCCATTTCAAATAATTAATATGTTATGTAACTTGTTTTTATGTACCTAGTATTTTTAGTAATTTATATTTCATGATGATGTTTTCTTTTTTATTCAGAGTAAGTATAGTAGGTCAACATGATTGTATCATATGCTCATGACATGGGGAATTGATATGTTATTATTTTGAAATGTGATGTATGTTAGATTAAGTTGTAGTTTTTTATATAGTGTTTTATATGTACAGCATGTATCTACAATTTTGTTTAATTTTGGTGTTTTGTGTAATTTACTGTGAACCACATGTAGTAATATTATGACGAATTTATGTATGTACACCATATTTGAAAATTAGTTGAAAATTATTTTGATTTAACGTTAATAATGAGATTTGAGATGGAACTTAGTGTAATCTGAGAAGCAGTTAAATAATTTTAGATGAGTTAATGGAAATGAAAATTTTTCAATGACATAATTAATTAAAATTTAGACAAATTAAATTAATTAAAAAATAGTTGTTGCTTTTCATAATTATTTTGGAAATTTTATTTTTTAAATTTGAAAAAAAAATTTGTTTGTAAATTTGGTAATTGAAGATGATAGTTCACAGGTTAGGATTGAATTCTTTTCATTTGAATTGGTAACTGTATGTGATTAATTTTGAAGTAAATCTGAAGATTTTTGAATTTTTATTTTTTTAAATTGTTTTGATGTTTCAGCCTGGACAAGTCAACATGTATAGTAAATAACGAATGTTTACATTACTGTTAGGAATATATATGTATGATTAAGTATAAACAAGAACCAATGCTTTGCTTTTAGCGAACCAATACAATTATTTACAATTAAAGGGAAACGCATCCAGTGGAGGATGTGGAAGAATGAAAGGACCGTTATTAGATATTTTTATGGAATGCTTAAAAGCCAAGTGATACTGTGGGGCTTACCTGTTCTGACCAACGTGTCGGAGCAGCGAAGTCTCGGGTCTGTTTGACTTTGTGGTGTTGGGATTCTCTCGAAGAAAGTCCAGCAAAGTCGGATAGATGTTTCCACAGCCACTTGACTAGGGGGGGGTAGTTAAACCCATAGTGTTTGTGATAAAGGATTAAAGGGGGTTATGGCTCCACATCCACGCTGATCCCTTTAGGTTAGGCAATGAGAGTTTATATGCTCTTGGGCATAAAACCTCTCATTAGGGGGGTACTGTAATGTGTCAAAATGGGGGCTGTTATTTTTTATTAAAATGTCTTTAATATCATCATTGCAAGTCCCATGTGAAATAGCGTTGTATTCAAACAATGAACGCTAACATAACGTTTTGGACTGAGTGTTGTCGGAGAACGCAATACTTGTTTGTGAACTGAATGTTTGTCACGTGTGGAATGCGAGTCCACCCACACGAGCACCTCACCTGCGTCGCACAAGCGAAAGGGACGCCGTAACAAAAAATGACTAAGGAGAAAGAGTATGTGCCATGTGCTTTGAAGACGGAGGAAGTCAAGTAGAGGCTCCGCCTACCTCAGCCTCCTATATCGTCTCCGTTAAACAACACTAGTCCACGTGGCTCATAGACAATCCAGACATATTGTGAGACGACGGAAAAACTCGTAGCATGAAGGCAGTGCCTTCCCTGTTCAGCAACAAGGTAGTGGGGAGTCTGGTTCGCAGTCTCCGCTTAGTCAAAAACCCGGCCGGGTGGTATTAGACTCAACTTAATAAAAACCGAGTCTAATTTTAGTAAAAAATGTGTTAAATTTCATCCAATAGAAGAATAACGTTGCTGAAGTAATAGTAAAGAACAAAATTTAAACAAATTCGATAAAATAGTGAAAGTGCGTAAACACGCGTGACGGAACCGAGTGGTACCACGTAAGTCTTGAACAAGTAACAGTTTTTTTTTATTTTATATAATTGGGCAGAAACTAAAAGGAAAGAAATGAGATCTCAAATAATCTTGTATGCGAGTGTGTGTGTGTGTGTGTAGATAAGAAAATAAAAATAAAGGTATTGGTTCTTTTAGAATAATCGATGTTAGATAGTTAAAGCTTTGATATAGATAAAAATGATGACGATGTTTTTCATAGTTTAAAAAGAAAAAGGTTTACGTTTTTTTTTTTATTTTTTATATCATGCATAGAAGGAAGTGGGAAGAATAAATGTCATATTAATCGTAAATAAAATGTTATCTGCTATATTATACAATTTGTTAAACCAATCATTTCAAACACCTCATTTCATTTGCTACACTGATCAGTTCGTCGTACGAGCGGGGTTAGTTCAACACTAGAGATCACATTAAACGGCCAACACACAAAAGAATTAATGGTAGGTGAAAGTTAAAAAACTTTTATTATAGCAAATAGTATAATATAGTTACAATGGTGCCGTGACCAGGATGTAATATAATCATAAATTGTATTACACCGGCCTATTTTGACAGAGCAGGAAGTGAAATACGGTTGTGAAAGCAAAATTTAATTTACATAATTATGGTATACGATTTATTTTATGAATGTTATGGTATATGTTTTGAAGGCAAGATTAACCAATTGTAGTTATAATATTAGTAAAAATAAATTATAAATCAGTTAAAAATGCCTGAGCACGCAAAACAAATTAGTTTAACAGACGTAGATATGAGCGAAAGTGGCCTTGAACCACAGTCATTGGATGAAAGTGAAATGCGGACAGCTGGTCCAAGCAGTGACAATAGTGCTGTTACGGAAACAGCTGTTGGCAGTAACGTAATAATTCATTCTACCCCAATTGTGACTCAATTGCAATTAAACGAATCAGCTGTTGATTCTGGAATTCAATTAACTCCAGTTTCAACAAATAAAAAAAAACAATCCGATGACATGGATATAATGAGCTTTTTACAAAAAACTGATAGTAAGTTTGAGAGTCGTTTTAATTCTAATGACGATTTATTACACAAAATGTATAATGATATTAATGAACAAAAAATAAAATGCGAACGTAGTTTCAATGAAATTAAGAATAACTTTGATGAGAAGTTTGATAAAATAAATAATCGTTTTGATACAAACGAAAGTAATTTTCATGAAATTAGAAATGAAATAAGGCAAGTTAATAGATGTTTTGAGAAAACCAATGAGAAATACGAAAGTAAATTTGATGAATTAGAGAATTCAGTAAAGAATATCGATACTAAAATTAATGAAATAGATAATAGAATGACAGAAAAAATTGACAAACAAATACATGAGATAACAGAGAATATTGAAACCAAAATAAATGAATGTAACGCTAGCAGTGAATATAAAGTTAATTGTGCTATTAATACAATAGAAAATAATAACCATAAAATAAGTGAGGTAGAAAATAGTTATAAACTTGAATTTAAAACAATACAAAATACAATAAGTAACCTTGAATCTGATAATCACAATAGATTTACGAATGTTGAAAAAAGTATTGTGAATGTAAAAGATGAATTGAGTATGGCTATCAGCCAACAAGTAAACACTGTTACCGAACGAGTAATTATGACCTGTGACGTAAGCAGTGACGTTGAATTAGAGTCATTTAGTTGTGACAATAAAAGAGTGCATCCGATGCAATTCCTAAATAGAGTGAGGGAGTTTAATAAATTTAATACCAGTAGCTGGGAGGTACAATTATTAATAATCTTAAAATGTTTTAAAGGTAGTTCGGAAATCTGGGCCGAAGTACACTGAACAGATTGGGGGAATTTTGAGGAGTTTGAAGCTGCATTCAGAGCTAAATATTGGTCTGAAGAAGACCAAGAAGTGTTGCGTAGTAGAATCATGGGAACTGAAAATTTTCGGGGACCAAATAATAATTTAACTGGTTACGTGATGAAAATATTTAGCGAAGCGAAGTATTTAGAACCGCCAATGCCGTTCAGATCTTTTGTTAGACACATAAGTAAACACTTACCAAAGGAAGTACAGATATCATTAATGACGCGGGAGATAGCAAATATTAGTGAATTGGAGAGTATTTTAGATGTGTTTCAGAACATCCATGACCAAGAAATAAGTCGCCGTCACAACCAACCGAATATGAACAACGGAGAGAACCATGGACCGCCACATGGACAGGCATGCCCCAGAAGAGAACAAAATAATCGAGGCCCAATGTGGAGTTGTCCGGCGTGTTCGCATGAAAATTATGCCTCGCAAAATTTTTGTTTTAGATGTAGGAGAGAGAGACCTGGTCAGCGACAGGGAACACAACCCGAGCAGAATAACCATGCATACCAGAGAAGGGGAGAGGGCCAAGGAGGAGCGCTGAGAGGTAACGAACATGGAAAACAGGTGAACCGGAGCGAAGGTGGATACAACCCAGGGGTGGTGAGCACGTCTGCGGTAAACTAAGAGAGACAATGGAGAACCGGACCCACCCGTTGTCGACGGAGGATTCTGGGGTCCAAATAAATGACAGCTACCAAAACAACATCATTATAACAGATTTGTCTGAGGAGTTAATGGAGGAAGTTGATGTCGAAGCAATTAGACGGGAGAGTGGATTAACAGAGGTGAAGATCAACATTGAAAGTAAGGAGATAAAAACTTTAGTAGATACAGGTAGTGAAGTCTCTGTTGTTTCCGAACACATATTAGATGAATTGAAAGAATTAAATAAAAATATTCCATCTTTGCCAGTTGCGGGAGTGACTATTGTAGGTATTACGGGTGTTAGGAGTAAAGAGTCACTAAACAAGTATATTTGAATATGATAATTAACGGTGTAGGGTACGATAATACATTTCTAGTCATACGGAGATTAAATCTTGAGGTTATATTGGGGAATGATTTTCTGATTAAACATAAGGCGGTGATTGATTTTCAGAAACGGGTACTAGAGTTAACAATGTCATAGAACCAGTTCGGATTAATTTTGAGCGGGTAGTAGATGCGGTAAGAATTTCGGGTGTAAGGGTGATACATAATCGGGTTAATGAACAAGAAGCGGAAATTAGTATGAATGTATGTAGTGAGAGTGCAATAGAGGGTGATGAAAGTGTAGAGCAAGTATGGGCTGAAAGAGCAATTAAATTTTGTAGTGAGGGTGGCGTAGTAGGGAGTTCTCAATGTGAATCGTTGTGGCGGGTAGTAGAGGATTTTAGAGGAGTGTTTGCCGATATACCAAGGAGGGCAAGAAACTATGAATGCAAATTAAAGGTAAGGGAACTCGCGCCCTACGTACAAAAAGTTATCCGGTGCCGTATTCGAAGAGAAGAGCGGTTCAGATTGAGTTAGATAAAATGTTAGAGGGGGATATAATTGAGTGATCCTCTAACCCTTTGGTAGTAGTGATCAAAAAAGATGGTAGAGTCAGGCTACGTTTAGATGCCCGCAAAATTAATCAAATAATTATTCCAGACCGGGAGTCACCCGAAGCTATTGAGGAAATTTTTCAGTAATTTAGCGGTGTAAAATATATGACCTCATTAGACCTAACCGCAGGATATTGGCAAGTTCCGTTAGCAGCGAGTAGTAGAAAATATACAGCTTTCTTGTTCAATGGAAAAATTATCAATTCAAACGGTTACCGTTCGGACTTAACACCAGCGTTGCCAGCTTCATTAAATGCTTAGACGAGATAGTACAACCCAAAAATTTAGATTTTTTAACTATTTACGTAGACGATATTTTAATAACATCAAGAACTTTTGAAGAACATATAGAGCACATAGAATATGTCTTAAATAAATTGTATCTAGGTGGGTTGACGGTGAATTGGGAGAAGTCAAGTTGTTTGCAGAAAGAAATACATTTTTTGGGGTTTATTATTACACCTGAGGGCACTCAAGCCAATCCAGATAAGGTAGAGTCTATATTGAAGTTCCCAGAACCAAGAAATATTAAACAATTACAGAGTTTCTTAGGTTTATGTACATTTTATCGAACATTTCAGCGTAATTATGCACACATAACCACAAAGTTGAGTAGAGTGTTGCAGAAAAATAAACAATGGAAATGGAGTGAAACTGAGAGGGATGCTTTTAACGAGATAAAGGAGAAGTTTGTAAGTATGGTGATGATGAATCATCCTAATTTTGAACGTACATTTTACTTGCAGACCGACGCTAGTAACATCGCATTGGGTGCAGAGCTGTACCAGGAGGACGACGAAAAGGAACATCACACCATCGCTTTCGCCAGTCGTACATTATTAGCAGCTGAAAGGAATATACTACAACAGAAAAGGAGCTGCTCAGTTTAGTCTTCGCGGTCAATAAATTCAGAACATACCTGCTGGGAAACACCACAATCATCAGGACAGACCACAAGGCATCGTCTTTCCTAAATACCTGTAAACTCACGCACAGCAGACTAAAAAGGTGGGTACTAACTCTACAAGAATATAATTTCTCTTGGGAGTATGTAAAAGGGGTAGAGAATAGGGTACCTGACACATTATCACGGGTAGATACAGAGGGGAATAGAACGGGTAGAGACATAAAAGAAACTGAAATTTACTGGTTATCAAGGGAGGATAGACTGTTTGGGGAGGAACTAAAAAATATAAATATACTGCAGAGGGCAGATGCTAAATTAAGTAAGATAATAACTAGTGTAGAGTCAGATTTAGATGCGTTAGGTTATAGGCAGTATTTTCAGGTTTTCAAGGGGAGCTTGTTTAAAAAATAGAGATTGAAATCTACCGGTTATCAAGGGAGGATAGACTGTTTGGGGAGGAACTAAAAAATATAAATATACTGCAGAGGGCAGATGCTAAATTAAGTAAGTTTTCAAGGGGAGCTTGTTTAAAAAAGTAGAGGGGAGAGAAAGGGATTGGAGGTTAGTTATACCTGTAGGGTTGATAGATAAAATAGTATGGGACTGTCATTATAGATATGGCCATTTCGGAGCGAAGAAATGTGTGAGTGTGTTGAGAGAGTCTTGTTTATTTAAGAATATGGAGAGAAGAGTAAGAAAAATATTGAAATGTTGTGAACTGTGTCAGAAATCTAAAGTAGTAAATTATCGATTAGAAGGGGAATTAAATTATATTAAAGTGGAAAAACCATTTGACTTAGTAGCAGTAGATCTGTATGGCCCTTTGCCAAAGGGTATGGGAGGAGTAATGTATATTTTTGTAGTGCTGGATACATTTTCCAAATATGTAAGGTTATATAGTGTGAAGCAAGCAACGAGTAAGGTGCTGAGCGAAAAGATCACACACGACTACATGATAAATGTGGGAAAGCCGAAGGTGGTACTATCCGACCATGGACCGCAGTTCATCAGTGGGAAGTGGCGCCAGACTCTTGGATGGGAAGGAATCATCCTAAAGCACACCGCCGTCTATCATCCACAATCCAACTAGGCGGATAGAGTCATGAGAGAAATAGGCCAGATCTTAAGGGCATACTGTCACGCAAACCACAGCGAGTGGCCACTATATGTTCAGAAGATTGAGACTGGCTAAACTGCATCACCCACGAGTCGACGGGGTTCACACCTTACGAGTTAATACGAGGGACGCGTCTACCGAGGATTTTGGAGCAACTATTTGAGTATCCACCAGAAACCAATATTCTTGGTCGTGATGTAAAACTTAGGCTGGCAAATGAAAGTTTATTAACAAAGGGAGAGAAGCGAAAACGGAGGCATGATATGAAAGGTAAGTGGATGAAGTATGAGATAGGACAGCTGGTATTAGTACGGCGACATGATTTGTCGAGTGCGCAGGATAAGGAAATCAAGAAATTTTTCTTATTATATGAAGGGCCGTATCAAGTAATTGAAATAAAAATGAACAATGCGTACGTTCTACAAAATCAAGAAACGCGGGATATAATGTGTACACAAAATGCAACGAATTTTAAACCATATTGGTCAACATAAATCCGAATTGTTTAATTCTGAAGATATATATGTTTTTTATGTTTACAGCAGGGACTCTTCCCCATTTTCGGGCGATCACAGATTCACCACCTCTGGTCGTGGTTTTTGGCATTCTGGAGGCGGGCCATGGTTGACGGTAGCCCCACAAAGGGTGAAATCAACGATGGTCCTAATCCACAAATTGGTGTAAACTAGAAATTTAACACTGTCATTTAACGGGGAGGCGGACCCCTAAGGTTCGTGGGTAGTTGTACGGAAAGTAGTGCATCATTTGGCATACCTCACGGACCAACGATTGCCTGATTCCAAAATTAAAATTCATAGGGCAATCTTCAATTATAATTTGTTCCAGTGTCAGTTTAGTTTAAGGTCTCGTTTAAAGTTAAATAGTATTAATTAGAATAAGAAAAGGCTACCTGACTGAGTCGATAAGGATCAGAGTTTGCGGTCCGTTATATCACGCCTTCGAGACTGCTAGAGGTACGCTCAACTCCAGATCACTCTCATACGGGATCTGGCCGTCTTCGACTCCGTCACCATGAACCAATATTTTGTTTTAAGCAAGTTAATACTGTTATGTAGTAGTGTATTTCACTTTAGCCTTATTTTCAATAATGACGAGACTTAATTTAGTGTTGTATTTATTATCTGTTGTTGTTAGCGATAAGCATGTTATGGTTAGAAAGCGAGTGTAAACAAAAGAGAACTTGTTATTATGCAAGATTAAGGTGTAATTTTGGGGGGTTGTTTGGTGTATTTAGAAGAGAAAATCAATTGTGGAATGTAGTTAGTAAATGCAGAAGGACTTACGTTTAGCTATTAGTTATGCTATTGCAGTGGCGGCATGTGCCACTGCAGATGGCGATGAGTGTTGGTGGTAACGTCAAGGCACGTTACCATCATCGGAGGCCGAAACTGGGTTATACACTGCACAACCATTTATATAATTTTATATTATGTTAATTGCTACCGTGCAGTGTATTCTAAAGACGAAGTAAAACATGCGAATGAGAGAAGATTTCCCCGCCTTTTCGGGCGATTACTGTCTTACCAGCACTAATCATGGTTTTGGACGACCACCAGCTGTGGGCAGCAATTGTAAAACTGACCATGGTTGGTTGTCCTTGAAATTGGTGAAAATTGAAATTAACGGGGGGCCAATTAGGGGAAATCCCCGGAACTATGGAACAGCGGCTATCACCTTGTTCGAGTAGGAACAGCAAAACAGGTGATAGACCCGTTTTAAGGTTATAAATATAAAATTCAGATATTATATCTGGCAATTTAAAAATGTAAGGCCGAAGCAAGGACAGGAGATGCCAAAATTCCTCCACCAATTCAGTCCTTGTGGAAGTAACTGGATGCCACAATCCAGAGGGGGTCATAGTGTGTGTGGAAGGGAGGTTACTCAGGGGAATAACGAATTAAAACCATATAATCATATAAGTATAATAATAAACTGAAGTATGGTGATGAGATAACTAAATGATTATTGTGCTCATAGCAATGAACACCACAGATGCTGTTCAGTCGGTATTGTTGTCCCAAATTGTATTGATGGTCTGATTATTGCTATAATTGCTTATGACGTACATTATATTTACTTACCAGAAATAACTAATTTCATGACTTAGAGATTATAAAAGTAGAATATTTTAAATGTAGTAATGTGTATGCATTTGTTTTTATGTACTTGGCCATTTCAAATAATTAATATGTTATGTAACTTGTTTTTATGTACCTAGTATTTTTAGTAATTTATATTTCATGATGATGTTTTCTTTTTTATTCAGAGTAAGTATAGTAGGTCAACATGATTGTATCATATGCTCATGACATGGGGAATTGATATGTAATTATTTTGAAATGTGATGTATGTTAGATTAAGTTGTAGTTTTTTATATAGTGTTTTATATGTACAGCATGTATCTACAATTTTGTTTAATTTTGGTGTTTTGTGTAATTTACTGTGAACCACATGTAGTAATATTATGACGAATTTATGTATGTACACCATATTTGAAAATTAGTTGAAAATTATTTTGATTTAACGTTAATAATGAGATTTGAGATGGAACTTAGTGTAATCTGAGAAGCAGTTAAATAATTTTAGATGAGTTAATGGAAATGAAAATTTTTCAATGACATAATTAATTAAAATTTAGACAAATTAAATTAATTAAAAAATAGTTGTTGCTTTTCATAATTATTTTGGAAATTTTATTTTTTAAATTTGAAAAAAAAAATTTGTTTGTAAATTTGGTAATTGAAGATGATAGTTGACAGGTTAGGATTGAATTCTTTTCATTTGAATTGGTAACTGTATGTGATTAATTTTGAAGTAAATCTGAAGATTTTTGAATTTTTATTTTTTTAAATTGTTTTGATGTTTCAGCCTGGACAAGTCAACATGTATAGTAAATAACGAATGTTTACATTACTGTTAGGAATATATATGTATGATTAAGTATAAACAAGAACCAATGCTTTGCTTTTAGCGAACCAATACAATTATTTACAATTAAAGGGAAACGCATCAGTGGAGGATGTGGAAGAATGAAAGGACCGTTATTAGATATTTTTATGGAATGCTTAAAAGCCAAGTGATACTGTGGGGCTTACCTGTTCTGACCAACGTGTCGGAGCAGCGAAGTCTCGGGTCTGTTTGACTTTGTGGTGTTGGGATTCTCTCGAAGAAAGTCCAGCAAAGTCGGATAGATGTTTCCACAGCCACTTGACTAGGGGGGGTAGTTAAACCCATAGTGTTTGTGATAAAGGATTAAAGGGGGTTATGGCTCCACATCCACGCTGATCCCTTTAGGTTAGGCAATGAGAGTTTATATGCTCTTGGGCATAAAACCTCTCATTAGGGGGGTACTGTAATGTGTCAAAATGGGGGCTGTTATTTTTTATTAAAATGTCTTTAATATCATCATTGCAAGTCCCATGTGAAATAGCGTTGTATTCAAACAATGAACGCTAACATAACGTTTTGGACTGAGTGTTGTCGGAGAACGCAATACTTGTTTGTGAACTGAATGTTTGTCACGTGTGGAATGCGAGTCCACCCGCACGAGCACCTCACCTGCGTCGCACAAGCGAAAGGGACGCCGTAACAAAAAATGACTAAGGAGAAAGAGTATGTGCCATGTGCTTTGAAGACGGAGGAAGTCAAGTAGAGGCTCCGCCTACCTCAGCCTCCTATATCGTCTCCGTTAAACAACACTAGTCCACGTGGCTCATAGACAATCCAGACATATTGTGAGACGACGGAAAAACTCGTAGCATGAAGGCAGTGCCTTCCCTGTTCAGCAACAAGGTAGTGGGGAGTCTGGTTCGCAGTCTCCGCTTAGTCAAAAACCCGGCCGGGTGGTATTAGACTCAACTTAATAAAAACCGAGTCTAATTTTAGTAAAAAATGTGTTAAATTTCATCCAATAGAAGAATAACGTTGCTGAAGTAATAGTAAAGAACAAAATTTAAACAAATTCGATAAAATAGTGAAAGTGCGTAAACACGCGTGACGGAACCGAGTGGTACCACGTAAGTCTTGAACAAGTAACAGTTTTTTTTAATTTTATATAATTGGGCAGAAACTAAAAGGAAAGAAATGAGATCTCAAATAATCTTGTATGCGAGTGTGTGTGTGTGTGTAGATAAGAAAATAAAAATAAAGGTATTGGTTCTTTTAGAATAATCGATGTTAGATTGTTAAAGCTTTGATATAGATAAAAATGATGACGATGTTTTTCATAGTTTAAAAAGAAAAAGGTTTACGTTTTTTTTTTTATTTTTTATAAATTGCATAGAAGGAAGTGGGAAGAATAAATGTCATATTAATCGTAAATAAAATGTTATATGCTATATTATACAATTTGTTAAACCAATCATTTCAAACACCTCATTTCATTTGCTACACTGATCAGTTCGTCGTACGAGCGGGGTTAGTTCAACACTAGAGATCACATTAAACGGCCAACACACAAAAGAATTAATGGTAGGTGAAAGTTAAAAAACTTTTATTATAGCAAATAGTATAATATAGTTACAATGGTGCCGTGACCAGGATGTAATATAATCATAAATTGTATTACACCGGCCTATTTTGACAGTGCAGGAAGTGAAATACGGTTGTGAAAGCAAAATTTAATTTACATAATTATGGTATAAGATTTATTTTATGAATGTTATGGTATAATGTTTTGAAGGCAAGATTAACCAATTGTAGTTATAATATTAGTAAAAATAAATTAAAAATCAGTTAAAAATGTCTGAGCATGGAAAACAAATTAGTTTAACAGACGTAGATATGAGCGAAAGTGGCCTTGAACCACAGTCATTGGATGAAAGTGAAATCCGGACAGCTGGTCCAAGCAGTGACAATAGTGCTGTTACGGAAACAGCTGTTGGCAGTAACGTAATAATTCATTCTACCCCAATTGTGACTCAATTGCAATTAAACGAATCAGCTGTTGATTCTGGAATTCAATTAACTCCAGTTTCAACAAATAAAAAAAAACAATCCGATGACATGGATATAATGAGCTTTTTACAAAAAACTGATAGTAAGTTTGAGAGTCGTTTTAATTCTAATGACGATTTATTACGCAAAATGTATAATGATATTAATGAACAAAAAATAAAATGCGAACGTAGTTTCAATGAAATTAAGAATAACTTTGATGAGAAGTTTGATAAAATAAATAATCGTTTTGATACAAACGAAAGTAATTTTCATGAAATTAGAAATGAAATAAGGCAAGTTAATAGATGTTTTGAGAAAACCAATGAGAAATACGAAAGTAAATTTGATGAAAAAGAGAATTCAGTAAAGAATATCGATACTAAAATTAATGAAATAGATAATAGAATGACAGAAAAAATTGACAAACAAATACATGAGATAACAGAGAATATTGAAACCAAAATAAATGAATGTAACGCTAGCAGTGAATATAAAGTTAATTGTGCTATTAATACAATAGAAAATAATAACCGTAAAATAAGTGAGGTAGAAAATAGTTATAAACTTGAATTTAAAACAATACAAAATACAATAAGTAACCTTGAATCTGATAATCACAATAGATTTACGAATGTTGAAAAAAGTATTGTGAATGTAAAAGATGAATTGAGTATGGCTATCAGCCAACAAGTAAACACTGTTACCGAACGAGTAATTATGACCTGTGACGTAAGCAGTGACGTTGAATTAGAGTCATTTAGTTGTGACAATAAAAGAGTGCATCCTATGCAATTCCTAAATAGAGTGAGGGAGTTTAATAAATTTAATACCAGTAGCTGGGAGGTACAATTATTAATAATCTTAAAATGTTTTAAAGGTAGTTCGGAAATCTGGGCCGAAGTACACCGAACAGAATGGGGGAATTTTGAGGAGTTTGAAACTGCATTCAGAGCTAAATATTGGTCTGAAGAAGACCAAGAAGTGTTGCGTAGTAGAATCATGGGAACTGAAAATTTTGGGGGACCAAATAATAATTTAACTGGTTACGTGATGAAAATATTTAGCGAAGCGAAGTATTTAGAACCGCCAATGCCGTTCAGATCTTTTGTTAGACACATAAGTAAACACTTACCAAAGGAAGTACAGATATCATTAATGACGCGGGAGATAGCAAATATTAGTGAATTGGAGAGTATTTTAGATGTGTTTCAGAACATTCATGACCAAGAAATAAGTCGACGTCACAACCAACCGAATATGAACAATGGAGAGAACCATGGACCGCCACATGGACAGGCATGCCCCAGAAGAGAACAAAATAATCGAGGCCCAATGTGGAGTTGTCCGGCGTGTTCGCATGAAAATTATGCCTCGCAAAATTTTTGTTTTAGATGTAGGAGAGAGAGACCTGGTCAGCGACAGGGAACACAACCCGAGCAGAATAACCATGCATACCAGAGAAGGGGAGAGGGCCAAGGAGGAGCGCTGAGACGTAACGAACATGGAAAACAGGTGAACCGGAGCGAAGGTGGATACAACCCAGGGGTGGTGAGCACGTCTGCGGTAAACTAAGAGAGACAATGGAGAACCGGACCCAACCGTTGTCGACGGAGGATTCTGGGGTCCAAATAAATGACAGCTACCAAAACAACATCATTATAACAGATTTGTCTGAGGAGTTAATGGAGGAAGTTGATGTCGAAGCAATTAGATGGGAGAGTGGATTAACAGAGGTGAAGATCAACATTGAAAGTAAGGAGATAAAAACTTTAGTAGATACAGGTAGTGAAGTCTCTGTTGTTTCCGAACACATATTAGATGAATTGAAAGAATTAAATAAAAATATTCCATCTTTGCCAGTTGTGGGAGTGACTATTGTAGGTATTACGGGTGTTAGGAGTAAAGAGTCAATAAACAAGTATATTTGAATATGATAATTAACAGTGTAGGGTACGATAATACATTTCTAGTCATACGGAGATTAAATCTTGAGGTTATATTGGGGAATGATTTTCTGATTAAACATAAGGCGGTGATTGATTTTCAGAAACGGGTACTAGAGTTAAACAATGTCATAGAACCAGTTCGGATTAATTTTGAGCGGGTAGTAGATGCGGTAAGAATTTCGGGTGTAAGGGTGATACATAATCGGGTTAATGAACAAGAAGCGGAAATTAGTATGAATGTATGTAGTGAGAGTGAAATAGAGGGTGATGAAAGTGTAGAGCAAGTATGGGCTGAAAGAGCAATTAAATTTTGTAGTGAGGGTGGCGTAGTAGGGAGTTCTCAATGTGAATCGTTGTGGCGGGTAGTAGAGGATTTTAGAGGTTTGTTTGCCGATATACCAAGGAGGGCAAGAAACTATGAATGCAAATTAAAGGTAAGGGAACTCGCGCCCTACGTACAAAAAGTTATCCGGTGCCGTATTCGAAGAGAAGAGCGGTTCAGATTGAGTTAGATAAAATGTTAGAGGGGGATATAATTGAGTGATCCTCTAACCCTTTGGTAGTAGTGATCAAAAAAGATGGTAGAGTCAGGCTACGTTTAGATGCCCGCAAAATTAATCAAATAATTATTCCAGACCGGGAGTCACCCGAAGCTATTGAGGAAATTTTTCAGTAATTTAGCCGTGTAAAATATATGACCTCATTAGACCTAACCGCAGGATATTGGCAAGTTCCGTTAGCAGCGAGTAGTAGAAAATATACAGCTTTCTTGTTCAATGGAAAAAATTATCAATTCAAACGGTTACCGTTCGGACTTAACACCAGCGTTGCCAGCTTCATTAAATGCTTAGACGAGATAGTACAACCCAAAAATTTAGATTTTTTAACTATTTACGTAGACGATATTTTAATAACATCAAGAACTTTTGAAGAACATATAGAGCACATAGAATATGTCTTAAATAAATTGTATCTAGGTGGGTTGACGGTGAATTGGGAGAAGTCAAGTTGTTTGCAGAAAGAAATACATTTTTTGGGGTTTATTATTACACCTGAGGGCACTCAAGCCAATCCAGATAAGGTAGAGTCTATATTGAAGTTCCCAGAACCAAGAAATATTAAACAATTACAGAGTTTCTTAGGTTTATGTAAATTTTATCGAACATTTCAGCGTAATTATGCACACATAACCACAAAGTTGAGTAGAGTGTTGCAGAAAAATAAACAATGGAAATGGAGTGAAACTGAGAGGGATGCTTTTAACGAGATAAAGGAGAAGTTTGTAAGTATGGTGATGATGAATCATCCTAATTTTGAACGTACATTTTACTTGCAGACCGACGCTAGTAACATCGAATTGGGTGCAGAGCTGTACCAGGAGGACGACGAAAAGGAACATCACACCATCGCTTTCGCCAGTCGTACATTATTAGCAGCCGAAAGAAATATACTACAACAGAAAAGGAGCTGCTCAGTTTAGTCTTCGCGGTCAATAAATTCAGAACATACCTGCTGGGAAACACCATAATCATCAGGACTGACCACAAGGCATCGTCTTTCCTAAATACCTGTAAACTCACGCACAGCAGACTAACAAGGTGGGTACTAGCTCTACAAGAATATAATTTCTCTTGGGAGTATGTAAAAGGGGTAGAGAATAGGGTACCTGACACATTATCACGGGTAGATACAGAGGGGAATAGAACGGGTAGAGACATAAAAGAAACTGAAATTTACCGGTTATCAAGGGAGGATAGACTGTTTGGGGAGGAACTAAAAAATATAAATATACTGCAGAGGGCAGATGCTAAATTAAGTAAGATAATAACTAGTGTAGAGTCAGATTTAGATGCGTTAGGTTATAGGCAGTATTTTCAGGTTTTCAAGGGGAGTTTGTTTAAAAAAGTAGAGATTGAAATCTACCGGTTATCAAGGGAGGATAGACTGTTTGGGGAGGAACTAAAAAATATAAATATACTGCAGAGGGCAGATGCTAAATTAAGTAAGTTTTCAAGGGGAGCTTGTTTAAAAAAGTAGAGGGGAGAGAAAGGGATTGGAGGTTAGTTATACCTGTAGGGTTGATAGATAAAATAGTATGGGACTGTCATTATAGATATGGCCATTTCGGAGCGAAGAAATGTGTGAGTGTGTTGAGAGAGTCTTGTTTATTTAAGAATATGGAGAGAAGAGTAAGAAAAATATTGAAATGTTGTGAACTGTGTCAGAAATCTAAAGTAGTAAATTATCGTTTAGAAGGGGAATTAAATTATATTAAAGTGGAAAAACCATTTGACTTAGTAGCAGTAGATCTGTATGGCCCTTTGCCAAAGGGTATGGGAGGAGTAATGTATATTTTTGTAGTGCTGGATACATTTTCCAAATATGTAAGGTTATATAGTGTGAAGCAAGCAACGAGTAAGGTGCTGAGCGAAAAGATCACACACGACTACATGATAAATGTGGGAAAGCCGAAGGTGGTACTATCCGACCATGGACCGCAGTTCATCAGTGGGAAGTGGCGCCAGACTCTTGGATGGGAAGGAATCATCCTAAAGCACACCGCCGTCTATCATCCACAATCCAACTAGGCGGATAGAGTCATGAGAGAAATAGGCCAGATCTTAAGGGCATACTGTCACGCAAACCACAGCGAGTGGCCACTATATGTTCAGAAGATTGAGACTGGCTAAACTGCATCACCCACGAGTCGACAGGGTTCACACCTTACGAGTTAATACGAGGGACGCGTCTACCGAGGATTTTGGATCAACTATTTGAGTATCCACCAGAAACCAATATTCTTGATCGTGATGTAAAACTTAGGCTGGCAAATGAAAGTTTATTAACAAAGGGAGAGAAGCGAAAACGGAGGCATGATATGAAAGGTAAGTGGATGAAGTATGAGATAGGACAGCTGGTATTAGTACGGCGACATGATTTGTCGAGTGCACAGGATAAGGAAATCAAGACATTTTTCTTATTATATGAAGGGCCGTATCAAGTAATTGAAATAAAAATGAACAATGCGTACGTTCTACAAAATCAAGAAACGCGGGATATAATGTGTACACAAAATGCAACGAATTTGAAACCATATTGGTCAACATAAATCCGAATTGTTTAATTCTGAAGATATATATGTTTTTTATGTTTACAGCAGGGACTCTTCCCCATTTTCGGGCGATCACAGATTCACCACCTCTGGTCGTGGTTTTTGGCATTCTGGAGGCGGGCCATGGTTGACGGTAGCCCCACAAAGGGTGAAATCAACGATGGTCCTAATTCACAAATTGGTGTAAACTAGAAATTTAACACTGTCATTTAACGGGGAGGGGGACCCCTAAGGTTCGTGGGTAGTTGTACGGAAAGTAGTGCATCATTTGGCATACCTCACGGACCAACGATTGCCTGATTCCAAAATTAAAATTCATAGGGCAATCTTCAATTATAATTTGTTCCAGTGTCAGTTTAGTTTAAGGTCTCGTTTAAAGTTAAATAGTATTAATTAGAATAAGAAAAGGCTACCTGACTGAGTCGATAAGGATCAGAGTTTGCGGTCCGTTATATCACGCCTTCGAGACTGCTAGAGGTACGCTCAACTCCAGATCACTCTCATACGGGATCTGGCCGTCTTCGACTCCGTCACCATGAACCAATATTTTGTTTTAAGCAAGTTAATACTGTTATGTAGTAGTGTATTGCACTTTAGCCTTATTTTCAATAATGACGAGACTTAATTTAGTGTTGTATTTATTATCTGTTGTTGTTAGCGATAAGCATGTTATGGTTAGAAAGCGAGTGTAAACAAAAGAGAACTTGTTATTATGCAAGATTAAGGTGTAATTTTGGGGGGTTGTTTGGTGTATTTAGAAGAGAAAATCAATTGTGGAATGTAGTTAGTAAATGCAGAAGGACTTAAGTTTAGCTATTAGTTATGCTATTGCAGTGGCGGCATGTGCCACTGCAGATGGCGATGAGTGTTGGTGGTAACGTCAAGGCACGTTACCATCATCGGAGGCCGAAACTGGGTATATACACTGCACAACCATTTATATAATTTTATATTATGTTAATTGCTACCGTGCAGTGTATTCTAAAGACGAAGTAAAACATGCGAATGAGAGAAGATTTCCCCGCCTTTTCGGGCGATTACTGTGTTACCAGCACTAATCATGGTTTTGGACGACAACCAGCTGTGGGCAGCAATTGTAAAACTGACCATGGTTGGTTGTCCTTGAAATTGGTGAAAATTGAAATTAACGGGGGGCCACTTAGGGGAAATCCCCGGAACTATGGAACAGCGGCTATCACCTTGTTCGAGTAGGAACAGCAAAACAGGTGATAGACCCGTTTTAAGGTTATAAATATAAAATTCAGATATTATATCTGGCAATTTAAAAATGTAAGGCCGAAGCAAGGACAGGAGATGCCAAAATTCCTCCACCAATTCAGTCCTTGTGGAAGTAACTGGATGCCACAATCCAGAGGGGGTCATAGTGTGTGTGGAAGGGAGGTTACTCAGGGGAGTAACGAATTAAAACCATATAATCATATAAGTATAATAATAAACTGAAGTATGTTGATGAGATAACTAAATGATTATTGTGCTCATAGCAATGAACACCACAGATGCTGTTCAGTCGGTATTGTTGTCCCAAATTGTATTGATGGTCTGATTATTGCTATAATTGCTTATGACGTACATTATTATTGACTTACCAGAAATAACTAATTTCATGACTTAGAGATTATAAAAGTAGAATATTTTAAATGTAGTAATGTGTATGCATTTGTTTTTATGTACTTGGCCATTTGAAGTAATTAATATGTTATGTAACTTGTTTTTATGTACCTAGTATTTTTAGTAATTTATATTTCATGATGATGTTTTCTTTTTTATTCAGAGTAAGTATAGTAGGTCAACATGATTGTATCATATGCTCATGACATGGGGAATTGATATGTAATTATTTTGAAATGTGATGTATGTTAGATTAAGTTGTATTTTTTTATATAGTGTTTTATATGTACAACATGTATCTACAATTTTGTTTAATTTTGGTGTTTTGTGTAATTTACTGTGAACCACATGTAGTAATATTATGAAGAATTTATGTATGTACACCATATTTGAAAATTAGTTGAAAATTATTTTGATTTAACATTAATAATGAGATTTGAGATGGACCTTGGTATAATTTGAGAAGCAGTTAAATAATTTTAGATGAGTTAATGGAAATGAAAATTTTTCAATGACATAATTAATTAAAATTTAGACAAATTAAATTAATTAAAAAATAGTTGTTGCTTTTCATAATTATTTTGGAAATTTTATTTTTTAAATTTGAAAAAAAAATTTTTTTTGTAAATTTGGTAATTGAAGATGATAGTTCACAGGTTAGGATTGAATTCTTTTTATTTAAATTGGTAACTGTATGTGATTAATTTTGAAGTAAATCTGAAGATTTTTGAATTTTTATTTTTTTAAATTGTTTTGATGTTTCAGACCGGACAGGTCAACATGTATAGTAAATAACGAATGTTTACATTACTGTTAGGAATATATATGTATGATTAAGTATAAACAAGAACCAATGCTTTGCTTTTAGCGAAACAATAAAATTATTTACAATTAAAGGGAATCGCATCAGTGGAGGATATGGAAGAATGAAAGGACCGTTATTAGATATTTTTATGGAATGCTTAAAAGCCAAGTGATACTGTGGGGCTTACCTGTTCTGACCGACATGTTGGAGCAGCGAAGTCTCGGGTCTGTTTGACTTTGTGGTGTTGGGATTCTCTCGAAGAAAGTCCAGCAAAGTCGGATAGATGTTTCCACAGCCACTTGACTAGGGGGGTAGTTAAACCCATAGTGTTTGTGATAAAGGATTAAAGGGGGTTATGGCTCCACATCCACGCTGATCCCTTTAGGTTAGGCAATGAGAGTTTTTATGCTCTTGGGCATAGAACCTCTCAGTGGGGGGGGGTACTGTAATGTGTCAAAATGGGGGCTGTTATTTTTTATTAAAATGTCTTTAATATCATCATTGCAAGTCCCATGTGAAATAGTGTTGTATTCAAACAATGAACGCTAACATAACGTTTTGGACGGAGTGTTGTCGGAGAACGCAATACTTGTTTGTGAACTGAATGCTTGTCACGTGCGGAATGTGAGTCCACCCACACGAGCGCCTCATCTGCTTCGCACAAGCGAAAGGGACACCGTAACAAAAAATGACTAAGGAGAAAGAGTATGTGCCATGTGCTTTGAAGACGGAGGAAGTCAAGTAGAGGCTCTGCCTACCTCAGCCTCCTATATCGTCTTCATAAAACAACACTAGTCCACGTGGCTCATAGACAATCCAGACATATTGTAAGACGACGGAAAAACTCGTAGCATGAAGGCAGTGCCTTCCCTGTTCAGCAACAAGGTAGTGGGGAGTCTGGTTTGCAGTCTCTGCTTAGTCAAAAACCCGGCCGGGTGGTATTAGACTCGACTTAATAAAAACCAAGTCTAGTTTTAGTAAAAAATGTGTTAAATTTCATCCAACAGAAGAATAACGTTGCTAAAGTAATAGTAAAGAACAAAATTTAAACAAATTCGATAAAATAGTGAAAGTGCGTAAACACGCGTGACGCAACCGAGTGGTACCACGTAAGTCTTGAACAAGTAACAGTTTTTTTTTATTTTATATAATTGGGCAGAAACTAAAAGGAAAGAAATGAGATCTCAAATAATCTTGTATGCGAGCGAGCGTGTGTGTGTGTGTGGGTGTGTGTGTGTGTGTGTGTGTAGATAAGAAAATAAAAATAAAGGTATTGGTTCTTTTAGAATAATCGATGTTAGATAGTTAAAGCTTTGATATAGATAAAAATGATGACGATGTATTTCATAGTTTAAAAAGAAAAAGGTTTAAGTTTTTTTTTATTTTTTATATCATGCATAGAAGGAAGTGGGAAGAATAAATGTCATATTAATCGTAAATAAAATGTTATCTGCTATATTATACAATTTGTTAAACCAATCATTTCAAACACCTCATTTCATTTTCTGCACTGATCAGTTCGTCGTACGAGCGGGGTTAGTTCAACACTAGAGATCACACATAACGGCCAACACACAAAAGAATTAAAGGTAGGTGAAAGTTTAAAAACTTTTATTATAGCAAATAGTATAATATAGTTACAATGGTGCCGTGACCAGGATGTAATATAATCATAAATTGTATTACACCGGCCTATTTTGACAGTGCAGGAAGTGAAATACGGTTGTGAAAGCAAAATTTAATTTACGTAAAATTTACGTAATTATGGTATAAGATTTATTTTATGAATGTTATGGTATAATGTTTTGAAGGGAAGATTAACCAATTGTAGTTATAATATTAGTAAAAATAAATTAAAAATCAGTTAAAAATGTCTGAGCATGGAAAACAAATTAGTTTAACAGACGTAGATATGAGCGAAAGTGGCCTTGAACCACAGTCATTGGATGAAAGTGAAATGCGGACAGCTGGTCCAAGCAGTGACAATAGCGCTGTTACGGAAACAGCTGTTGGCAGTAACGTAATAATTCATTCTACCCCAATTGCGACTCAATTGCAATTAAGCGAATCAGCTGTTGATTCTGGAATTCAATTAACTCCAGTTTCAACAAATAAAAAAAAACAATCCGATGACATGGATATAATGAGCTTTTTACAAAGAACTGATAGTAAGTTTGAGAGTCGTTTTAATTCTAATGACGATTTATTACGCAAAATGTATAATGATATTAATGAACAAAAAATAAAATGCGAACGTAGTTTCAATGAAATTAAGAATAACTTTGATGAGAAGTTTGATAAAATAAATAATCGTTTTGATACAAACGAAAGTAATTTTCATGAAATTAGAAATGAAATAATGCAAGTTAATAGACGTTTTGAGAAAACCAATGAGAAATACGAATGTAAATTTGATGAATTAGAGAATTCAGTAAAGAATATCGATACTAAAATTAATGAAATAGATAATAGAATGACAGAAAAAATTGACAACAAATACATGAGATAACAGAGACTATTGAAACCAAAATAAATGAATGTAACGCTAGCAGTGAATATAAAGTTAATTGTGCTATTAATACAATAGAAAATAATAACCGTAAAATAAGTGAGGTAGAAAATAGTTATAAACTTGAATTTAAAACAATACAAAATACAATAAGTAACCTTGAATCTGATAATCACAACAGATTTACGAATGTTGAAAAAAGTATTGTGAATGTAAAAGATGAATTGAGTATGGCTATCAGCCAACAAGTAAACACTGTTACCGAACGAGTAATTATGACCTGCGACGTAAGCAGTGACGTTGAATTAGAGTTATTTAGTTGTGACAATAAAAGAGTACATCCTATGCAATTCCTACATAGAGTGAGGGAGTTTAATAAATTTAATACCAGTAGCTGGGAGGTACAATTATTAATAATCTTAAAATGTTTTAAAGGTAGTTCGGAAATCTGGGCCGAAGTACACCGAACAGAATGGGGGAATTTTGAGGAGTTTGAAGCTGCATTCAGAGCTAAATATTGGTCTGAAGAAGACCAAGAAGTGTTGCGTAGTAAAATCATGGGAACTGAAAATTTTGGGGGACCAAATAATAATTTAACTGGTTACGTGATGAAAATATTTAGCGAAGCGAAGTATTTAGAACCGCCAATGCCATTCAGATCTTTTGTTAGACACATAAGTAAACACTTACCAAAGGAAGTACAGATATCATTAATGACGCGGAAGATAGCAAATATTAGTGAATTGGAGAGTATTTTAGATGTGTTTCAGAACATCCGTGACCAAGAAATAAGTCGCCGTCACAACCAACCGAATATGAACAACGGAGAGAACCATGGACCGCCACATGGACAGGCATGCCCCAGAAAAGAACAAAATAATCGAGGCCCAATGTGGAGTTGTCCGGCGTGTTCGCATGAAAATTATGCCTCGCAAAATTTTTGTTTTAGATGTAGGAGAGAGAGACCTGGTCAGTGACAGGGAACACAACCCGAACCGAATAATCATGCATACCAGAGAAGGGGAGAGGGCCAAGGAGGAGCGCTGAGAGGTAACGAACATGGAAAACAGGTGAACCGGAGCGAAGGTGGATACAACCCAGGGGTGGCGAGCACGTCTGCGGTAAACTAAGAGAGACAATGGATAACCGGACCCAACCGTTGTCGACGGAGGATTCTGGGGTCCAAATAAATGGCAGCTACCAAAACAACAACATTATAACAGATTTGTCTGAGGAGTTAATGGAGGAAGTTGATGTCGAAGCAATTAGACGGTAGAGTGGATTAACAGAGGTGAAGATCAACATTGAAAGTAAGGAGATAAAAACTTTAGTAGATACAGGTAGTGAAGTCTCTGTTGTTTCCGAACACATATTAGATGAATTGAAAGAATTAAATAAAAATATTCCATCTTTGCCAGTTGCGGGAGTGACTATTGTAGGTATTACGGGTGTTAGGAGTAAAAGAGTCACTAAACAAGTACATTTGAATATGATAATTAACGGTGTAGGGTACGATAATACATTTCTAGTCGTACGGGGATTAAATCTTGAGATTGTATTGGGGAATGATTTTCTGATTAAACATAAGGCGGTGATTGATTTTCAGAAACGGGTACTAGAGTTAAACAATGTCATAGAACCAGTTCGGATTAATTTTGAGCGGGTAGTAGATGCGGTAAGAATTTCGGGTGGAAGGGTGATACATAATCGGGTTAATGAACAAGAAGCGGAAATTAGTATGAAAATGTATGTAGTGAGAGTGAAACAGAGGGTGATGAAAGTGTAGATCAAGTATGGGCTGAAAGAGCACTTAAATTTTGTAGTGAGGGTGGCGTAGTAGGGAGTTCTCAACGTGAATCGTTGTGGCGGGTAGTAGAGGATTTTAGAGGAGTGTTTGCCGATATACCAGGGAGGGCAAGAAACTATGAATGCGAATTAAAGGTAAGGGAACACGCGCCCTACGTACAAAGAAGTTATCCGGTTCCGTATTCGAAGAGAAGAGCGGTTCAGATTGAGTTAGATAAAATGTTAGAGGGGGATATAATTGAGCGATCCGTATCACCATATTCTAACCCTTTGGTAGTAGTGATCAAAAAAGATGGTAGAGTCAGGCTACGTTTAGATGCCTGCAAAATTAATCAAATAATTATTCCAGACCGGGAGTCACCCGAAGCTATTGAGGAAATTTTTCAGAAATTTAGCGGTGTAAAATATATGACCTCATTAGACTTAACCGCAGGATATTGGTAAGTTCCGTTAGCAGCAAATAGTAGAAAATATACAGCTTTCTTGTTCAACGGAAAAAATTATCAATTCAAACGGTTACCGTTCGGACTTAACACCAGCGTTGCCAGCTTCATTAAATGCTTAGACGAGATAGTACAACCCAAAAATTTAATTTTTTAACTATTTACGTAGACGATATTTTAATAGTATCAAGAACTTTTGAAGAACATATAGAGCACATAGAATGTCTTAAATAAATTGTATCTAGGTGGGTTGACGGTGAATTGGGAGAAGTCAAGTTGTTTGCAGAAAGAAATACATTTTTTGGGGTTTATTATTACACCTGAGGGCACTCAAGCCAATCCAGATACGGTAGAGTCTATATTGAAGTTCCCAGAACCAAGAAATATTATACAAATACAGAGTTCCTTAGGTTTATGTAATTTTTATCGAAAATGTCAGCGTAATTATGCACACATAACCACAAAGTTGAGTAGAGTGTTGCAGAAAAATAAACAATGGAAATGGAGTGAAACTGAGAGGGATGCTTTTAACGAGATAAAGGAGAAGTTTGTAAGTATGGTGATGATGAATCATCCTAATTTTGAACGTAAATTTTACTTGCAGACCGACGTTAGTAACATCGCATTGGGTGCAGAGCTGTACCAGGAGGACGACGAAAAGGAACATCACACCATCGCTTTCGCCAGTCGTACCTTATTAGCAGCCGAAAGGAATTATACTACAACAGAAAAGGAGCTGCTCAGTATAGTCTTCGCGGTCAAGAAATTCAGAACATACCTGCTGGGAAACACCACAATCATCAGGACTGACCACAAGGCATTGTCTTTCCTAAACACCTGTAAACTCACGCACAGCAGAGTAACAAGGTGGGTACAAGCTCTACAAGAATATAATTTCTCTTGGGAGTATATAAAAGGGGTAGAGAATAGGGTACCTGACATATTATCACGGGTAGATACAGAGGGGAATAGAACGGGTAGAGACATAAAAGAAATTGAAATTTACTGGTTATCAAGGGAGGATAGACTGTTTGGGGAGGAATTAAAAAATATAAATATACTGCAGAGGGCAGATGCTAAATTAAGTAAGATAATAACTAGTGTAGAGTCAGATTTAGATGCGTTAGGTTATAGGCAGTATTTTCAGGTTTTCAAGGGGAGCATGTTTAAAAAAGTAGAGGGGAGAGAAAGGGATTGGAGGTTAGTTATACCTGAAGGGTTGATAGATAAAATAGTATGGGACTGTCATTACAGATATGGCTATTTCGGAGCGAAGAAATGTGTGTGTGTTGAGAGAGTCTTGTTTACATAAGAATATGGAGAGAAGAGTAAGAAAAATATTGAAAAGTTGTGGACTGTGTCAGAAATCTAAAGTAGTAAATTATCGATTAGAAGGGGAATTAAATTATATTAAAGTAGAAAAACCATTTGACTTAGTAGCAGTAGATCTGTATGGCCCTTTGCCAAAGGGTAGGGGAGGAGTAATGTATATTTTTGTAGTGCTGGATACATTTTCCAAATATGTAAGGTTATATAGTGTGAAGCGAGCAACGAGTAAGGTGCTGAGCGAAAAGATCACACGCGACTACATGATCAATGTGGGAAAGCCGAAGGTGGTACTATCCGACCATAGACTGCAGTTCGTCAGTGGGAAGTGGCGCCAGACTCTTGGATGGGAAGGAATCATCCCAAAGCAGACCGCCGTCTATCATCCACAATCCAACCAGGCGGAGGGCCGGACCTTAAGGGCATACTGTCACGCAAAACACAGCGAGTGGCCACTATATGTTCAGAAGATTGAAGACTGGCTAAACTGCATCACCCACGAGTCGACGGGGTTCACACCTTACAAGTTAATACGAGGGACGCGTCTACCGAGGATTTTGGAGCAACTATTTGAGTGTCCACCAGAAACCAATATTCTTGATCGTGATGTAAAACTTAGGCTGGCAAATGAAAGTTTATTAACAAAGGGAGAGAAGCGAAAACGGAGGCATGATATGAAAGGTAAGTGGAAGAAATATGAGATAGGACAGCTGGTATTAGTACGGCGACATGATTTGTCGAGTGCGCAGGATAAGGAAATCAAGAAATTTTTCTTATTATATGAAGGGCCGTATCAAGTAATTGAAATAAAAATGAACAATGCGTACGTGCTACAAAATCAAGTAATGCGGGAGATAATGGGTACACAAAATGCAACGAATTTGAAACCATATTGGTCAACATAAATCCGAATTGTTTAATTCTGAAGACATATATGTTTTTTATGTTTACAGCAGGGACTCTTCCCCATTTTCGGGCGATCACAGATTCACCACCTCTGATCGTGGTTTTTGGCATTCTGGAGGCGGGCCATGGTTGACGGTAGCCCCACAAAGGGTGAAATCAACGATGGTCCTAATCCACAAATTGGTGTAAACTAGAAATTTAACACTGTCATTTAACAGGGAGGGGGACCCCTAAGGTTCGTGGGTAGTTGTACGGAAAGTAGTGCATCATTTGGCATACCTCACGGACCAACGATTGCCTGATTCCAAAATTAAAATTCATACGGCAATCTTCAATTATAATTTGTTCCAGTGTCAGTTTAGTTTAAGGTCTCGTTTAAAGTTAAATAGTATTAATTAGAATAAGAAAAGGCTACCTGACTGAGTCGATAAGGATCAGAGTTTGCGGTCCGTTATTTCACGCCTTCGAGACTGCTAGAGGTACGCTCAACTCCAGATCACTCTCATACGGGCTCTGGCCTTCTTCGACTCCGTCACCATGAACCAATATTTTGTTTTAAGCAAGTTAATATTGTTATGTAGTAGTGTATTTCACTTTAGCCTTATTTTCAATAATGACGAGACTTAATTTAGTGTTGTATTTATTATCTGCTGTTGTTAGCGATAAGCATGTTATGGTTAGAAAGTGAGTGTAAAAAACAGAGAACTTGTTATTATGCAAGATTAAGGTGTAATTTTGGGGGGTTGTTCGGTGTATTTAGAAGAGAAAATCAATTGTGGAATGTAGTTAGTAAATGCAGAAGGACTTAAGTTTAGCTATTAGTTATGCTATTGCAGTGGCGGCATGTGCCACTGCAGATGGCGATGAGTGTTGGTGGTAACGTCAAGGCACGTTACCATCATCGGAGGCCGAAACTGGGTATATACACTGCACAACCATTTATATAATTATATATTATATGTTAATTGCTACCGTGCAGTGTATTCTAAAGACGAAGTAAAACATGCGAATGAGAGAAGATTTCCCCGCCTTTTCGGGCGATTACTGTCTTACCAGCACTAATCGTGGTTTGGACGACAACCAGCTGTGGGCAGCAATTGTAAAACTGACCATGGTTGGTTGTCCTTGAAATTGGTGAAAATTGAAATTAACGGGGGGCCACTTAGGGGAAATCCCCGGAACTATGGAACAGCGGCTATCACCTTGTTCGAGTAGGAACAGCAAAACAGGTGATAGACCCGTTTTAAGGTTATAAATATAAAATTCAGATATTATATCTGGCAATTTAAAAATGTAAGGCCGAAGCAAGGACAGGAGATGCCAAAATTCCTCCACCAATTCAGTCCTTGTGGAAGTAACTGGATGCCACAATCCAGAGGGGGTCATAGTGTGTGTGGAAGGGAGGTTACTCAGGGGAGTAACGAATTAAAACCATATAATCATATAAGTATAATAATAAACTGAAGTATGTTGATGAGATAACTAAATGATTATTGTGCTCATAGCAATGAACACCACAGATGCTGTTCAGTCGGTATTGTTGTCCCAAATTGTATTGATGGTCTGATTATTGCTATAATTGCTTATGACGTACATTATATTTACTTACCAGAAATAACTAATTTCATGACTTAGAGATTATAAAAGTAGAATATTTTAAATGTAGTAATGTGTATGCATTTGTTTTTATGTACTTGGCCATTTCAAGTAATTAATATGTTATGTAACTTGTTTTTATGTACCTAGTATTTTTAGTAATTTATATTTCATGATGATGTTTTCTTTTTTATTCAGAGTAAGTATAGTAGGTCAACATGATTGTATCATATGCTCATGACATGGGGAATTGATATGTAATTATTTTGAAATGTGATGTATGTTAGATTAAGTTGTATTTTTTTATATAGTGTTTTATATGTACAACATGTATCTACAATTTTGTTTAATTTTGGTGTTTTGTGTAATTTACTGTGAACCACATGTAGTAATATTATGACGAATTTATGTATGTACACCATATTTGAAAATTAGTTGAAAATTATTTTGATTTAACGTTAATAATGAGATTTGAGATGGAACTTAGTGTAATTTGAGAAGCAGTTAAATAATTTTAGATGAGTTAATGGAAATGAAAATTTTTCAATGACATAATTAATTAAAATTTAGACAAATTAAATTAATTAAAAAATAGTTGTTTCTTTTCATAATTATTTTGGAAATTTTATTTTTTAAATTTGAAAAAAATTTTTTTTTTTTTTAATTTGGTAATTGAAGATGATAGTTGACAGGTTAGGATTGAATTCTTTTCATTTGAATTGGTAACTGTATGTGATTAATTTTGAAGTAAATCTGAAGATTTTTGAATTTTTATTTTTTTAAATTGTTTTGATGTTTCAGACCGGACAGGTCAACATGTATAGTAAATAACGAATGTTTACATTACTGTTAGGAATATATATGTATGATTAAGTATAAACAAGAACCAATGCTTTGCTTTTAGCGAACCAATACAATTATTTACAATTAAAGGGAAACGCATCAGTGGAGGATGTGGAAGAATGAAAGGACCGTTATTAGATATTTTTATGGAATGCTTAAAAGCCAAGTGATACTGTGGGGCTTACCTGTTCTGACCGACGTGTCGGAGCAGCGAAGTCTCGGGTCTGTTTGACTTTGTGGTGTTGGGATTCTCTCGAAGAAAGTCCAGCAAAGTCAGATAGATGTTTCCACAGCCACTTGACTAGGGGGTGGTAGTTAAACCCATAGTGTTTGTGATAAAGGATTAAAGGGGGTTATGGCTCCACATCCACGCTGATCCCTTTAGGTTAGGCAATGAGAGTTTTTATGCTCTTGGGCATAAAACCTCTCATTAGGGGGGGGGGTACTGTAATGTGTCAAAATGGGGGCTGTTATTTTTTATTAAAATGTCTTTAATATCATCATTGCAAGTCCCATGTGAAATAGTGTTGTATTCAAATAATGAATGCTAACATAACGTTTTGGACTGAGTGTTGTCGGAGAACGCAATACTTGTTTGTGAACTGAATGTTTGTCACGTGTGGAATGTGAGTCCACACACACGAGCGCCTCACCTGCGTCGCACAAGCGAAAGGGACACCGTAACAAAAAATGACTAAGGAGAAAGAGTATGTGCCATGTGCTTTGAAGACGGAGGAAGTCAAGTAGAGGCTCCGCCTACCTCAGCCTCCTATATCGTCTTCGTTAAACAACACTAGTCCACTTGGCTCATAGATAATCCAGACATATTGTAAGACAACGGAAAAACTCGTAGCATGAAGGCAGTGCCTTCCCTGTTCAGCAACAAGGTAGTGAGGAGTCTGGTTTGCAGTCTCTGCTTAGTCAAAAACCCGGCCGGGTGGTATTAGACTCGACTTAATAAAAACCGAGTCTAATTTTAGTAAAAAATGTGTTAAATTTCATCCAATGGAAGAATAACGTTGCTGAAGTAATAGTAAAGAACAAAATTTAAACAAATTCGATAAAATAGTGAAAGTGCGTAAACACGCGTGACGCAACCGAGTGGTACCACGTAAGTCTTGAACAAGTAACAGTTTTTTTTTATTTTATATAATTGGGCAGAAACTAAAAGGAAAGAAATGAGATCTCAAACAATCTTGTATGCGAGTGTGTGTGTGTGTGTGTGTAGATAAGAAAATAAAAATAAAGGTATTGGTTCTTTTAGAATAATCGATGTTAGATAGTTAAAGCTTTGATATAGATAAAAATGATGACGATGTATTTCATAGTTTAAAAAGAAAAAGGTTTACGTTTTTTTTTTTATTTTTTATATCATGCATAGAAGGAAGTGGGAAGAATAAATGTCATATTAATCGTAATAAAATGTTATCTGCTATATTATACAATTTGTTAAACCAATCATTTCAAACACCTCATTTCATTTGCTGCACTGATCAGTTCGTCGTACAAGCGGGGTTAGTTCAACACTAGAGATCACACATAACGGCCAACACACAAAAGAATTAAAGGTAGGTGAAAGTTTAAAAACTTTTATTATAGCAAATAGTATAATATAGTTACAATGGTGCCGTGACCAGGATGTAATATAATCACAAATTGTATTACACCGGCCTATTTTGACAGTGCAGGAATTGAAATACGGTTGTGAAAGCAAAATTTAATTTACGTAAAATTTACGTAATTATGGTATAAGATTTATTTTATGAATGTTATGGTATAATGTTTTGAAGGGAAGATTAACCAATTGTAGTTATAATATTAGTAAAAATAAATTAAAAATCAGTTAAAAATGTCTGAGCATGGAAAACAAATTAGTTTAACAGACGTAGATATGAGCGAAAGTGGCCTTGAACCACAGTCTTTGGATGAAAGTGAAATGCGGACAGCTGGTCCAAGCAGTGACAATAGCGCTGTTACGGAAACAGCTGTTGGCAGTAACGTAATAATTCATTCTACCCCAATTGCGACTCAATTGCAATTAAGCGAATCAGCTGTTGATTCTGGAATTCAATTAACTCCAGTTTCAACAAATAAAAAAAAACAATCCGATGACATGGATATAATGAGCTTTTTAAAAAAGAACTGATAGTAAGTTTGAGAGTCGTTTTAATTCTAATGACGATTTATTACGCAAAATGTATAATGATATTAATGAACAAAAAATAAAATGCGAACGTAGTTTCAATGAAATTAAGAATAACTTTGATGAGAAGTTTGATAAAATAAATAATCGTTTTGATACAAACGAAAGTAATTTTCATGAAATTAGAAATGAAATAATGCAAGTTAATAGACGTTCTGAGAAAACCAATGAGAAATACGAAAGTAAATTTGATGAATTAGAGAATTCAGTAAAGAATATCGATACTAAAATTAATGAAATAGATAACAGAATGACAGAAAAAATTGACAACAAATACATGAGATAACAGAGAATATTGAAACCAAAATAAATAAATGTAACGCTAGCAGTGAATATAAAGTTAATTGTGCTATTAATACAATAGAAAATAATAACCGTAAAATAAGTGAGGTAGAAAATAGTTATAAACTTGAATTTAAAACAATACAAAATACAATAAGTAACCTTGAATCTGATAATCACAACAGATTTACGAATGTTGAAAAAAGTATTGTGAATGTAAAAGATGAATTGAGTATGGCTATCAGCCAACAAGTAAACACTGTTACCGAATGAGTAATTATGACCTGCGACGTAAGCAGTGACGTTGAATTAGAGTTATTTAGTTGTGACAATAAAAGAGTACATCCTATGCAATTCCTACATAGAGTGAGGGAGTTTAATAAATTTAATACCAGTAGCTGGGAGGTACAATTATTAATAATCTTAAAATGTTTTAAAGGTAGTTCGGAAATCTGGGCCGAAGTACACCGAACAGAATGGGGGAATTTTGAGGAGTTTGAAGCTGCATTCAGAGCTAAATATTGGTCTGAAGAAGACCAAGAAGTGTTGCGTAGTAGAATCATGGGAACTGAAAATTTTGGGGGACCAAATAATAATTTAACTGGTTACGTGATGAAAATATTTAGCGAAGCGAAGTATTTAGAACCGCCAATGCCATTCAGATCTTTTGTTAGACACATAAGTAAACACTTACCAAAGGAAGTACAGATATCATTAATGACGCGGAAGATAGCAAATATTAGTGAATTGGAGAGTATTTTAGATGTGTTTCAGAACATCCGTGACCAAGAAATAAGTCGCCGTCACAACCAACCGAATATGAACAACGGAGAGAACCATGGACCGCCACATGGACAGGCATGCCCCAGAAAAGAACAAAATAATCGAGGCCCAGTGTGGAGTTGTCCGGCGTGTTCGCATGAAAATTATGCCTCGCAAAATTTTTGTTTTAGATGTAGGAGAGAGAGAGACCTGGTCAGCGACAGGGAACACAACCCGAGCAGAATAATCATGCATACCAGAGAAGGGGAGAGGGCCAAGGAGGAGCGCTGAGAGGTAACGAACATGGAAAACAGGTGAACCGGAGCGAAGGTGGATACAACCCAGGGGTGGCGAGTACGTCTGCGGTAAACTAAGAGAGACAATGGAGAACCGGACCCAACCGTTGTCGACGGAGGATTCTGGGGTCCAAATAAATGACAGCTACCAAAACAACATCATTATAACAGATTTGTCTGAGGAGTTAATGGAGGAAGTTGATGTCGAAGCAATTAGACGGGAGAGTGGATTAACAGAGGTGAAGATTAACATTGAAAGTAAGGAGATAAAAACTTTAGTAGATACAGGTAGTGAAGTCTCTGTTGTTTCCGAACACATATTAGATGAATTGAAAGAATTAAATAAAAATATTCCATCTTTGCCAGTTGCGGGAGTGACTATTGTAGGTATTACGGGTGTTAGGAGTAAAAGAGTCACTAAACAAGTACATTTGAATACGATAATTAACGGTGTAGGGTACGATAATACATTTCTAGTCGTACGGGGATTAAATCTTGAGGTTATATTGGGGAATGATTTTCTGATTAAACATAAGGCGGTGGTTGATTTTCAGAAACGGGTACTAGAGTTAAACAATGTCATAGAACCAGTTCGGATTAATTTTGAGCGGGTAGTAGATGCGGTAAGAATTTCGGGTGTAAGGGTGATACATAATCGGGTTAATGAACAAGAAGCGGAAATTAGTATGAATGTATGTAGTGAGAGTGAAACAGAGGGTGATGAAAGTGTTGAGCAAGTATGGGCTGAAAGAGCACTTAAATTTTGTTGTGAGGGTGGCGTAGTAGGGAGTTCTCAACGTGAATCGTTGTGGCGGGTAGTAGAGGATTTTAGAGGAGTGTTTGCCGATATACCAGGGAGGGCAAGAAACTATGAATGCGAATTAAAGGTAAGGGAACACGCGCCCTACGTACAAAGAAGTTTTCCGGTGCCGTATTCGAAGAGAAGAGCGGTTCAGATTGAGTTAGATAAAATGTTAGAGGGAGATATAATTGAGCGATCCGTATCACCATATTCTAACCCTTTGGTAGTAGTGATAAAAAAAGATGGTAGAGTCAGGCTACGTTTAGATGCCTGCAAAATTAATCAAATAATTATTCCAGACCGGGAGTCACCCGAAGCTATTGAGGAAATTTTTCAGAAATTTAGCGGTGTAAAATATATGACCTCATTAGACCTAACCGCAGGATATTGGCAAGTTCCGTTAGCAGCGAATAGTAGAAAATATACAGCTTTCTTGTTCAACGGAAAAAATTTACAATTCAAACGGTTACCGTTCGGACTTAACACCAGCGTTGCCAGCTTCATTAAATGCTTAGACGAGATAGTACAACCCAAAAATTTAGATTTTTTAACTATTTACGTAGACGATATTTTAATAGCATCAAGAACTTTTGAAGAACATATAGAGCACATAGAATATGTCTTAAATAAATTGTATCTAGGTGGGTTGACGGTGAATTGGGAGAAGTCAAGTTGTTTGCAGAAAGAAATACATTTTTTGGGGTTTATTATTATACCTGAGGGCACTCAAGCCAATCCAGATAAGGTAGAGTCTATATTGAAGTTCCCAGAACCAAGAAATATTAAACAATTACAGAGTTTCTTAGGTTTATGTAATTTTTATCGAAAATTTCAGCGTAATTATGCACAGATAACCACAAAGTTGAGTAGAGTGTTGCAGAAAAATAAACAATGGAAATGGAGTGAAACTGAGAGGGATGCTTTTAACGAGATAAAGGAGAAGTTTGTAAGTATGGTGATGATGAATCATCCTAATTTTGAACGTAAATTTTACTTGCAGACCGACGCTAGTAACATCGCATTGGGTGCAGAGCTGTACCAGGACGACGAAAAGGAACATCACACCATGGCTTTCGCCAGTCGTACCTTATTAGCAGCCGAAAGGAATTATACTACAACAGAAAAGGAGCTGCTCAGTATAGTCTTCGCGGTCAAGAAATTCAGAACATACCTGCTGGGAAACACCACAATCATCAGGACTGACCACAAGGCATTGTCTTTCCTAAACACCTGTAAACTCACGCACAGCAGACTAACAAGGTGGGTACAAGCTCTACAAGAATATAATTTCTCTTGGGAGTATATAAAAGGGGTAGAGAATAGGGTACCTGACATATTATCACGGGTAGATACAGAGGGGACTAGAACGGGTAGAGACAAAAGAAATTGAAATTTACTGGTTATCAAGGGAGGATAGACTGTTTGGGGAGGAATTAAAAAATATAAATATACTGCAGAGGGCAGATGGTAAATTAAGTAAGATAATAACTAGTGTAGAGTCAGATTTAGATGCGTTAGGTTATAGGCAGTATTTTCAGGTTTTCAAGGGGAGCGTGTTTAAAAAAGTAGAGGGGAGAGAAAGGGATTGGAGGTTAGTTATACCTGAAGGGTTGATAGATAAAATAGTATGGGACTGTCATTATAGATATGGCTATTTCGGAGCGAAGAAATTTGTGTGTGTTGAGAGAGTCTTCTTTACATAAGAATATGGAGAGAAGAGTAAGAAAAATATTGAAAAGTTGTGGACTGTGTCAGAAATCTAAAGTAGTAAATTATCGATTAGAAGGGGAATTAAATTATATTAAAGTAGAAAAACCATTTGACTTAGTAGCAGTAAATCTGTATGGCCCTTTGCCAAAGGGTAGGGGAGGAGTAATGTATATTTTTGTAGTGCTGGATACATTTTCCAAATATGTAAGGTTATATAGTGTGAAGCGAGCAACGAGTAAGGTGCTGAGCGAAAAGATCACACGCGACTACATGATCAATGTGGGAAAGCCGAAGGTGGTACTATCCGACCATAGACTGCAGTTCGTCAGTGGGAAGTGGCGCCAGACTCTTGGATGGGAAGGAATCATCCCAAAGCACACCGCCGTCTATCATCCACAATCCAACCAGGCGGAGAGAGTCATGAGAGAAATAGACTGTATCTTAAGGGCATACTGTCACGCAAAACACAGCGAGTGGCCACTATATGTTCAGAAGATTGAAGACTGGCTAAACTGCATCACCCACGAGTCGACGGGGTTCACACCTTACGAGTTAATACGAGGGACGCGTCTACCGAGGATTTTGGAGCAACTATTTGAGTATCCACCAGAAACCAATATTATTGATCGTGATGTAAAACTTAGGCTGGCGAATGAAAGTTTATTAACGAAGGGAGAGAAGCGAAAACGGAGGCATGATATGAAAGGTAAGTGGATGAAGTATGAGATAGGACAGCTGGTATTAGTACGGCGACATGATTTGTCGAGTGCGCAGGATAAGGAAATCAAGAAATTTTTCTTATTATATGAAGGGCCCTATCAAGTAATTGAAATAAAAATGAACAATGCGTACGTGCTACAAAATCAAGTAACGCGGGAGATAATGGGTACACAAAATGCAACGAATTTGAAACCATATTGGTCAACATAAATCCGAATTGTTTAATTATGAATTTATATATGTTTTTTATGTTTATAGCAGGGACTCTTCCCCATTTTCGGGCGATCACAGATTCACCACCTCTGATCGTGGTTTTTGGCATTCTGGAGGCGGGCCATGGTTGACGGTAGCCCCACAAAGGGTGAAATCAACGATGGTCCTAATCCACAAATTGGTGTAAACTAGAAATTTAACACTGTCATTTAACGGGGAGGGGGACCCCTAAGTTCGTGGGTAGTTGTACGGAAAGTAGTGCACCATTTGGCATACCTTACGGACCAACGACTGCCTGATTCCAAAATTAAAATTCATAGGGCAATCTTCAATTATCATTTTTTCCAGTGTCAGTTTAGTTTAAGGTCCCGTTTAAAGTTAAATAGTATTAATTAGAATAAGAAAAGGCTACCTGACTGAGTCGATAAGGATCAGAGTTTGCGGTCCGTTATATCACGCCTTTGAGACTGCTAGAGGTACGCTCAACTCCAGATCACTCTCATACGGGATCTGGCCGTCTTCGACTCCGTCACCATGAACCAATATTTTGTTTTAAGCAAGTTAATACTGTTATGTAGTAGTGTATTTCACTTTAGCCTTATTTTCAATAATGACGAGACTTAATTTAGTGTTGTATTTATTATCTGTTGTTGTTAGCGATAAGCATGTTATGGTTAGAAAGCGAGTGTAAAAAAAAGAGAACTTGTTATTATGCAAGATTAAGGTGTAATTTTGGAGGGTTGTTCGGTGTATTTAGAAGAGAAAATCAATTGTGGAATGTAGTTAGTAAATGCAGAAGGACTTAAGTTTAGCTATTAGTTATGCTATTGCAGTGGCGGCATGTGCCACTGCAGATGGCGATGAGTGTTGGTGGTAACGTCAAGGCACGTTACCATCATCAGAGGCCGAAACTGGGTATATACACTGTACAACCATTTATATAATTTTATATTATATGTTAATTGCTACCGTGCAGTGTATTCTAAAGACGAAATAAAACATGCGAATGAGAGATTTCCCCGCCTTTTCGGGCGATTACTGTCTTACCAGCACTAATCGTGGTTTTGGATGACAAACAGCTGTGGGCAGCAATTGTAAAACTGACCATGGTTGGTTGTCCTTGAAATTGGTGAAAACTGAAATTAACGGGGGGCCACTTAGGTGAAATCCCCCGAACTATGGAACAGTGGCTATCACCTTGTTCGAGTAGGAACAGCAAAACAGGTGATAGACCCGTTTTAAGGTTATAAATATAAAATTCAGATATTATATCTGGCAATTTAAAAATGTAAGGCCGAAGCAAGGACAGGAGATGCCAAAATTCCTCCACCAATTCAGTCCTTGTGGAAGTAACTGGATGCCACAATCCAGAGGGGGTCATAGTGTGTGTGGAAGGGAGGTTACTCAGGGGAGTAACGAATTAAAACCATATAATCATATAAGTATAATAATAAACTGAAGTATGTTGATGAGATAACTAAATGATTATTGTGCTCATAGCAATGAACACCACAGATGCTGTTCAGTCGGTATTGTTGTCCCAAATTGTATTGATGGTCTGATTATTGCTATAATTGCTTATGACGTACATTATATTTACTTACCAGAAATAACTAATTTCATGACTTAGAGATTATAAAAGTAGAATATTTTAAATGTAGTAATGTGTATGCATTTGTTTTTATGTACTTGGCCATTTCAAGTAATTAATATGTTATGTAACTTGTTTTTATGTACCTAGTATTTTTAGTAATTTATATTTCATGATGATGTTTTCTTTTTTATTCAGAGTAAGTATAGTAGGTCAACATGATTGTATCATATGCTCATGACATGGGGAATTGATATGTAATTATTTTGAAATGTGATGTATGTTAGATTAAGTTGTAGTTTTTTATATAGTGTTTTATATGTACAACATGTATCTACAATTTTGTTTAATTTTGGTGTTTTGTGTAATTTACTGTGAACCACATGTAGTAATATTATAACGAATTTATGTATGTACACCATATTTGAAAATTAGTTGAAAATTATTTTGATTTAACGTTAATAATGAGATTTGAGATGGAACTTAGTGTAATTTGAGAAGCAGTTAAATAATTTTAGATGAGTTAATGGAAATGAAAATTTTTCAATGAAATAATTAATTTAAATTTAGACAAATTAAATTAATTAACAAATAGTTGTTGCTTTTCATAATTATTTTGGAAATTTTATTTTTTAAATTTGAAAAAAAATTTTTTTGTAAATTTGGTAATTAAAGATGATAGTTGACAGGTTAGGATTGAATTCTTTTCATTTGAATTGGTAACTGTATGTGATTAATTTTGAAGTAAATCTGAAGATTTTTGAATTTTTATTTTTTTAAATTGTTTTGATGTTTCAGACCGGACAGGTCAACATGTATAGTAAATAACGAATGTTTACATTACTGTTAGGAATATATATGTATGATTAAGTATAAACAAGAACCAATGCTTTGCTTTTAGCGAACCAATACAATTATTTACAATTAAAGGGAAACGCATCAGTGGAGGATGTGGAAGAATGAAAGGACCGTTATTAGATATTTTTATGGAATGCTTAAAAGCCAAGTGATACTGTGGGGCTTACCTGTTCTGACCGACGTGTCGGAGCAGCGAAGTCTCGGGTCTGTTTGACTTTGTGGTGTTGGGATTCTCTCGAAGAAAGTCCAGCAAAGTCGGATAGATGTTTCCACAGCCACTTGACTAGGGGGGGTAGTTAAACCCATAGTGTTTGTGATAAAGGATTAAAGGGGGTTATGGCTCCACATCCACGCTGATCCCTTTAGGTTAGGCAATGAGAGTTTTTATGCTCTTGGGCATAAAACCTCTCATTGGGGGGGGGGGGTACTGTAATGTGTCAAAATGGGGGCTGTTAATTTTTATTAATTTAATTAAAATGTCTTTAATATCATCATTGCAAGTCCCATGTGAAATAGCGTTGTATTCAAACAATGAATGCTAACATAACGTTTTGGACTGAGTGTTGTCAGAGAACGCAATACTTGTTTGTGAACTGAATGTTTGTCACATGTAGAATGCGAGTCCACCTGCACGAGCGCCTCACCTGCGTCGCACAAGCGAAAGGGACGCCGTAACAAAAAATGACTAAGGAAAAATAGTATGTGCCATGTGCGTTGAAGATGCAGGAAGTCAAGCAGAGGCTCTGCCTACCTCAGCCTCCTATATCGTCTTCGTTAAACAACACTAGTCCACGTGGCTCATAGACAATCCAGACATATTGTAAGACGACAGAAAAACTCGTAGCATGAAGGCAGTGCCTTCCCTGTTCAGCAACAAGGTAGTGGGGAGTCTGGTTCGCAGTCTCCGCTTAGTCAAAAACCCTGCCGGGTGGTATTAGACTCAACTTAATAAAAACCGAGCCTAATTTTAGTAAAAAATGTGTTAAATTTCATCCAATAGAAGAATAACGTAGCTGAAGTTGTTGAATTAATAGTAAAGAACAAAATTTAAACAAATTCGATAAAATAGTGAAAGTGCGTAAACACGCGTGACGCAACCGAGTGGTACCACGTAAGTCTTGAACAAGTAACAGTTTTTTTTTTTATTTTATATAATTGGGCAGAAACTAAAAGGAAAGAAATGAGATCTCAAATAATCTTGTATGCGAGTGCGTGTAGATAAGACAATAAAAATAAAGGTATTGGTTCTTTTAGAATAATCGATGTTAGACAGTTAAAGCTTTGATATAGATAAAAATGATGACAATGTATTTCATAGTTTAAAAAGAAAAAGGTTTAAGTTTTTTTTATTTTTTATATCATGCATAGAAGGAAGTGGGAAGAATAAATGTCATATTAATCGTAAATAAAATCTTATCTGCTATATTATACAATTTGTTAAACCAATCATTTCAAACACCTCATTTCATTTGCTGCACTGATCAGTTCGTCGTACGAGCAGGGTTAGTTCAACACTAGAGATCACACATAACGGCCAACACACAAAAGAATTAAAGGTAGGTGAAAGTTTAAAAACTTTTATTATAGCAAATAGTATAATATAGTTACAATACCTGTTAGTAATACTACACTAACATTTGAGACAGCTATCAATTTTCTTTCACTTTCTGTCAACCTTAATTATTATGAAATATTCGTAATATTCATTCACATTTTGATGTTGTCTTTGCAATGTATACTTTTTGTTTCTATCACAATTTCAAGGGTTTCAGTTAATTATCCGCTGACTGCACACCAAAATGTATTAACATAAAGGGGAAAGCCTATTACAAACAATTTGAAAATCCAAATATATCTTATTTATTTAAAATAGGTAAAGGATTGTATTAAACATTGTCACTTCTTTCTTGCATGGTACATTATTTTTCCTTCTAGTGGCAGTTTGATTTTTGTGAATTTTTATATATATACGTGTAACGGGACAGAATTGGGTGAGGGAGTTTAATTTAATTGTGAATGCGACGCACAAGAGTTACCCACACAGGGCCTCAATTTTGACAATGGACATTCCTTGTCGGGGCACCTAGTTGTACGTTTGGTCCGTACGCCCTGCAATAAGCTACGTTTTCAGGTGCTATGCCCTTTTAGCCAATCACAGAGCAAGTTGGTCTGCATGAAGAAGGCTTTGGCCATCTTGGACGCCTGTGCGTTTAGCGTCTGTCGTCACGTGGCTGCGGCTTCGGCCAGTTCAACGTAAAAGGCTCGCGAGCTGAAAATTCAAATAAAATGAACAGGTGTGATTAAAATACGTAAAAAATGTAAAACACATTTAAGAATCAACAGTGAGACGTTAATCAACAATAACAACAACCAGTGACTAAAAATTAATTAGTTGAGAACATATTATCGGCAATGAACGAAACCGTGACAGTGCGAACGTAATTGGAACGACCAAAGGAACAATGAATGAACTAGCCTAACAACGTGGCGGACACAGTATCAGTAAAGTAAACCAATAATCTAAATTTAAACAAAATAAAAAGATTAAACTTTTATAATGAATAAAGAGATATCTCAAGTTTAATAGGAGAGAATGCGTGAGAGTATGAATGTGCAATTGCTGGGTTGCTTTTAAAGAAATATTTACATTAGTTAATAGAATAAGTTAATTTTAATGTTTGCTTTGTAGTTTTGATATGCAATGAAAAAGAGAGACTAAAAATAGTTTTGAGAAAAGAAAAAATGGAATGCAAGTAAATTCAAAAGAGTTGAGTTTATTAATAACACTTAACCCTAAATCACTTATAGGTACGAGTTCACATGAAGACTCTGAGACCCTATACAGGTAAGGGACTTGTGTATGTTTATAAAAAATTATTTTGTGAAAAAAGATATAAGTTCTCAATGGCGCGCTGGAACAGAGACAGTTTGTACAAATTCAAATGCTGTATAGACCATGTCTACTCGCAAATAAGTGATTCAGTGGTTAAGGCAGAGTACGTAAAAAAATTACGAAAAACGATGTCATGTTAGAGTATGTTACATGTAAGTAATACCTATACTATTGAATAATACTTAATGAATGTAAAATAAGGATTGTTAAAATATATAATTTCATAATTTAAAAATGGCAGGAAATAACGAAAATGATGTAAATGAAATAATTAATTTTAATGAATCAGCTGTCATGAGTGACCTGGGAGTTCATTCAACTCCGAATGTGGGTCAAGAAAATAAAATAAAAGAATTAAGTATTACAGACAAATCAAATGTCACATATGATTCGGGGATTCAAATAACCCCAATATCGACTAACAAAAATAATCAATCTGACAATAGTGATGTGATGAGATATTTGAATGCAATGTTGTGTGTTAAATTCGATGAACAGAATGTTAAATTCCATGAGTTAAAGGGTGCCATAAATAATATTGACGAAAAATTTGATAAGCATTTGTATGATATGAAACAACAGAGTGTTAAGTTTGAAGATAATATTAATAAGCGTCTGAATGAGACTGACGAACGGTTAATGACATTTAAGGAACAAGTGATAGAGTCAGTAGAGGAACAGATTAAAAGTAAAGTAACTCAGATAGTAAATAAGAAGGTAAGTTACAGTGGTAGTAATATGATGACAAAAAATAGTGAAGAAATAATTAACAAGGTAAGTTACAGTTGTAAAAATGAATTAATAAGTAATAGTGATAAAATAGTTGAAAACGAGCTATTTAAGAGTGATATAATGAAAACAAATAGTGGTGATGAAGTTTGTGGTGAAGTAAAATTTAATAACGAAGTGTTAGCGAGTGCTGATGAGATTGTGAGAGAGTGTGAAGAGAGGTTAGGTGGGCAAAGGGCAGATTTTTCCCAAATATATAGTGAAACAGGGTTTTCACCGTGGTGTTATGAGGACAAGGTTTCCTCCAGAGGTTATGTGGAAGACGAGGTGTCTTCGAGTAGTTCCTTAATTTTTTGTGGTGTTCTTGGAAGAGCCAAGAAGTGTAGTAAGTTTGTGGTGCCCTTTGCGTGGAATGAAGTAGGTCAGAGGTGTTGTGACCGGTGTTATGATGAGAAATATGTTGAGAGAGATAGAATGATAGAGGTATTTAAGTTAAATAGAGGTTATGAGGGGTTAGTTAAGAGATTAGAATTTGAGGGAATAAACTATAGGAAATGCTTACCTTGTGAAATAGATATTGACGATTATTTTGATGATACCGTTGTCGATGACAAACACTTACCTTGTATTGTTATGGATATAGTAGAAGAATATGATAAAATAACTTACCTGATGTTGACCAAAAATACTAAAGTAAACGGGCTTTATGAGTTAATAGGGGAGAATAATGTGATGCATTATTCTTGTGATAGAGGGATAAATTAATATTCAAGGGTTATTATATAAATCATAATAACGATAGGAGTGTAATTAAAGACGATAATTGTTATATAAAAGTAAGACTAATTTACGATGATGGTGGTTAAATAAACAATCAGTGAATGGACATTTAATTATTTTAGTTTATGGTGATGACCTGGCTAACTTATGAAATGAGGTGTGATAAACAGAAAAATAATGACGAAGAATTGTAAATAAATTTATAGTGAGATTAATTGTGTTCGTGTTGTAAAATGTACTTTATGTAAACAATGTGTGTAGGCAGTAGAAATTGATTAATAATATTTTATCAGACTAAATAAATAATGAGAGTTGGTAATAAATGAACTGTAATTGTTTTGGAGTAAGGTAATTAAAATAACTTGTATTTTAAATAACTGATTAAATTAAAGAATTTGATATTAATTATTTAATGTGGTAGAGATAAATTTTGATAATGAATTTAAATGATGTTTCTGAGATTTGAACTTTAAAATAAATAATAAACAAATAAATGTAAAATGTGTTTAGTTGTGGAGTCATATGATTGTTAAAATGTTTCAGAAGGGATCCTCCCCCATTTTCGGGCGGTCACGAACTTACCAATCCTGACCGTGGGTTTTGGCACTTTGGAGGCGGACCATGGTTGGCGGAACTTCCTTCGGGTGGTGAAAACGACGATGGTCCGGCTTCACAAAATTGGTAACAATTAGAAATTCAACTGTATTATTGAACGGGGAGGGGACCCCTAAGGTACGTGGAGACAATAAATTACTCTCAAGGTGCATAAATGAGCACAACACCACGTACCAACAATTGCCTAAGAGAATGTATTAAAACCAAAAATAAAGCGAGGCAATTTTTCAAGTATTATTTACCAGTGTCATTTGCAAAATAAAGTCACAAATGATAAATTTTTCGTAAAAAGCACCAATTAATGTAGTTGATAGTAATAAAAGTAAGGTAATGTAATTTAGTGGTAGATTAGGGGGACGTGAATTCATGTATGGTGTCTGCCCATCTCCAACCCCATCTCGATAAAACACATTTTTGGGCGGTCACGAACTTACCAATCCAATGCAATTGAAATAGGGTAAAATGTTTGAATAATAAATTTTAAAGGAATTTAAAAGGTTTTAAATTAAGTGATTAAATTAATTTGAGGTAGTTATGAATTTTCAATGATCATATTAATGTAAAAGATGGAGTTTGGGTGATGATTATTTCAATAAGGCATTTGAGTTAGTCAAAGTTAACTTCAATGGGTGTTAGACAAAATAAGAATTCTGGAATAAAAATAATACAGAAACGGGTCAGTAGTAGGGACACAGTAGCAATAGTGCATGTATGAAGAGAAAGTGAGAGTGATGTAAATGGAGAGTAAATAGGTGGTGGTAAAATTTTGTAGTGAGGGTGGTGTGGTAAGGAGTCCTCAACGACAGGCGTTGTGGCGGGAGGTGAATAGTTTTAAATGAGGTTTGGCGGAGTTACCTGGGAAAGGGCCAGGAACTAATAAGGAAATGAGTATACGGGAAGGGAACACACATCCTAGATACAAAGAGGGTATCAGGTATTTTATTATAAGAGGAGAATGATTTAAGGTGAGTAAGAGAAGTTAATGGAGGTAAATATTTTTGAGAGATTGGTGTCACCCTATGTAAATCCGTTAGTGGTTGTTAGAAGGAAGAGGTGGGTAAGGTTGTATTTAATGTCCATTCAATAAATCGAATCATTGTGAATGACTGAAAGTCACCCAAACAAATAAATGATGAAAATGTTAAATAGAAATTCATAGTTGAAATGTAATAATAAATGTAACAAGGTAAAGAGTTAATAGAATTTGAAACTAAACCTAAAATTGAAATGTTTGTAGTTTTTATTCAGATGCAAATTAAATGTATATTTTAATGGAATGAGATTTGTATTATTTATGAATGTTTTGTAACGGGGCAAAAAGGGAGGGATTTTATTTTATTAAATATTTGCAACAATTTATTTCATATGCGTAGCCAGTCACAGGTTGAATCTAAGTCGTCGCGAACAAAGGAGCTGTGGTGAAACAATTACAATGGAATGTGCGTGTCCCACACAGTTGCGTAATTCTCAGAACGGCAAAACAGTGTATTGCGCCCTAACGCACCAACATCTGAGGGGCGCCTAAACGACGCCGAGTTGGTAAAGCAATATGGCCCAGAGACAATATTTTTCGCCACGTGCTTCATAGGTGACGGAAACACAATTGTAAGTCACGCCTACTACAGTGATGTAAACCACTGGACAACAAATATCGCCAACGTCCAGCACATGGGAGTTTAACTTGTTAAATGAACCGTAACTACGACTTTAAAGTACCAGGCATTGGTTTCCGCCTTGTCCGAAGCAATCCAGTTGGTGGGGATTTAGTGAACGCTCTTCCCAGTCTCTTACTGATGCTCGCCTGCGCAGGCAGCCGGCCAAACAGGGCCTACTAATAAATTTTCAATATTAAGTAAAAGTGAGTGGAGTTTGTTCAAAATGCGGAAGTAAGAACAGTTTTCGGAAAATAACGTCATAAATTGTTTTCGGACATACGAATCGAGTTTTATGAGCGATGCACCACGAGGTCGGGGAGACTCCACGTTGCCGGCAGGGGTAGTGAGTAACGTATCTCAGAATACAGAAATATATTGCATAAAATGGGGCGTATTTAAATAAATAAAGAGGGGTTTTGTTGTAATGGTTTGTGTGTGTGTATGAGCAGGCTGGGCTGTTTTCTTGAGGATAAGATGTAATAGAATTTTAGTAATATACAACCATGTCATAAATATCGTCAGAATGTTTTGTTTATTTTAAATTTTGGCAAGAAGTAATTAAATGGTTAAAGAGGTGAATAACCAACATGTTAAAAAATCTAAAGAATTTAATAAAATTTAATTTGGTTTTCTCTTCCTAAATGCGAGTTGCGTATGTTATTAGTGTAACCTTGTAATCATGTTTGCATTCATAGTTCGTGTTGGGATCCTGGACAGAAGTTAAGGTAAGTGAAAATAAATACAATTTTATAATCCGTAATAAAAAAAAAAGAAATATCACATTTGGCGCCACGAACTGGAACGAATTTTAGAAATTCAACAATTAAAATTCCACACCTACAGATGAATGCAAGCGTGATTCGAGGTTAAGTGACAGTACAAAAAATTATGTAAAGTACATAAACGTGTGTGTATATGTTGTAGATGTAGATTAAAAGTTAATGAAACAAAATTTTGTAAAATTACCACTTAAAAATGGCAGGAAATAATGAAAACAATATAAAGGAAATGACTGGTGTCGACAATTGTGATGATTCAAATATTATGAATAATGTTGAAGTCCACTCGACTCCAAACGGGAGTCAGGAAAATAAAACAAAAATCAATGTAGATGAAACAAATAGTACAGATGATTTGGGGATTCAAATAACCCCAAAATTGAATAGGGAGAGTAAAATTAATAATGATGAAGTCAGCTTCACTGGCGAGAAAACAGAAGGTCAGTCAACATCTATTTCAATGAATCAAAACAAAAAAGTTGACGACAGTAGTATATTAAAAGATTTGTATGGTTTGATATGTAGTATGAAAGAAAATTCAGAGAAACAACACGATGAAGTAAATAACAAATTCAATGAACAGAGTAAACAGTTTAACGAACTCAAATTTGACATTAATGAGGTCAAAATTAAGTGTGAGAGTAGTTGTAACGAATTGAAACGAGATATTGAAAAAATAGTAGAGTCAGTAGGAGAACAGATTAAAAGTAAAAATAATAATGATAATAAAAAAGTAACAAGTGATAAAAATGATGTTGAAAAGGATAATAAAATTAAGAATGTAGTATCAGAGAACGATACGTTGAAAATAGATAGTGAAATAGTGAGTGAGAGAGAGAGTGATAGGTTGTAATGGAGTAGTAATTAGTGTTGATGAATTAGAGAAAGAGTGGCAAGAGAGATTAGATGAGTATGTAGGGCAGAGGGTAAATTGTCCCCATATTTATGATGAACCAAGGTGTTCACAAATGTTGTTGTTGAAGGGCAAGAGTCCCTTGTTATTGAAAGACATGAGGTCTTTGAGTTGTTCCCCGAGTTTTTATGAGTTAGTACCCTCTGTGTGGGATGGTGTCGAAAGTGTGAGATGGTGTTATGGTGAGAGAGATTTAGATAGAGAGTTGTGTATTGATAGAGAGATAGAATTATATAAGTTGAAGAGAAATTACAATGAGTTGAAAGAGATGTTAGAAGTGATAAAGATAAATGATATGAAATACTTACTTTGTAGAGTAGAGATTGAGAATTGTTTTAATGATACCTGTTTAAATAATAATAATTTACCTTATGTTGTAATGAGCGTAGTAGAAGAATACGATGAGAAAATAACTGACTTTAGATTGAATAAAACTACTGATGGAGACCAGACCAAAATCAATGATTTTGACAGGTTTTATGATTTGATGATAGTGACACAATTTGAAGTATTAGAAAATTATTATATTAAAATTCATAAATTGAGTGTGGACAAGAACGATTTATGTTATAAAAAAATTAGATTATTATTCGATGATGGAGGGTAAATTAAAAGAGCAGTGTATGGACAATTTTAAATATTTTAATTTGTGGTTCTGACGTGCTGATTTTGGAAATGAAGTGTGGTAAAATTGAACAATTAATGATGCAGAATTGTAAATAATTGATAGTGAAATTAGTGGTGTGTATTGTAACAAGTACATAATGTAAACAAGTGTGTAAGTAATTGTTTTAATAATAATAAGAGTATTTCAGTAGACTAAATAAAGAACCAAAATAATTTTGCAGACAGTAATTAACGAATTGTAATTGTTTTGATAATAATTGAACTTGTTGTGTTTCCAATAATTGATTTAATTGAAATAATTTGAGATGTTTAAATAATTTAATTGATTTAAAATGTTATATAATTGAATTTTTCTAATGAGTTTAAACTATTTTATGAGATGTGAATTTGACAATAATTAATAAATAAATAAATGTTAAATTGTTTAGTATGGAATAACATTGTTGTTAAAATGTTTCAGAAGGTACAGGGAGTTACTGATATTTATATTTGTGTGTTAATGAGAGGGTATGAGCGATGTACTGTGAGTATAAATTTTATAATACAAGTTAAATAGAATAAAATGTTTACAGGTGTGAAAAGATTTTGATTCAATAATGAAATTAATTTGAGACAATCGCACTAAATAGAAACCATAGTCAAAAAAGTAGTAATAACTGGAATATGAGATAAAATAAATGTTAATAATAAATTTGAAATTTTTGAGGAATCTTAATTGTAGTAAGTGATAAATAATGATATAAAAGAGTTAATAAAAATTTCAAATTATAATGTTTTATATAATTATATAATTTTCTGTATAAATTATTTAAAAAAGAATTGTTTGTTTGTTTGATCAAGGTTAATGTCTGTTTGTTTATTATGTTATGTAATGTTATCATACAAGAGATGTGGGCAATTTTTGGGGGGTTGAGTGGTGTTAATAGAAGTGCTATACCTAGGGAGTGTAGAAACTGCAAGTGTAGAAGGTCTAGTTTAGTTATTAAGTGGCTAGTACCATGGTGGCATGTGCCACGGTCGGTAGCAGTAAGTGTTGGGGGTGACAGAGAGTGTTACCTCCATCGGAGGCCAAAATGACGTAAAATACACGGCACACCCTTTTATATAATTTTATATTATATACTGACAGATTGCCGTGCCGTGTATAATGATGTAGAGAACATGCTTGAATTTAGAGTTCATTTCCCCGACTTTTCAGGCGATTACTGCGTTACCAGCACTAATCGTGGTTTTGGCTAGCGGTCAGCTATGGCCATAAATTAAGAACCTTGGCCATAGCTGGCTTGAAATTGGTGTATATTTGAAATTATTGGGGGGTTACATTAGGGGAAATACCCGGAACTATGGAACAGCGGCTGCCACTCTGTTCGAGTAGGAACAGCAAGGCCAGGTGGTAGACCCGTTTTAAGGGCATATTAATTTATAACACAGATATGATGATATCTACCAATTTTAAATGTAACGCTGAAGCAAGGACACGGAGATGATAAATTCCTCCACCAATGCCGTCCTTGTGGAGGCAAATGGGCGCAACAGTCCACCAGCAAAAAATAATAGTGTGTGTGGTTCAGGAGGTTGCTCAGGAGAGCAATGAATTAAAATTTTGTAACTTAAAGATGATGACTCGCTCTTGTACTAATTAAATAATTGTATCATGACTTGAGAGATAGATGCATTAGATGTTTATTATATTGTGTTTATTCGGTCTTATAAATGTATTAGTTTATTGTGTTATAGGTAAGTGTTGATAAAATGTGCAAGTTGTATAATTGTGAAATGTGTTTATAGTAAGGTCATTCACCTTGCTAAGAAAATCAGCTGATCAGCTGTAGAATATCACTTATAAATGATCTGCAATTTTTTCAATGTAGTTAAATATTTGAATATGAGGAAAATCGAACGTAATTAATGTTTGAATATAATGATTTTAATGTGTTAGATTTTATTTTAAATGATGATAAACTGAATTGAGATAGTTAAGAATTTTAAAGGTAATGTAAAAGGTGAAGTTGATTTTGGGTGATTAATATTTTGTTAGGACATGTAGATCAGTCCAAGTTAAGTTTAGAAGTGGAGTTGAATAGAATAATATTATAGTTGTGAATAAATGTAAGATAGAATTTGAGATGAAATAGTGACACAGTAGCTATGGGGAAAATATGTAGAGTATTGATTGATATATTGACGTAATAAATAAGTGGAGATATTTTGTTGTAGTTGAAGTATGGTATTGGGAGAGTAATTAGTTGATGGGAATTTTGTAAGGGGGGTGGTGTGATGAGGAGTCCGCAACGAAAGGTGTTGGGACGGGAAGGGACCGTTTAGCGCCGGAAAGGGTTGCCTAGGAAAGTCCAGGGCCCAACATAAGGGAATGAGTTTTGGGGGGGAACACACATCCTGAGTACAAAGGGGTAGAGAGTATTTTTTTATATATAAGGGTAGAATGATGCGAATTGAGTTGAGTAGTAAGTTG